>CH003028.1:1028883-1080956 GCA_000149265.1 Ciona savignyi
TCTAGACATGTTTGATTTGTCCCGTAGGTTCTGCCTATGTGTTGCCCACTTGCACAATAATAGACCTGGTCTGAACTGGTCTGAACCTTAATTATTTCGGACCCCACAATTTATGTACCGTTTCCTTTTGGCTCTTCAACAGAAAGGCTGTTTTGCAATAAATTTTATATTACCTTCTTGTTTATACCTTCAGCTGGTATTTTATTGCACTGCTTATCATTTTTTTATTTCCCGTTCTAATTAAATTAATTCTATTTAAATAATAATCACACTAGAAAGGGGTTTGAACCAGAGTCCACTGCTCTGGTACTTCACCAATATTTATTGATATTATAGTAAAATAAACATCTTGGATATATAGAAGCTACTATGTCGGGTTCATGCTCTTTTGCTTCAGCTAACCTCATCCTACAGTCGTCTGTCTAGACCCAGAGATAATCTGATCCGACAGTGCGTTATTTTTTGACATTTATATTATTTATCTGACAGTTATTTTTTTCTCAAAAATTTTGCAAGTAAGAGCAATTTGCAGAATATGATTTTTCCATAGCCGAAAAAATTCCCCAAAAAACACCTCAAAAAATGTCCAAGAAATATTTTTAAAGCAAAGATAAAGTTATCTAATACAGAAAACTATTTAGTTTTAATACCGTTATACATAACATATATAAATATTCAAATTACTGTGATAACATCAATCAAATATTACAATGATATTATAAAAACAAACTGGTTCAAGACAACTCCCACAAGTAGAGATATCATTTGTGAGCTCATTAAATTTGATTGACATGTGCAATCCGGCGTGATTGTCCGCTTGGATGGTTTTGTGTTCATAAGTTTTATTACTGCAAAACCACATATCACTAGGTGAATAGGCATTATATTTCTACACGGGTGTACATGGACTTACAGCCACGTATTCACTGTTAATGCTAACCAGTATTAACCAAAACAAAGTGGAATTGTGATGCATATTCACTACATAACTTACATTTATTGCAATATTTTTGTGATATTATTGTTGATACACTAACAGAAACATCAAAGCATTATACATTTGAATAAATATTTATTTGGCAGCTACAATAGGCCTACACATTTTCCAATAAGATCATATTCAGGTATTTTACCACCACAGGCATTAATTTTATAAGACACATCGCCCTATTTGGCTATTTCACCCAGAGGGGGTTAGGGAGTCTTTAGTTATTCAACTACAAAGTTTAAGCATGATGGTACCTAGGGGAAAACCAAGAAGACATAGTCTATTAATATAACATAGATGATAAAATTCTAAAGTTACCACATTTTTATAATAAATGGATGTTTCTGTAACCTTCCAAAATACCTAATATTGATTGTAGCTTTGATTGGGTAAAATATATATTACATGTTTAAAAAGTAGGCCTGCCTCCCAGTTCTTTGCTAATTATTGTAGAATGTCTTCCATTTTTTCGAAAATTCTTATCGTTTTAAGTGCAGAAACATATAGCGAATGGTACAAAATTGTTTTTAAAATAATTATAGTTAAAATTTGGTTGACACGCTATGGTTTACATCAGTGTCATTAATATTCCATTACTAATTCAAGGTTGAATTCATACTTACAATAAAGCCGTACTTATTAATTGTTTAACATGTTTTCGATAATAAGTTGTGCCAACTTGGCTATGTTTGCCGTTTAAACCGTTTAAACTTACTATCATGGCCATATTTGCTTGGTTAAGTATTATACATTCTGTTGTGTAGACTGTTTGTACAACTACTTAAGAATTAAACTAGGTAAGGACACTAAGGAGTTTATCAAGCACCCCAATAAAGTAACAATAAATAAATTTTAAAAATAGCTGTAATATATAACATAATCAGAGGAGAAAATCTTGCCAAAGAATATTTTGCTAGGTTGATACCTGTGTGCATTGTTAAGGCAAAATAGCAGCTTCACATAAGTGTTTGTTAACGAGAAATATTTTTTTCTTTAAATTACCCTAAACATGCAGTTTAGCATCTGCATTGTTGTTTTGTCGAAATGTCAACTTTAACTGTATAACCCTAGCCCCAATCATGGTTCTTACGATATTATGACGAATTATCAACCATGGGTTATAATATTTTCACTCTAGTTTTGTTGGAGGATTTTAAAACACGTTGCATAATCTACTGGTTCTGACAAACACAATCATTTTAAACATCCCATGAAATTACTAATTTAGACCACCAAAGTATACAGTAACAAGCATTCTGTGGCCTACATTCCTGCTCTGACGCTACCCGTCCATACTATTGTATTGTATGCCCAATTTATGAGCCCCCTTTTCAACCACCACCCAGGTGAGGAGCTGTCCCACTCCATCGAGCAGTACAACCACGCTCGTCAACAGTGGTTCGAAGAGATGGTGACATCATCAGTCACCATGGAAACCCATGAATCGAAGCGAATCAACCAGACGAAAGAAATCATCACGAAATATATGAAGTTGCTGCAAGACACGTCCACTAGATGCCATAAGGTAAAGGTTACTTTCCTTTTTGTATCCTGGTGGGTGGAAAATACTTGTGAAAGTATTTACCCATGGTTATCATTACATAATAATTGAAAGAAATCAGCATTGAAAGATTTCTTTATTGTTATTGATGAATAACTTGACGAAAAATCCATATTGAGGAATTATCCATAGTTATTATCATAGGGTAGGAGGATAGGATATTCATCTTTATCCCTGTGGATGGGAAAACCAAGGGAGTTAACACACGGGCAATCGTCAGATCACCTCGTGCCCATCGTCGGGTTACCGGAGCTATTGCAGTGTGTTGTATATGATAGACATGTTTCTTCAATTTGGTAGAACCCATTAATCCGCTGGGTTCAGGCAATGTCCGTAAAGTGCCTTGCCCAAGGACACAACCGACTAGCTAGCGACCAGTTTCGTACCTTCAACCTTTCGATTGAAAGGCGACGCCTTTAACCGTTAGACCAACGGGCCGGACAAAAAAACTTAAAAGGAAAATCCACAACGAAGGATTTATCCATGAATATCATCGGATAACTCTATTAACTCATTATGCAAATATCTATTAGATTAATGTTTATTTAAGTGATTTAGGATATGAGGGAATAGAATAGGCCTATTCATGTTTTATTTCTGTGAATGGGAAAAACAAGGGGGTTAGTTAACACACGGGCAATCGTCAGATCACCTTGCGCCTACAGTCGGGTTACCGAAGCTATTGCAGTATGTTGTATATGATACACACGTTTCTTTAGTTTAGTCGAACCCGTTATGCGGCTGCGTTCCGGCAATGTCCATTAAGTGCCTTACCTAAGGACACAACTGACTAGCTATAGACCAGTTTTGAATCTGCAACCTTTCGTGGAAAAGGCGTTGCACTAAATCACCAGAATAACCAGTTAGACTTGATTTGATCCCTTAATTTTTCGATTGATGGTTCTTTTCGGTTGATTTACTACTACTCTGCCAGAAGTTGTGCAGTTATTATGTCCAATAAACAACATCAATATATAAACTCCACAGCTGATTATTAACCTTCGTCTTAATTCCTGCTTTCTTTGCAGGCTTATGATGTCATAAAGCAACATCTTGAGCTCACAGACGCAGACAAAGACCGTGAACTGTGGGTGCTCAAGCATCAGACTGGGAAGGTTAAACCAGTTGATCTGGTCATATAACCTTTCCATGTTTTTGTTTTATATTATTTTTATGCGGTGGCGTAGTGGAGGCTTAAAGGTTTCATTTTGCAGATTCAAGCGTAACCTTTTAAATGCGTGCAGCAATAGACAGAGCATTAAATCTTTTCGGGTTTTTGTTTTACCTAGGTTTTCTATGTTATTCTATTTTTAATCAATTCTTTCATTTTATCCGGCTCATTTTTGCAGTTTTATCCATAAGGACACTGTAAATTAACGCTAGATCACTGGGTTGTTAAACTTCCTCTAAATTAACCCCTAAATACGGCAATTTCAAGATGTCTGTCTGATTGACTAGGGTGAAATTTTGGGGTTTGTTTTTAACGGTAAATTTAGGGGTATTACAGCAAAAACCCTCGCTTTAATACTCTGTCTTTTGTTTCACAGCAACAAGGTTACGTTTCAATATTTTACCACCCGTTAGTTTCATGAATCATTGTGTACATATTGTAATTCTATGCAGGCACGATACAATACTATCGATTAAGGTTAAAACTGTATACTAAACACAATCCACACGGATAAGTGCCTTTCATTCAATTCCGAATTGTGTGTTTTATTGTGAAAATCTGCTTTTTAAGGGGACTTGCTCCGTCCATTTTTCGTCATTGAAAATATATATTTTTCTTTCTTGGTTTGATGATTCACAAACACTAGGTTTTTAACTGGACCCCTATGAGTGAAGCATCTACGAAATTGCCATACCTTTCTCTTCGAAGCTAATTTTTTAAAAGTTTTCTTTGAACAAACATTCTATCAAGATGTAGAAATCCCCCCCACACCTTGATCTGTACATTACAAATCACTTCCAGTTTCACAATTCTCGTGTTGATTTCCATCCATTATTATTATCGTTCATTCCGTCACAATGCTCATTACGTCATCCGGGATGACATCATACTGC
This sequence comes from Ciona savignyi, assembly GCA_000149265.1. Taxonomy (NCBI): domain Eukaryota; kingdom Metazoa; phylum Chordata; class Ascidiacea; order Phlebobranchia; family Cionidae; genus Ciona; species Ciona savignyi. The sequence goes on from CH003028.1 coordinate 1,033,497, forward strand.
CACGTAGCTCTATACCGCACCAAGTGTTGAAGATTGTTTTGCGGAGCTCTCCACAGCGCCATCTACCGATGTTTATAAACGTCCCCATTACAGCTCTTGTTTTATATATCAATGCCGCTTTTATGTTGATATTCGTTTGCAACAAGCACTTTCTTACTGTACATGTGTTGGTTTGATTCGTGGTGAGCTAGAATAGAAGATATCTCCGTTTTTGGGAATACGTAGGATAATATACGATAGGATATTCATGTTTATCGTCGTGAATGGGAAAACGCAAGGGGCGTTAACACGCGGGCAATTGTCAGATCACCTAGCACCCACCGTCGGGTTAGTGGAGATATTGGAGTGTGTCAATGCCAGGTGGACGTTACTTTCATTTTTAATCCATTAAAAAGAGTAGAGTTCGATCAAGATTTTTTCCATGTTTTTTTTTTATAATTTCGCCGCAAAAATAGCATGCTTACAGCTCTATTTTTTACAATTTTGATTTAAAACGTTGACCGTTTGTGGTTATCGTTAGAGCTTCTCCGTTTGCATTCTATATACGTCATTACGTATACTTGTGGGTGTTCGTAAAGCTCAACTGAGGCAGTTTTATCATCGTTGTTATTCCCTATATTTATGTACATGTTGTATTATTCATGTGCGGCATAAATGCAAACTATACAGGCACGTTGGTAGTCAATCTTTATGTTATGTGGCATTCTTGTTGTATATAAACAGAGTTGAATGGTCGTGTGGCGGCGTGGCCGAATGTTTCACGTGACCGATCCAAGTTCGCTATACCTGGGTGTGCAAACCGAAACGACACACTAAACAAAACCATTAATGAATATTAAAATCAACATGTGGGTAATGATATTGGCGTCGGCGATGTTTAAATATGTCTAAGAACAGAGCTTGATCATAACCGGACCTAATGGCAGACCTAGCCTTATTTAATTTGGCGGGAACGCGCGTTAAACGGTTGCTATGACGTTTATTGACTTATACCAAAGAAATATGTGTACACAGTGAACCCGCATTGGATACACAGCCTCTGGGCTTTTGTGCGCAGTTTCGTATTCACATTGTGTGATTTAAAAGGCTAAAGATAAGACTTGTGAACTGAAGTGTCTGTAATAACGATAGATTAGACCACTTTATGTTAAAAAATTAAAAAAACGTCCACGTATTTTTAATGAACTATAGTACGAGGGAGATTAATAACTATAGTAAGCGGAGATATATGGAAGAGTACATCATAATTTGATAAGAAGAGATGTTTTTTAGATTGGTTATAGCTTATATGCTCAGGAGTTAAACCATCAGCTTATTTCTTTCTTTTTTGCGTGTCTTTGGGAAAGTCACTCCGCATACTTTGGTTGGACAAAGTGGATTAAAAGATTAACCAAAAACAATACTAACACATTTAACATTGAGTATAATACCACAGGTTTGGTGATCTGACTGGTGGTGACTAGATATTAACCGGTGTTATAACGCCTTAACACTTTTACCCCTTTTCGTGTTGCTGAATATTAATACAACCAGGATTTATGTTAGAAGAGTAAATTGGGACACATATTTTATCGGATACAAATACCAATTTTAAAGCTGTACTTAAACATTGTCCTATTTTAAACCGAGGTGAATAATGGTGGTTGCAATTCCCCGATATATTTTACAAAAAAATGTCTATTTTAACGTGAAATCGTCACTTTCGACATAAACTATAAGTCGTAAAAAACTCTTGCTTTGGTTGTTTATATCGTGTTGAGTGAAGTGTAAACAAGATTTTATAAGAAATGTATTTTCTTTGGCAAAAGTGCTGTTTTTAAGATGTTGTCGTTGCGTTAATGAACTATGATTGCGATTAAGGGGTAGTATTGTCAAAACACAGTCGCAACACCTGTGTATGTTGGTAATTTGGGTTAAAAACAGGGAAAAGATAGTTATAACAAGCAGGACGCCCCACAACAAGTTTAGTGTTTATCTGAAAAATCTTAAAAAATTGTCTAACTTTAAAAAGCCAACAAACAAATGCGTTACTTCATGTAAACACCGATCTAATACCGTGCCCTAGCTATTGTATATATGATGCTTAGTACATTGCTAAATAGGGCGCTTTGCTAACCCTACATGCTGTATTTTCGCTAAACGTGGCTCGACCCTTAAATAAACAGAAGTAAATACATTCTTATAAACCAAATATTTGTGCTACTTGGTTTTTCGCCACCCCGTAAACATGGCAAGTTTTTTGAAAACAACATATTGAAGGCGCTTTGAATTATTGATAATCGTACAGAAGACACGATATGGCAGATATGGTATGGTTATCTACATATAAAAAAAGTTTATTTGGCTCAGGTCAAAAGCCATGACGAGCTCGACTCTAAAACCGTATTGTACAGTTGATATACGTAACGGTCGCGTCAACCATTTGGCCATACTACTATTCGACGTACAAAACGAAGGGTTTATAAACAAGCATTCGTCAGGTTACGTAATGTCCACTGTCGGTCACAATTGGATAATTATATAACCTTATTTAATAATTATGTACTAGATCAATAATTATGTACACCATTTGAATGTATTTGATCAAATTTTATAATTAATTCCACCATTCAATAGCAGAACGTGTGTGGGTGTAGACTTGTCACAATTAGCGTGGTGATAATATGTATACCAAGATATGATTTGTAACAAAATCTACGCAAGGGCGCTTTAAATTGTATTAAATGGCCCTTGAGTAATAGCGTTTGCTTGTCATCTCTCAAATACTTGAAACTTAATCCGCTTGTATTGATACATTGTATCAAGCATACAAAGGTCAACTAATCGCTTGGCGCATTTAGGGTAATTATAGCTGAAATGGCAGGGTCGGTTGATTCGTCCGATAATGAGGGAAATGGCGAAAAAAATGGTTATTCGTCGGACAGCAGCTCTTCCAGTTCTTCCAGCAGTAGTTCATCAAACTCGACAGGTAATGATATAAAAAATACACCCAAATATAATCGTTTTTGCAGGTTTGATCTTGTAAAGACAATTTTGCTTTTAATTCGTTCAATTTTACCGATACCGTTCAAACTATATGGTGTTAAGTTTAATAAAGGCAAACTTAAAATTCTTTTGATCACACGTACAATGGTAGATGTTGTGATAAACCACGATTTCGAGTTTTGGAATTCGAGCCCGAAGTATAGTACCGCCCAAACGCTATAAGCCTACTCGGTTACTATCAACCCCTGTACGTTTCCAGTGTCACAGAAATCGAAAGCCAGCTCAGTGCGTTCCAATAAAGAAGTAACCGATTCGCATGCGAGCGACACAGAATTAGAGGATACTACAACTGCAAAGGAATCATCGACTTCGGAATCCGAAGACGAAAATCCGAAAACTCCCGAAGCAGTTGTTGATAAAAGACCGGTAAGTAAACTGGATATATTTAGTGGAACTACAAAAATTACATTAGATATGGTGGATATAAATGACATTGGACAGACAGAAGTTATACCCATTACTAAAGGTACCTATAGCAAGAAGTTGTCTGTGGCCGATTGTGTCGTCCTTTCATGTGGACTGACTGTTGGTTACTCTGCTTATGAATTCTGAACGAGTTATGGAATGCGCTTGGATTAACTATTGTCAAGTAGCCAGCAAGCCTTTCATGGCCTTTGATCCAAGGTGGCAACGGCCGTTTCCTGCAGTGTATACACGCAAAAAATGTTGCCCAAAATATAAAAAAAAAACGAAAATGTTGAAATGAAATCCTTTTTTCTAAGTTGGCTAACTTTTAAACGCATGATGAGATTGTTAACCATTACGCCAAAAATGGAATACTCATGTTGATTTTTTGTCATACCATGATAATTATAAGAGAATATGAATATCATAAGACTATACAGACTTTGCTGAAACCATTAAACTAAATGGTATATGCGAGTATAGTATCCTAAAAGTTATGCGAGTATAAATATCCCATTGGGTGGCTGTTCGTGTTATCCAGGCGCTAAATTCTTTCGGAAATGTCCTTCTGCCAAATTATTTAAAAATTATAGTTATACTAAAAAGTTACCTACACAATACATTGACAAGCCCACGAAAGTCAGATTTTTTTCAAAGACCGCCTTGTGTTTTTACCAGTTTTAGTTTTGAACCCATAATGGGCTAGTTGATAAGACTGCTTTTGTATGGAAGTCGGTACATACATATCGGTCGACCATTCTGCTACACGACCGTACCAAGACCGTCTTAGTTGATTCGCTGCCCCATAATATGACAGCGTTAAATAGGTTATAAGTGTCCAGTATACCATCTTTGCATTTTATATTTAAAAATGATATACGATAAGTCTTTTAACGCATTGATCACCCTTTATCCATCAGGCTAGTGCTACATCACGTGGCAGTGAATCGTCATCGTCTAGCAGTGAATCAGAGGAAGAAATAGAAATAGCTAAACCTGATGAACCGGAACCGGTTGTCATTAAAAAAGAGGAAAAAAAGTTTTGACGCCCATTTTAACGTCACCCAAACCCATGCCCTCGGTTGATTCTGTTGCAGTCTCAGAAGAAACAAAATCACTAAAGAAAGTCACGATCACAGGTATGCCTAAATAACTATTCTATGTACATTTCTCTTATACCGAAATCTAAGTCATAAAAATGTCGGTCGTCAGGTATACGACAATCCAGTTGTCCATTTACAAGCGGTTGGTAAATTTTAAATTACTCGATTTGTGGGACGCTAAAGGATCGAGTAATACCGTTAATAACGTAGCTAAATTTATCTCGAAAAAACACATTTTAACTAGCTATTATAGTGGGCTAAATATGATGTAGACATCGCTATATAACTTTAACTACCTCGGTTTAAGCAACAAGGTTGAGTACTTGTATCTAACGATGACACGTGTGTTACTGCACCTTAATTATCCTAACGTATCCAAACTTATGCCATTCCAACGCCACAGACGATAAACCAACGCGACCGAGAGCGGCCAACCCGAAAAGTGCTCGCTTCAACCGAAAAATGGAGTCAGAAGAAATGCTTGGCGAGCCGACCGAGAGTGAGCTGCACATCATCAAGCACAGGTGATGCGTCTTGTGCTTTGTCCAGTCGAGCTGTTCTGTCGGTAACTGCGAACTTAAAGGTGGTGGGTGGGTCGGATTGAAATTGGCCGATAAAAAGTTGGTCGTCTTTATAAACCTAACGGACGTTTCCTGGTGTTATTTTATTGGGCTGTAAACTAATTTGTCTGGCGTCTTTAATACACTGGAGAGTTCTGGTAACTTGACCAAGGACACAGAGTAATCAGATGAATGTCCTGTTGTTTTTTCACACTTTCTGACATAAACATGAGTATACTATCCAACCTGTGATAGAAACACACTAATAGATGCGAATATACATAATACGAACAAAGCACACAAAGGCTGGCAAATATTATACAAAGAAAGCATTTCAAGTTTTCATCCACAGAGCTCCCAGATCCGCTCCACCCCGGTCACGTGGGTTCTACGCTCAAAGCTCCAACTTGATATATTTACAAAAGGAATGCGACCGGATTGAACGGAGAATGCGGAAAGCAGTTGCCACGAACTTGGTCAAGAAACCAACCATGTAAGTCGACTGCGCGCAACGGGCAGTTAGGGATTTTTTGCAGGGGTAAGTTTTGAAACCATGATGGGCTCGTTGCTGAGACCGTTGTGGTATGTACGATTCAGTATATGTGTCGACTGTCAGTAGTTTTAACCATTCGGCCACATCATCGTATACAGTTGAAGATATTTATTGTTTCACAACACTAAATATAATATTGCGGCCAGCACCCAACGGTGGGCATGTATATAAATATACAAAGTGTATAGGCAATCTTAAATTAAGATGGAAGGTTAACAAGTGTTGTCATGTAGTTTCAGCAATTGGGCTCTGTAAACATTATTCCATGAAGTTAATGCGATATGTCCTTAAATTTGTCCATCAAGCTCAAAATATTACCTTTGTAATTTTTATTATGATAAAAATAATTAAAAACTTGACTGCCGCTTTCCACAATTGTTTCAACGATAAATAAGGACGAATCCTGCGATACAGGTTTTCCTCTATCCGACGATAAACATGAACGAATGCTTCAATATAGATTTTATCTTATTTTACGATAATGGCGTTAAATCATTTAACACGTGTTCAAATCGCAAGTTTATCCTGCCCTGTTTTCCGCAGCGAGCCGTACAAACCGTTCACGTGGAATAGTTTGGCGCCGTACTACAACACCGACACACTGAGGTACATAATACGAATGCCGGTCAACGTACGCAGAGGCTACAACAGCAGAGCGACCGCGTCTGGTATGGTGGACCCGGAGGTTTCATGGAAAATGGACCAGTAAGTTTAATTCCTGGACGAGGGGAATCACGTTTCCGTGACGTAATACGGCGCAAGTGTTCGCTGCAAATAATGCGCACACGCGAATTGGCGGAAAACTTGTCCGAGTTGCTTAACTACGTACATTCGACCATATGTTCATATTTTTGATTGCCCAATGTTTATAAATTCCAACAACCGACTCTCAAAGAGATGTCAATGTGATTTAAGTTGCGATGTTTTACACCGAGAGATAGGACATTTAGGTTTATCCCCGTGAAGAGTAAAACGCATGGAGCATTAACACCAGGGCAGGGCGATGTGTATGATTGAGCCATTCCTTTAATTTGGTGGAGCCTACTAATCTGCTGGGTTCAGGCAATGTCCGTTAAGTGCTTTGCCCAATGACACAGCCGACTAGTTTTGAATCTGCAACCGTTTGGCTGAAAGGCGACGCATTAACTTAATCGGACTAGAGAAAACTAGTGTTTTTGGAGTAAATTTTACCCACATTTTTATTTTTTTGCAGTTGCCTTACCCCCTACACCCCGTCTCGACCCGAGTTGTTTCGTCATCACTATGCTCGTCGTAGGTAAGTGACGTACGTTGGTATATTGCGTCATAACGCGTTTACGTCATGGTTTATGCTTATGGTATATTTTCGCATTTCATCGGGGTATTACTCGAATTTTATTTAAAACATTTTTATTATCCTCGGTAGACGTCATTATATGTACTATGACGTCATAAGTTTATCGCACCTGTTCTATTACGTCACAGGACGAAGTCGGCAATGCCGCGGTTGATAACAACGGATACCACGATGATCACACCTCGTTTCCCGAGAGTTCCTACCGGATACAGCGTGGGCAGCGCTGGGTAAGCTAGATTGTTACAAAATAATCGTGTGTGATGTCATAATATCGACCGTTGTGCAGGAAAACGTCACCGAGACCACCTCCGTTGAAGAAAGTCCAGGCATCGCATTAAGTTTATATAACGTCGCATGAGCTAGGGCAACGCTAAAGGGAGGGAAAGCGGGAACAAGGGAAGGAGGAAAACTGTTCATTAAAACTATGGAAATTAATTTAATCTTTCCCTAAACACCAGAAATAACCCTAACCCCATGTTTAAAACTAATTCTAATGCCCTAATATTCATTTTGGTGATCAGTTTCCCTCCTTCCCGCTTTGCCTCCTTTTAATTTCCCCCATGAGCTCACTTCATGTGTGTGTGTGCTTTCTTTTACCTTTCGCTTCTTATATTATAGTTAACCGAGGTTCCACTTGCATATCAGCTCTGATCACTGTGTTTATGAGAGCGCCAATATATAGGCCGACTGTTTTACATTGAAATTCGGTCGCTGATTCTATAATTTCAAATATTAATTTTTAAGGAAATTTTCAGGTAAAGAAATTGGCCGTTTTTTATATCAAATAAATGCACTTATTTAAAAGGAATTGTGTATTTTATTTTATTCACAGTGCGAAAAATTGATAAAGTACATCACACACACAATGATTAAAATGAAAAAAATCCCACACAAATTAAATATAACACAGGAATTAAAAACATATTTTTTAGGCAATGGTGATTAAAAACAAAAATGCTACTTGAAAAGTTAGGAGGAGACTGTTCCCTTTTGCATTTCCCCAATCACTTTTCCCAGCATTTGGTTGCAAAGTGCAGCATATGGATTTGACTCGACTATCTGTAAAGATGTTTGAAATAATGGCCGTTTTGGTGAAAACATTATAATCACCAGAATAATAAATTAAGAAAGCCTATTCTAGCAGTCCAATTATTAATTACAAATTTCAATCTAGATTTTAGAACTAATCGAAAATATACTTACAGCAAAACGTTTTCTCACTAATTTGAAAAAAGAAAATTTGCAATCATTAAGTAATATATTAAACTCATTTTGTTTCACTGTGAACAATTTATTTTAAACTGGAATGGACCTTACTTCGAATAACAGTCATAAACAGGAATTATCCAGTCCGTATTATGACAGATGAAAGCTAACTGAAACTCGTATTTTAACAAACTTAATCACACAATAGGCTAGTCAAAGGGAAAAAATACATAAAAATAATTAGCGGTGATCTTCAAAAGTTTAACCTCTTTTTTGGCGAACAAATTTCCAAGGTCGGCTGCCTGCTTAAAGTCATCAAAAGCTGACTCCTTTTCTCCTTTGAGCTTCTTTATCATCCCACGTTGCACAAGAGCCAACTCACCCGCTTTCCCTCGCCCCTTACTCAACTCGATGGCTTTGTTTAAATCGTCCAAAGCACCTGGCAAGGTTTAGGGGTTTTAATGGATACGTCTGATGGTGTTGGGCATCAGTTAACGGTAAAATGGTTAACCACTTTTTGTCAGTTAATGTTTTATTTCAATAAACAGGATAACAGAAAGGGTGTTATCACACAAGCAATCACTATGTCCACTGTCAGGTCACTTAAGATAATACAGTGTTTTACATAATTCAGACATTTGATTAGTTTTTATACATGTAGACCCAATCAATCCACTTGGTTTAGGGGATTTCACTAATAGCCTTGGCCAAGGACGCCGAATAGCGAGTGACCAATTTTGAATCTGCTCCCAACTGAGAGATGATGCATTTAACCACCAAGCTATTTAAACAATTAAAGCAGAATCATCAAAGTCCTTTGATCAAGGACACAACATGATAGATAGTGGCAGGTTTTGAATTTGATCCTACAACCCAAAAAAACAAAACAACAACTGGTAAAAGTAAAACACAAAATTTACTGAGGAAAAGACACATAACCAGAAAAAAAATCATTATTTTATTTAATGTGGGATAAAATAGGCATATAGATAATTACGATACAGTATAGTTCCCGTTAGGCCCAATGCCATAATAATCACAATCACAATACAGTTTAGTTCCCGTCAGGCCCAATGCCATAATAATCACAATACAGTTTGGTTCCCGTTAGGCCCAATGCCATAATAATTACAATACAGTTTGGTTCCCGTTAGGCCCAATGCCATAATAATCACAATACAGTTTAGTTCCCGTTAGGCCCAAGTAATGGGTGCTGACAATGCCGAGATTGATTAACATGCATTTAAACTGTCAAACTCAAGACTTCATCAACAGCAATACTCACCATCCACATTTCCCATAAGCCTCTTCACTTGTGCTCTATTATTAAACCCAGATGCTCTCAGTGGGAGGGTATTAATCGCTTCGTCGAATAATTTCATCGCGTCACCAAATTTCTTTTCTTCTGCTAATTTCACACCGTTTTTCTCCAAATTTTTAACGACAGAAAGTGTTTCTTTGTCAAATTTGGAATCACTGTCATCTACAATGTGATGTTTAAAATTAGCTTGTTTAAACTAGGTCAGTACTGGAGCTATTAAAATACCAAAGTTTTCCTTTGTTCCGCGTTTTATATTTCTAGGTAAAATAACTTAGGTTGTAAAAATGTGTTGTATATGAATAAACTACTCTTTAATTTTAGTACCATCCATTAATACATATGTATTTACAGAAAAAAGGTCGCCAACCCCTATAAGTTCTTGGGTGTGCTATTTTATTACCTAGCATACCAGTCATGAAGTTATCTGTCAAGATCTATCTGACTGGTTGGAAATACTAAAAGAATGGAAAGAGGAAAGGAGGGAATCTGAACATTTAAATAAAGATTAGGGCATTAGAATTTAAACATGGGGTTAGAGAGCTTTAGTTCTGGGGTTAAGTTTAGCGTTCAGACCAAGGTAAAGCCTACTGGTAACAAAAGTATTGCTTCAAATTATTGTTTTACACTAAATAAAAGCAGATAGACATGTGTAGGTTCAAAAATATTTTACTTTTCTAACCTATATTGGTGACTTCGTCTTCGACAACTGGTAGATTTGGATTCAAGATCATCTGAAGGACATTTTGGTCGCTCTTTGATATTTTTTCCATAACTAAAAGGATTTTAATATACGTCACAACAAATGCTAGTCGCCTTAAATAAACCTGTTTGATTAACGAATTTTACTTTTGTTTACATTTTCTCAGCCTGTTACCGTACGGTTAAAGTCCAGGGTTGCCAGACGCAAAGTACGCTTCACGGCCAAACAGGGTTGCCAGACGCAAAGTACGCTTTACGGCCAAACTGTTTTTGCTTTACGGCCAAAATTCGGCCAATTCGTATCAAGTGCAAAATAAACTATTTAATTTAGCCAATTGGGCTATTTATCTCTTTATTTGTTGAAAAATTGTATAATTTTAATTCCCTCCAGATTTGTTAAACCCGTTCAACTACTATATAGGAATGCCTACCGTTATTATTTTATTTTAAAACGTCATAATCAGCTTTGTGATTTGTGAATGAGACAATTGATATTAATTTATTTCCATTTTCTGTCTCTCTTTTTGCCTTTTTTCTACTGTAGCGTAAAAATAATATGACGTTTTGGCTAAAAATTTGACAATATGCTTATACGGCCAAATTCGGCCAGATTTTTCCGCACGGCCAAACTATTTTTTCGCGTCTGTGGCGATTTTGGTACGGCCAAATTTCTGAAATTTGGCCGTGAAAAAGGCCAAATGGCAACCCTGCGGCCAAACTGTTTTTGCTTTACGGCCAAAATTCGGCCAATTTGTATCAAGTGCAAAATAAACTATTTAATTTAGCCAATTGGGCTATTTCTCTCTTAATTTGTTGAAAAATTGTATAATTTTAATTCCCTCCAGATTTGTCGAACCCGTTCAAATACTATACAGGAATGCCTACCGTTATTATTTTATTTTAAAACGTCATAATCAGCTTTGTGATTTGGGAATGAGACAGTTGATATTAATTTATTTCCATAATTTTATACGGTAACCTTTTTTCCTTTATTTCTACTGTAGCGTAAAAATAACATGACGCTTCGGCCAAAAACTTGGCAATATGCTTATACGGCCAAATTCGGCCAGATTTTTCCGCACGGCCAAACTATTTTTTTTGCGTCCGGGACGATTTAGGTAAGGCCAAATTTCTGAAATTTGGCCGTGAAAAAGGCCAAATGGCAACCCTGTTAAAGTCGCTTCGGCAGAGAACACCGTTGGCGGTAAAATGTCGCGTTTGGCGGCAAAAACGGATTTACGCAAGCAACTTTACAGAATTTGGGGGGTGCGATGTAATTGCCAAAATGTGATCATATATAAATTTTCATTATTTGTTCGCTGTCGAGAAAAACGCCAATTGCTTTCTGTGTTGAAGTTGTTACGGTAAAATTACTGTTGCGGTCCAGAAAATTGAATGAGGGGTAGACCTACAGTGTAGTGTGTCGGCCCTACACATTAAAATGAAGATTAGGGCAATATAGTTAGTTTTAAACGTGGAATTAGGATTTGTAGGGTTAAAATTAGTTTCTATAGTTTTAGTGAGCACTTTTCCTACTTTCCGACCGGTTGGTCTGGTGTTTTAGTGCGACACCCTCCAACCGAAAGGTTGTAGGTACGAAACTGGTCGCTAACTCGTCGGTTGTGTCATTGGGCAGGGAAATTTGCACACATTGCCTGAACCCACCGGATTAATGGGTTCTACCGAATTAAAGGAACGTGTGAATCAGACAGAACACACTGCAATAGCTCCGTTAACCCGACGGTGGGCGCGAGGTGATCTGGCGATTATCCGTATGTTAACCGCCATGGTTTTGCCATTTACGGGGATAAGCATGAATATTCTATCCTATCTTTCTCCCACTTTAGTGTTGCCCGTACATCTATATACTGACATTTTGGCCTGGTAACTCAAATTTTAATACGGAAATATGTGAAAATCCATTGCATCAAAGACCACGTACCCCCTGTAGCCCGTAGGAAATGTAAATACCTGTTATTTTTTTACCATTTATTGCTAGCGGAAAATACGTTGTGGGGAATTAACTGCATAGTTATCAACTATTATTGCACAAGAATATGGGAAACGCGAATATCAGCGTTCGATTGTAACTACAACGTTTAGGTTTAAGGAAGCCAATAGTCCATATCTGTTTGGTCGCTATACCAATTATTGCATCATGCAACTCACCAGAGCGCAGTATCGCTTGTGGAGTAGTAATGCAAGTTTAATTATAACATTTGGAAATAAGTAAATCGAGAAAACGTGTATAAAACCTATAATAAAGGGTTTTATGAAACATGTGGTATGTGGTTAATGGATTATTTGCAACTGACTAAAATCTTGTAAAAATAGCCCTTGCGGGCAATTATAATATCTTGCATTTTTTCAAAGAAATTTTAAGGGAGAAACGCTGTTTCCATCTGTATTTTATAATTCTGGTCGCCTTGTAAGTGGAAAGCTGGTTACACACAATGTCATAATATAAATATAACCTACAGAAAATATTTTTTAATTTGTATGTTTAGATTGGCCAGGTTTGGCGCTTACGTCTACTATAAATATATTGAATTAATTTGATAAATATAAAAGTGTTTTAACCTTTTGTCGTTTTACTATCTCTGTATTAGTTTCTATTTTTTATACATTTTTTGTGTGGTTTTAATGTGAAAACGAAACAAGCTTTAAATTAAAGTGAATATTAAACTTCAACAAATAGTAGGAAATATGAAAAAAACAACTTAAAACTAAAACTGAAAAAAACGGCAAACTGATGTGTAATATATAAACATTATATAACCCCCAATCGATAATACAATACGTTGCAAACAAATTATCAGAAATTACTGATATGAAGTCCTGAAAATGAGTGCGCGGGAAAGCGTGACCGAAACTGAGTGGGTTCCGGGCTTAATAAGTGTGGTCCGTACATGGTATGGACCTGAGTTAAACTTGCCAATGCACCTTATACCTCTGTACAATGGTGATATTCTGGATTTTTTAACTAACCGGGGATTTCTCATTTGCGTCATTTCGGGATTCCCCAACCCCTGGCGCACATGGTATAATTTTTTTCGTACCGACATTTTTGAACTAATTTTCGTCGAATTATGACAAGAAAAAAGACGAGACTCCAAATACTGTCCACGCCGTGACCAATTATTACAGGCAATTATTTCAGTTAACGCACAACGGATTGAATAGTAGTTTTTGGGCTAAAATTAGAAGGAAATTTTATTATAGCAATGGCGTACTATATAAACGTGAGTGGACGCCTTGATTTAAAAATTAGTTTAATCACGAGTCAGCTTTATTTTAAATATTAAGTGTAATTTGCCATTAATACGATTGATGGATGGATAAATTGTTTGTATCCTGTATCGTGGGAATCCGTATTAGAGTATCTAATACACGTCGTTATCGTTTAATAACTTTGCAACAAAATTATTGTAGGTTTTATCAGCGCAATGGTCTAAACTATAATTATAGCCTATAGTAACTTTATATGAGAAAATGGACATCCCTCTATATTAATAAGGGTTTAAGGAAATTAGAAATGGCAATGTTATCGTACTCGAATTGTTTTTTATGTAAACCATGTTTAGATTAACCGTATCACCAGTTCAGGTATTCGAAAGCCTTAAGTATATTAATTTTACGATAAGCAAACATTTTTACCGGACATAATTCTTGATCGGTTCATCACCAAGAGCGTGTTTGTTTTATAATTCTGTATATGTTTAAAATAAGCATACCTGATACATAAAAAAGCTGGCGTTTGTGTTAATTATCGGGAGTTTGATATATTTGCTATACCATCCTCAATAATGTGAACTCACGTAAAAGTATCTAACAATTAGTTGTTCAGTGCTTATTAATTAAAATTAGTTTTAATATTACTTTTACCATAATTGTTATGTTTATATTATGTATTCAAATATATATTGGAAAAGCAGCTTTCGTTCGGTAGCTTAAATTTTTGTTATTTGAAGTATTGTTTCTTCCTAACCTGGGCAACATACAATAACTTTATATATATTAGGAAAGCGTTACTTGGCCGAGTTGTATAGAATAGTACTTTCATTGTACCATGTAATTAATACATCGCCTGTATAGATATTTAAGACTCATTTTCAATAGATTATATGTGTTGGATAATATACACGAGTATTTGGATAATTTACATTTATAACGGTGCTACAAACACACTGCGTAGACTTTACAGTGTTTTACTGTTAAAACACATATTGGTAATAGCTATATAGAGCGTTGAGTGTTTTACCGTGAGTGCCATATAACATGGTCATGGATGTTTAAGACTCCATTTACGAAGGCGCAAATAACCGTATGTTACGTGATTGTAGCCTTCTAAGTAATGGCCTTGACATTGATGAGCTTTAAACGGCGGGTTATTTTTGCCCACAGGTCACTACTTCTCCGAACGTGTTTCAAATCATCGGTCCCTTAGAACGAACGCGGGTTTTTGGGCTGTTTACTAACGTTCATATTTTTAGAACGTCAATTTAGAAACAAATTTGACATTGGTGATTTTTAAGATTATACAGAGAGACGACAAAATGAAAGGAGTTGCTCTTAGTTTTGCCGCAATCACTTTTCTATTTTATGTGGTAAAAATCCAAGAAGTTAGTGGAATAAGTCGAAACATCAGGTCTTACACTCGGGTAAAAAGAATGGCTAGCAGATGTGTTGATTCGAATTCTATTGACTGTCCTGAGTGGGCTGAGCTTGGTTATTGCACGCATCTTATTCAGCGCTATTCGTCGTGGATGAAAAGGCATTGCTTTCGAAGTTGTGGCTATTGTCGGCTTGAATCTACAAGAACAATAGCATCGACAGCTGTAAGAACAACGGCAAGGACAACCACAACTGCAACAACAACGAGAACTGTAAGAACCGCCACAACGACAACTGCAGAAACAACCCCAACGACAACTGCAAGGACACACACAACAACAACTGTAGGAACAACCCCAACGACAACTGCAAGGACACACACAACAACAACTGTAGGAACAACCCCAACGACAACTGCAATAACAGTTACAACGTCAACTGCAACAACAACTGCAATAACAGCCAGAACGACAACTGCAAAAAATAATGCAACCACAACTGTTAGAACAACGGAAACTACACCCTCACAAACAAATGCACCGGCAATTGTAAGAACAACGGCATCCAGAAGGACTACAACTGCACATACAACCGCAGTACCGGAAAAAGCTACGCCACATTTAAAGTTAAACGCAACAGAAGCACCAAGGGTTGAAATACAAAGAGAAACAACAGTCACTGAAACTGCGACAACAGAAAGTACATCTCAACTTCCTAGAATGACAACAACAGAAATGACAGCAACAAACTATTCTGAAACCGGCTCAGTAACTCTAACAATGGCGACTTCTTCAATGATGGATACTACAGAAGCCATAAGTTCTACAAATTCTCTTGCCACAGAAATCAACACATTTTCGGCTTCAAATAACTCGACAAAAGCACAAAGAGTAAGAACAGCACAGGTAGCTACAACCTTTGCAATTATTTTGCCAACCGAAAACCAAACAACCGAGTCGACAACCACCGATATATCTACAAATGCCCAGTCAACAACTGTAATAACGACAACGGAAACTTCAACCACGACAACGCTAAGAGCAAGAAATTTTGGCCGATCAAAATCCGCTCAAATATTATCGGATGTTGGGAGATCACAAAAAGCCATGGGAATAAATGATGAGACAACACGTCCCACTTGCTTTCCTACGAATTGTGGATTACTTAATAGAAGCAGCATGGCATCGGAAACCCGTGGGGCTAAGAAAATAGTAGGTGGTCGGAGGTCGAGGAAAGGGGATTCCCCGTGGCATGGATTGCTCTTGATCAGATCAAAGGAACGTTTCCGATACTGCGGTCTAAGTGTCATCTGTTCTAAGTGGTTGGTTACCGCCGGTCACTGTGTGCATGAGGTTGCGGATGGTTTAAGAAACAGAGCGGTTAGCATCAGCATATATCTCGGACGGTACCGCGGAATGTACGGGTTGTTGTCAAACACCGTTCAGTTCTTCGATAAATTTGATATTAAGGCGATTTTAGTACATCCTCGTTTTGGCTCAAATCCAAGGTATGTGAACGACATTGCATTAATTCAACTTAAAACTGCAGTTCGATTCAACGAGTTCGTGAGCCCGGTTTGTTTGCCTGAGGCTAACGATCTGATTGAGAATGAATCTCTGACCGCCTTTGGATGGGGAGCAACGTTAGGCCATGGCCCAAATCCGAATTTTCTGAAAGAGGTGGATTTAAAATATGTCCCGAATAATGTCTGTCGAACGAAGGTGTGGGGGTTAGGAAGCGGAACGTTTTGCGGAAAGGCGGAACTCGGAAACGACACGTGTTACGGAGATTCCGGCGGTTCGTTGGTAAAGAAACCCGAGGCGGCGCCGGCGTCCGAGATTCTTTCTGGCGCCGCCCGCCGTCACGTGATTTACGGCGTCACCAGTTACGGAGCTCACCATTGCAACACTCGGCGACCTCTAGTGCCTAGCGTGTACACCGATGTGGCTTTCTACCACAGCTGGATCGTCCAAACCACAAAAGCGTGCTGCGACTCCTAGTGCCGATGTTTTTATTATTATTTTACCACGCGATGTCACTGTATTTGTGCATCTAGAGAGTTTAATTTATTTAATTTTGTGTTTGTTCCACTTTAACAAAATAAAAATTATTACTTGTGTTATTTTTGAATTGCGCTATGGACTTCAGTTGGTTATCTGATTAAACATTCAATTTTTACAACGTACGAATTTTCCCAAGTTATCAGAACAGTGCGGTAGATAAATCATTAAATATAGTTTTCCGTCACGAGATATCCAATAATAATCTACAGCAAACGAACAGCGAGAAATTTTCGTGCGACTTATCTGATAATAGCTGTGAATGAATCATTTAACACATATTCCCCTCACGTTTTATCAGCATATCCGAGAGTTAATTAATAAAAACGGATTTTCCACAGAGTTATGTGAGTTTGCTAACGATAACAGGAGATAAACCCTTTAATGTAAAAACCTCTTATCTATTTGTTTTTTTTTTTTTTTTTAATTTTTTTTACCGGGTGAGGTTAAACTCATAATGTTCTCCTTTTTAAGACTAATTTTGAAAAGAATCGTTATGTTTATTAATTGTCGCGCTAACCAATTACCAAATTTTTATTGGGCTTAGTTTCGATCCCATGATGCTGGGCTCGTCACTCAGTCCGTTTTTTTTATATTTCGAATTGGTATATGAATTGGTAGAGTTTTAGGAGGATACAATAGGATATTCATCTTTATCCACGTGAATGGGAAAACCAAGGGGGTTAACACACGGGCAATCGTCAGATCACCTCGCGCCCATCGTCGGGTTACCAGAGCAATTGCAGTGTGTTGTATATGATAGACACGTTCCTTCAATTTGGTAGAACCCATTAATCCGCTGGGTTCAGGCAATGTCCGTAAAGTGCCCAAGGACACAACCGACTAGCAGTTATCCATTCAGCCACACGACCATTCCCAATTAATCTACCGCCAACAGCGAGAAACAAGTGTGTGAAAAATAAGTTTACCTTAATATTGCACCCAATTCAAGCTGCCCTATGACGACATTAATTATGACGCAACCTCAAATGGCGGTTAATGTATAAATAGCGGAAATGCCCATCCATAAAAGCGTGTACATAAATTACGTCACCGTAGTCTAAAATATCAACGAGTCTTATTTATTATTTTTACAAATCAAGACATTCACGCACGTACCCCATTATTGATATTTTTACTTGCGGAATTCGAGTACCGTGCATGACACGAGCGTTGCAGCAGTAAAATTAAAGTGGAAGCTGTTATTTATATCCTCGCGGGCGAGCGGCGGTGGCAGGCATATGCTCAGCCTACCCTCGGGTGCAAATTCTGCATTGTACCTGACGTAATTAAATTACGATATTTGTTGTTTTCTAAAGGTATGTTACAGACCTTGACCGGCCCACTGGAATCAATGTAGGAACATGCGTGTGCAAATATTAATACCAAATATATTTTTAACTGGCTTAAGTTTCGAACCCATTATGTGCCCGTCATGAAGACTGTTTTTTTTCAATAAAATTCTCTATATTCATCTGTCGTGTTAAACATTTCGGTCACACGACGGCACTAAACCAAATATTAAAAACGATGCTCCTTAGTCAGTTGTGGGCTTGGGCCACTTAGCGGACGCTGCCTGGACCCAGTTGTTTCATAGGCTGAACAAAAGCTGGAGCGGTTACCCATTTTTATTAACACAACAAAAACTTTGGTCACCCAACGGTAACCAGAAGGTTAATTGATAATATCCAATGTTAATACTGCAACTTGTGTTTCCTACCCCTGTGGATTAATATCCTCTCAATTGTCGTATATGATATATCCATATTTTCACATTGTAAAATACCAATTGGAATTTTTATTTAACCAAAAAATGTTATAAACGTTATAGAAACATTTAGCAGTTAAAGAAAAATGCTATTGAGGATTATAGACTCTGTAACATCAGTGTATTGGCACATATGGTCGGGTTACCAAACATTTTTTCGTGACCAAGTAAAGGACCGCTGGGTCCTTCGACGATTTCGTTTTCACATACAGTCTCAGTAGATATATCCGTCGTGTTAATCGTTTCGCTAATTGCATTAAGTCCATTATTAAACAAAATTGCATGTGCGATCCATTATATACAACGCATTGTGCGAACGTCGATTAAGTGCTCGAAGGCCTTTAGATGGCGTATAACCAATTAAGACCTCTATGAACGGCAGGATGTGACGAGTGGTACCCTCCATGAGTCATTGTTTTTAAACGAGTGTTTTGCTGAGTAACAATGGTGGTGATTCCCCAATGTTTGTTTTGTTGAAAGCAGCATGTGCTAGGCTGCGCGCCGGTGTTCTCGTTTAGCTGTAAAGTTTTGTAATCGTGGAGCAGTGCTTTGTAAAATAAAGGTGTTGAATGTGTATCTGCTAGCTGTTTTGTTGGAAAAAAGTTGCCGATGTACGAAGGGGTATGGGCTCAAAATTTTTAAACAAAATTGTGTAGGGTTTTGAGTTTAGGTTGCAGATCCAAGCTTCAATTTTAAATTGTGAAAAAATCTAAGACTTCCTATGTCAGGATTTTGAGTGACAGTCGTTTTTGTGAGGTCAGTTTGCATTGGAGAGATAGGGAAAATAATTAGTTGAACGCCTCCTTTACGTCACTTCGAGAAATATACATCAAATAGAAGATAATGAAAAGGCGAACGAGTTTTCCATTTGTCCATCACACCACACCCAAGTACAGTTAAGTTTTAAAGAAAAACAAAATCTGTTTTTTTATTCTTTTTTAGTTGACGTTATCAATTTTGGTTAAATATTTTGTTATCGGTTTCAACAGTTTACGAGAACGTTTGTTGTAAGATGCTACACATTTTAATATAAACAAGGAGATTTAAGAAAACTTTTATTGTTATAGGTTCATAAAAAATACTGCTTTTACCAGCAAAATTCCATTCAACAGTGGTTTAAACTATGCATAGTAGTAATCATTGTCGGGCTATGTACGACCAAGGTCATGGTAAAAGCATTGGATGCATTGTTAAAAGGGACTTTCAGTTTACCAGTAATTTCCATATTTCGCTGTTAATCATTTGAATTTTAAACCAACATTCCGCAGAGCAGGGTGTGTAGTTTAGACCACAAGTCATGTTGTGAGTCTGTAGTTTACAAACTTCCCAACAAGGAGTCATTGTCGCTGTGTAATGTGTTTTATGACGTCACACTTAATTCGGCAAAATGCAAATCCATCAACCAATCGCGTGCTAAAGATTTTTAAAACAATCGCTGATTGTCACATCATAACTAGACACAATTTCCGGAGAAAATTAAAATAAAATGACGTCATTTTCGGTCTAATAATAGAAATATTTAATATGCTACAAGTTATTGACTATATAGGTTTTCCGCGTGATTTTTTTCACGGGCAATTAATTAAACAATTTTATTGGACAGTTAAAAGCTCTCATGTACGATTCATTGACAGTCATCGGAAAAATTGTTCCGATGTAACAACGATGTTCAGATTATATATGAAAATACTGAGTATATTGTCAGTAAATATCACCTTTATCTATAGGGCTAAGCGGTAAGAATTTCGCTGTGGCCAGTCGCTTGTGTTATTTTTTAAATTTGTTTATTACTGATTCTCGAAATACTTAAACTATGCGCCAGCAAAATACCCTGCACTTTTAAGCATGTTTTGACAACGCGCTCTAAAATTTAAATTTTATCTGCAGTCAAATTTTAACCAAATTCATTTCGAGTTAGAAGAGGCGAAGGACAATCCTTTGTTTGTGTATCCGTTCCAAAAAATTCGCGATTACTTTGAGATTATAAGTTTAAGTTAAAAGTTGCGAAACATCGGCATTATATGCAAAATGTATTAGTGAGAAACGATAAAATGTGCAACGATAAAAAAGTATGCCCGCCTAATTGTTGCGGATACACAACCCAGCCAATGCCTAGTTGGATTATGTGAATGCGAAGCCCACTATCTCCTTAATGTTTCATTATGCTTTACAAAATGGTCGTTCTTCCAACTCATTTTAGGGGAAAAGGCCCGTTAAAGTAGAAACACAATTCCGTAATGCGTAAATCTAAGTGTTTAATAGTGTGAGAATCACGCCAATTTTGCACAGGAATCAGGTTTCAGATTTTAGGCTTTCGGTATGGCCTGTTATAATGGGTTGCGGTTAGGTTTTGAAGTTCGCAATTTCATAACATTTCAATTAGGTCGAATGGTTGCGGATATAATCTGTAAACCAACATTCTGATGAATATGTTTTTTTCTATTTCTACATCGTAAGAATTATAGCGTCCCACCAGTTACTATACATCCGCACTACACAAAACGCATACGGCATGCGGCAATGAGACCTCTGCCACATCTTTCATAGCTCAAGTACGATAATGCGCTTATTTGGTACTTATTTGGGGAATTACCCCGACAAAACCAAGTGTATACCGGTAAACATGGAAATCGTGGGATATGTAATGACATATTCACATGCGTGGGTGCGTCATCATACGAAATGCGTAGGTTGGTCGAGAAAATGTAAGGCTTAATTAAGACAAAGTATACGCCTTAAATCGCTTTACTCATTTGAGGATTATCTAGGATTAAAAAATCGAGTAATTGATGGAATAATTACGTTTCCAGGAATTCGAAGATCTTAAAAACATTTGTTTTCGATTATGTTGCGGAACTTCGTGTTCAGGGAAATTATACGAATGCAGAGGTTATGATGCTAAAATTAACTTTTGGCGCTGTTTCAAAGGTCAAGTGAGTAATGACATTGGGATGTTACTCGTATTATGACTATATTTATTAATAAAGATAGTTGCCCTACAGCTCTTTCGTGGTAAATTTTAAAAGAAGGAGAAATAGAAAAGTCCTTTGGGAAGTCCAGGTTATCAATTGTACTTACGATGCCTGACAACTTTAACATTTCAAAACGTTTCGGCATTTGTGTTTTGCAGCCGCGCGTCTGATATTTGGGCCTAGCGATATTATTTTTAACTTTAATATTATAGTGACGTCCATATGACTGGCGATGTACTGTATATTTCATTTTTTTAATACCATTATTAACCGGTATGCATATCGTCCTAACGTTAAAAGTGAGCACAATTTTGACTGTATGCTCTATACTATTGCAAGGATGCTAAACAGGTGTATTAACGGCTTTAATGCGAACATCATTTGACAACCTATAATACATGACAATATACAAAGTAATTTAGCGCAACGGCCTTGGATGGTTATACCAAGGTTCCCACGCAAATATAAGCATGGCTATCAATTTGATGGTTAAGTACAGGTAGGTTTAGGATACAACTGGTTGAAGCAATGTGATGTGTAACAATCTTCGTGTCGTTAAGTAAGGTTTTCGAACCGGGATAAGGTTCGAAACCGTGAGGGAAACTCTTGTTTGTGTGTAGAATTGTGTATACGAATTGGACGCGTTAACTATTCGGTAACACAACCGTTTATCGGAGATACTTAGCATTGACTTTGCGTCGTTATATCACCCGACGATGGGCACAGGGTAACCTACATTCGACCTTGATAACTTCCTTTGCGTTTTCTTGCGCCCATGGATAAACATGAGCATTCTATGCTATGTTGTCCTAGACGAGGATCGAATATATGTCGTTTAAAGTATAGCGTAACAAACACGAAACTTATACACCGAAATAGTACTCGACTGACGTTGTAAGAAATGTGGCAGTTAATGCAGTTGTAGGATATCTATGGATAATTATATCCTTGTGGGTGTGAAAACATGGGGTTACAACAAGGTTATCTTTGGCTGAAGATCCAACGCGCAACAATTACGCCAACAGGCCGGATATAACCAATGTCGTGTTACCATTAACATATCTTTTGCCCTTCCTGTTTTTGAACATTTAAGACGTCATCCATTTCCCGTATTTCGCAACAAATAAGAGCGCTGACCTAAATTCCGCTAACCCGGGCGGGGACATCTAAATCTTCGAATCAAGTTTCTAAAGAGGCAATTTAAAATCGTCGAGGGAGAGGTGCTCAGGTGCCGGGAGCTCGAATTCGAAGGCGTACCGAATTTTACAATGCCAACTTGTGACGTATAAAGTCGTGAGCGCTTTTCAAGTAGGGAGAAACTTACGCGAAGTACCTAAATCACGTACAAGCCGCAGATAGTTAGAACTAACCCTCGAAACCGCTTATATTAGAAAACACAACACTTAGTATAAGTTTCGTCGGGCGTAATTCTGTAAACAGAATTTGTCTATATAAACACACGCCGTTGAAGCAATTCAGTATTATGCTAAGTTTTGGTGTGTGGTTTGAACTGATGAATTTGGTGTATGTTATGTTCTCAGCGTGTTGGTAATTGCTCTTTTCCTGTTTCGTTAAATGTCATAATGACTAGAAAATAATCTTTGAAATAAAAATAAATCTACCAGATTCAATCGAAGCTATTATGGTAGTATGTAGCCAAATGAGGTGATTTGGGTATAATGAGTCAAACTCAAAAACAACTTTATAAGCCGATATATATCAGTAGAGAAAGATGTTTCATTATCCACTTTGGGTGCCGTTTAATTGTTGTTTTGATCCAGTTTAATGCGCTTTATTTGCAAGTGCTCTTTAATTGCACAAGCTGCGAATATTTCAATGCATGGCCCGAGGGACTTTGACGCTTTGCGCACCATTTCTGGTGATTAGTTCCTGCTCCTTATGCCCTCTGGGTATCTGGACTTTTACGCCATTTCCGCGGTCATTTGAGGGATTATAAATACGACTTACTCGCACACTACAAGCAATTTATATGAAGTTTAACTCATTGAACAGTTTTAGTGATTTTGAGAGCTGAATTTGAAATATTCAAGATGAAAACTCAAGTTATCTGTCTCTTGCTCTGCTGCTTTGCCGCTGGATCGTATGGACTTGTCGGTATGTTTTATTTTGTATAAATATAGACCATTAGTAGTTCAAAACTATTATTTCAATAATTTAAAATAACAAAAATAACTATTAAAACAAAATTTTAGGATTATAAAATGAACAGAAAAATTACGGATTTCTAGACGACAAACGCCCTAGGCTTGTTTTATCAGCATCCGTATATATCTAGAGCGTCCGTTAATGTGCAGTTAGTTGTTTTGTGCTTATATACTCTAGTTTTTCGCTAGAAACGACGAAATTTTATATGATCTTGTTGGGCGTTATGGGTAAAAGAAATGTTTATGTGGGGAATTCCCTTGGTAAATTTTATATCTTTGTTTCATTGAGAGCATAGTACGGTTGTCGGCGGATTATTGTTTTATAAATACAGATTTCTGTTAGCTTAGGCGTCATACCAGGCGTTACTTGAATTTCTCACAAGTTAAACATAGCGCAATATACCTTGCACGCTGGTGTCAATGGTGAGGCTGCTTGCTACACGCGCAAATTCCCGTCCTATAGTCACATGTTTTTAGACCAAGCTATATTTACATACACCTCAGGCTAAGCAAATATGGTCATTAATTGGATTTTTAAATATACTAAATTAAATCTATTTTTCAATTAAGTATTTTTTAGTTTTTTTTTCGTTTCAATGAATAAGCTTATCAGAAACAAGATCAAACATTAAATACAGCTTGTTAGTACAATGACTAATTTAAATGAACTGGGTCTGTGTGAATGGGTTGTGCCATACGTAAAGCAACTGTGTGATGGTGACACGGGGTTCTGTGTTGGGGGGGTGAAAATTGAGAGCCCGTTTTCAAGCAGCCCTCCTTCTGACTCAGACATACCCCGAAACGACATTTTTACGGTTGCCGTCCCTTTTGGTGGTGAGGTCATCCGATGGCAATTTATATTTGATGGTCAAAATGAGCGGAATCTTCCGGATGTTTTATTCCCTGGTTTCGGCTTTGACGATTTCGATCCGGAATTTGACGACATCAAAAGTTTGTCAGATTGGGAAAGTAGGGACTTCGGTAGTTTGCTAACTGCTGTGCAGGAAATTGTTGAGTTGTTTAAAGAGCACCAGAGGAAGGTTTGCTGTGCCGTCGACAAAAATCTAAGCAACGAAATCCTTGAACTGTTGGAAGAACCTGATTTCGCAAATGCAGAAATTTACTTAAAAAGAAACATCAAAACTCTTATGCCAAAGAGCTTAAATGTTTTGCTAAAACTGCCTGTGGATTTCAGTGAGCTGTTAAAAAAGTCACCAGCAGAATTTTCTGCTGTTGATAAAATAATCAGAAGTCCTTTGTTGTTGGTTAAATTTGACTTGGAAGCTCGGAAAGCTGTTCCGACTCTCTTTCTTCCCTCCCACGTGGAGCAACTGATTGGAGGGAAAGATCATGTGGCTATTCCACCTTACTCAGTTTCCTCCACCATTCTCCACTATGTGAAAAAAGTTCATAAAAAATTGTCAGACGCGGTAAGCATTCTCTCAACAAGCCACGGAAAGCGGTGCGAGTACGTCGCTGCGTATTTGCGACAGTTCCCCTCCGACATTTTAGAATATGATGCAGAAAACTTCCGAAGCCTTTCCTTGGTTTTCAGCTACCAGACTTTCTATGTTTTCGTGCATATTAAACTGTCTAAATTCTTTCCTCAAAGTCAGCCGGTCATTACCCTCCAATCTGCCTACCACCTGACTAAACAAGAGGATTTGATGCAGAAAACGTTCACCCACTACCCCTACAGCCCAAGGTGGTCTGGGAGTGAAATGGCAAAAAGAACAAAAAGTTTTCTTATTGATAGCCTTCCTGCATTTAAGGACAACTGTATCCGAAATGGTGTCTTGTGAACACCTTGTTTTCCCAAATGACGAAAAATTAGATTTAACATTATGACCATACGAGTAAACCTAGTTGTGTTTCACTTGTGTTCCAAATTGCACTACTGGATCCCTTGGCATCCTTACAATGTGAAATAAAATTCTGTTTTATACTTGATAACTATACCACACAAAAATGCAGTATTTTTCACATTAAACGCAAAACAACAAATTAGTGCCTATCATTGGTTGAACGTTAAATGATTTTTTAATATAAAAATAAGATAAAATTTAAACAGATTTTTCTAACTTGTTCACATGCATCTGTTCATTAAATATTTTATTTCCCGTTATTGAAATGGGATCTAGTAGAGATTACATTTTACTGATGTTCCTTTTTTATTCTGAAAGAAATATTATTTGTGAATTAAATGTTTAAGAAGTGGAAAGCAAACCGTTTCATAATAATTGCATAAGGTTATATATAGACTTAGTTTGCACATTTTAAAAAGTACTGAAAGTAATATGTCAATTAAAAATCATCTAAAATGAGGTTCTTTTGTTTAAAAATGTAACACTTTCAATTCTCCGCAGGTTCAATACCCGCCAGTACAAATTGTTACTCGGAATGGTTGCGTAGCGTCTTTTCATTCCAACCCACCTGGCGGCCAAGATGTTCGGGCCAATACTTCCAGATGGAACAGTGCGATGTGTTCAGAAGATGCTGGTGTGTGCGGTATCAAAACGGGAGATCGATCTCAGAGGTGTACCATACCGCGGGCGGTGTCAACTGCTATTACACCCAATCAGGTGAGCCTTTATTAAACCTACGAGCGTTTTGTTTGTAGTTAGATGTTGGTTTACATTTTGCCGATTTTTTTATTTGGTTTAAACTTTGCCGATCGTTGGTATCTATAGGATGCGTGTTTGCATATACGGTTACTGGACAAGTAGGACAACCACAATGATAAATTTATAGCGTTTTATCATAGGCATATTTCCAGGATTGCAAAAATGCCCCACCTCTGTAAACTATGCTTAATGCTTGTTAGTTAAGTTATTTGTTTTAAGCTAAATTTTAGTATACACTATGGCTGCTTGGGCTGCATTTATCAATACAAGGATGCAATTTGAAATCTGACATGGTTAAATTTGCATTTAAGTGTTCAATATCTTGTTTATTTAGTAAGTTTGGAACTGAATATGATTAATAAAGGGTTAAAGAAACAAAAATTATGAAGTAAACTTAAGTGATGTGTTATCAATCCACATGTCTATAGTTTCAACCGTTATTTAATTTTGTCCTCCACAGTGTGCAAAGGAAACATGGTGTATTACAATTGTCCTAGTTGTAATGCGACCTGCTCCGACGCTAGCAACCCCGCTGCGTGCCAAAGCTCATCTTGCACACCTGGGTGCGTTTGCCCCCCCGGACTCTATCTACAGAACGGCCAATGCGTCCCTGCTGCACAATGCCGACCAGGTGGGTGAACTAGTTGGGTAATCCCCTTGATAAGGTGGGTTGAAATGAAGATTCCAACCTTGGGCCTAATAACATGGATTTTTGTGGCCTTTTTTATACAAACATACAGGGTACCGGTACTTAAAATCTGAAAAACTTTACACCCATTTAATGCACCCACAAAACTTAACATGTTACATTAAGTGGGGTTGTTATGTTATAACACGACACCATCATCGGTTAACATTATTATTATTCAATTATATTTCCAATATTAGCCACAATTTTTGGAATGTGCCTTTTGCTTTTACTCTGTTTTTTGTTTTCGACCTGTTAAACAATATTTTCACTTCATTTTTCCTTTCCAGTTTGCTCTGGTGGGAAAGTCTTCAGCGAATGTGGTGGTTGCGAGCAGTCGTGCAGCCAGCGCAACACCCCCACCGTGTGCACAGCAAATTGCAGACGCGGATGTTTCTGTCCAACTGGAACTTACCTCTTTGGAGGCCAATGCCTCTCAGACGAACAGTGCACAGCTGCTCTTGGTAAGCACCCCTTTCCTTATTTCCCTCACAGATTGGACTAGTTAAAGTATTTGTTTAATCTACTTAGTGGGTAAAAAATGGTTATAGGATTGAATATTTACAGCCACTTAGGATCTGGGCTCAGATTTTCTAAAAGCCTGCGAATCGAAATGTGGTATACTTAGTGATGCTTCATACAAGTATGTTTGGATATCTGCATTTAGCATAACAGCATTTGTGTTAAAGTTTGAACTCTAAAAATCCCATAGATAGATACAAATATATGTCTTCCACAGCTTGCACAGGCAACCAGATCTACTCTCTGTGTGCCGGCTGCGATCAGACATGCGAGAATCGAAACACGCCAACGCCATGCACACTACAGTGCAGACAACAGTGCACCTGTCCCAGTGGAACGTACATGCATCAAGGACAGTGTTTGACCAATTCTCAATGCTCAGTTGCGCTTGGTGAGTTTTTTTGCTGTCGTAGAGTTTTTTTTACCGATAGGCTGCACAAGTGAACGATTCTGTTAAAATGCATTGGTATGATTAATAATCGATTTTCAGCCAAAATAATTTTTAGCCAAGATTTTGAACTTTAAATCAAAGTATCTTTTTTACTTCACATCACTGGTCATAGTGCAATTTTGAAGGCAAAGACAATGTATTTCTCTTTATTTAAGACAGTTCAGAAATAAGTTTTATTTCACAACAAAATTTTGTTTAAAAAAATGAAAATCCTTTTATAAATCGTTTGAGTGATAAAAGGTTAAATATCCTTGCATTTTGCTTAGAAATTTATAACAAAAAACTCCTATAAAAGCCAATATAAGAACATTTTGAGTACAAATTGAAGTATATACCACTGTTTATATAAAGCCCAAAAATCATTCTCAGCCTGCCCGAGCAACCAAATCTACTCGTTGTGTGCTGGGTGTGACCAAACTTGTGACCAGCGTGGACAGTTGGTGGCGTGTACTACTCAGTGCCGTCAGCAGTGCACGTGTCCGCACGGGATGTATCTGGATGGGCAGACGTGTGTGACTGCGGAACAGTGTCCCCAAGGTAAGGGATCGTACTTATCAGACAAGAGTGCTTTATTACTCTGATAATTTTTATGTTTTTTGACAATTGGTGTTAAATATGGCAAAGCACTTCACTTAAAGCAAATTGTGAAATTACCTTTAGTTATGTAGGTTTAACATGACAGTCTGATAATGCATGAATTTGTAGAGAGTAAAGAGCAAGAAAAACAGAAAGCTAATATTAATATAACACTTTGGAGATCTATTGGGATATTTTAAAATGGTGCCTAATTTGAAATGAAATAAAGCATCATTCCAGAATTCCTTAAAAAACATGGAAGTTTTGACTTTTTTTAAATTGAGTCGTTTTTCAAAATACGTTTTCTACCCTTGGGGCAGTGTATGGAGACGAACACTACTAGGCAGTGTGTGGTCACAATGGCATTTGTATGCTGTTAGTCAGTCATTATGACATCATAAAGTGAACAGACAGAAGGAAATGGGTTTCATGCTGTACCAGTGTGAGATTTAAATAGTAATGAGTAACAAAAATTGATTAACTGACAACTTATCGTTTGCCTAGGAAAAGATAAATGCTATTTTCGGCTAATGTTGAAAAACTTGATTTTATCTAATTTGTAGCGTGGGTTTGATGTAATAAATTAGAAATTATTTTCTATTTATACATTTTATTTATACAATTTTTTTTACTTCTACTGCCTCCTTTTAAAAGTTCACATGGATACAGCTGTGTATTCTATATACAACGAGGAATGTGTTTTAAGGAGACCATTAAACTAAAGAGGAAACAAAACCACAAACATCCAACCACGCCGGTTATTTGCATCTGTCATGTCATGATTTCACCTCCAGTTATTTTCTAATATAAATTGACCCAAGCAGTAATGTTTTGATTAACATCTGATAATCCAAACGCGTCTGAATCATGGAAAATTTTTCTTTTAAACCACATTTACATTCACTAAACAGCAAATGTGAATAAATAAATAGGTTAATAAAACTGCAGCAAACAAGAAAAACGAAACTAGAGCAACATGAAAAAAAAGAAACGGCAACAATGTGAAAAAATAAAGCATAAACATGTCACACAGAATAGAAAAAAACTAGGCAGTCTGTTTGTGTTGCTTTCTGCACAAACATTTGCACGAAACAAAGAATTCATGCTGAATTTGATCAAAACCATTTTCCTGCTCAGTGTGTGATTCGTCGCTGAACGAGGTTTTCTCGACTTGTGCGGCCGGGTGTGACGCGACGTGCGATGAACCGCAGAAGGCTTGTTCGACCATCAAGATTTGTCGCCGTCGATGCACTTGTCCCGTCAACCATGTCCGGAGTGAAGACAACTACTGCATTCCTGTTGAAACCTGTCCTGTCGTTGATATACAAGGTATATGTGTGGTAACTTATTAGAGGGTTGGTTTAATTAAAACTGACCAGGTTGTGTCCCATCGTTGATATACAAGGCATTTCTGTATGAATTAAGGCTTAATTCCTTAAAAAAAACATCTTGGTAGGTGTGGGTTTAGCAGAAAAAAATGTCAAGGTTACCTATGAAGGCATGTAAGGGATCCTTGGGGGGGCGGGGGGGGGACTA
Source organism: Ciona savignyi (assembly GCA_000149265.1). NCBI lineage: Eukaryota > Metazoa > Chordata > Ascidiacea > Phlebobranchia > Cionidae > Ciona > Ciona savignyi. The sequence continues at coordinate 1,063,701 of CH003028.1, forward strand.
ATCAAGTGTTTGGTGTAGAAAATGAGACCGCCATTTAGACAAGAGTAGGAATTTAGTTATGGCTGTAGCATTCGATTTATCGAATTATATCGTGCATTATATTAAGCTTTCAATAAGATTTAAATTGTATTGAAGAAGGCATGTTGTTTTTACTGTAACTTGTTGTTTTTAATTTAACCATTAAATTTATATTCCAATCACAAGGTTTTGCGTTGGAGGGTGTTGTAAGTTTACCCCGTTTTCTGTATGTTTTGCTAGACACTTGCTACAAATATAGCGGTATCTAATTAATGCAATATAGAGTAACAAATAACTTTAAGCATACCAGACAGCTTGGCTGTGTGTACAAATATTATTACTAAACATTTATGTAAGCGGGTTAAAAGAGGCACGACCAACCTAAATGGTATTTAAAATTCAACACTAATCCACTAACCATCTCCTGTCCACACAGAAGTTACAGCGTGCAGCCAACAGCTGGCGTCGTTGCAGAATCCGCTAGAGTGCGACGCTGTTGGTGACTTCGCGACGCAGCAATGCAACGCTCGGGAATGCTTCTGCGTCCAGCGCCACAACGGTGCCGAACTCAGTGGCACCCGTCAACCTAGAGCCGGGTACAACATCAACTGCCAATTATATGGAAGTAAGTTACAACCTCCTTTAATGTATTCTAATTACCACCTGTGTGTTTATAATGACATTCCTGAAAAGTGTTTATAATGACATTCCTGAAATTATAGAACCAGATATACCAGTACATGTTTCCCATGGGGGGAATTAAAACTGGTCGCTAGCTAGTCAGTTGTGTCCTTAGGCATGGCAGTTAGTAGACATCGCCCGGACCCAGTCGCAGAATAGGTTGTATTAAAACTGAACAAACATTTTCCTTCATATACAACACTTTGCAATAGCTTCGGTTACCTGTTTGTGAGCATTAAGTATTTTTACTACTGTCCGTGTTGTAAAGCCCCTTGTGGTGTGCTTTCTGATTTAGGAGGATAAAACTGGAACATCCTATGCTAGCTTACAGATTTTAATCTATATTATTAAGATTGTCATTTAATTTTTAAATTTCATATAAACCTGACCCATTTTTTTAATATATATTATCAAGATTCTCGCTTAATATCTAAATTTGATTTAAACTCGACCCCTTTTTCACCCGATACCACTTCCAGACTGCCCAGCGAACATGGAATTTTCAACATGTGCCACAGAGTGCCCGCCCACGTGCAACCGCCGTCTGCCGAGATGCACGAGGCGTTGCGTGCTCGATTGTGTCTGCCAGAATGGGATGGTTCGAGCCTCTTCCACCAATATGACTTGCGTTCCTGAAAGCCAATGCCCAGGTTTGTCATCCATGTTAATTCATTTTGTGTTATTATAAAAACCTGTCAATCCAGTTTTGAACCTGCAACCCTTCACCTCAAAGGTTAAAACAAATCCACCAAGCGAATATATTGTAACAAACGACTGGTCAGAGTAGTGCCTTTTTAGTGCTCTTTTAATTGGCAATTTATGGATTTTTTAGAGCGTTTAACTAATCACCACCTGCTTTATAAACTTGTTTCAGCTGTTCACTGCTATTAATTGAATTCCATCACAATTGCCACTATGTTAGAAATGTAAGAAATAACACTTTAAATAAACAGTAGAAATAATTTCCTTAGCATTTACCTTTGGAACCCTAAGTGTTACCCGTCTTACCGCCAATCTTTTTCATTTATCCCACAATTTAAATATCAACACTTGCATTATAACATCACCTTCTATCCAGTGCTGTCAAGATGCCAAGCGCAGAGAGCTGGCGCCGGGGGGAATCCCCAGTTCCCACAATGCAACCCGGACGGAAGCTACATCCCGACGCAGTGCGACACGAACGACAATTGCTATTGCGTCTACGAAAACGGGACCAAAATCGAAGGGAGCGATGGAAATGCCGGAGTGCTCACCATGGCCAACTACATGGCTTGCATTACAGCGAGAAGTAAGTTTGGCTGGATTATTTCTTGGTCAGTGAAACGCTTACTTATAATGTATTAAACTTTTTTGAATATTTACTTATTTTGTAATATTTTGAACATTTACTTATTTTTTATTCAACTTTTTTGAACATGAATTATTCTATAATCGCCCCTATTAAACGTTTACTTATTCTGTAATGGACTCTATTGAAGGTCTACTTATTCTGTATTTAAATGTATTGAATGTATTCGCTAATCTGACTGTTGCCACTGATGATTAATACCAAATAATGACAGGCGTATTTCACCTATACATATCTGTTCTTATCCTGACCCACCACCCATAGGGCCAGTAGGGTTTAGAATCTGTATTAAAGGCATTTCTATCCGCTAATCCAACTAGTTTTGTCAGACAACTGTAATAAAATTACGTTGTTCACCCTTAAAGAATACTGAGAGGGCACCCTTATTGTAATCTTTACACTTGTAAAATTCCAGTCTACCCTTTATGCCGAGTAAAAAGCCAGTTTACTTTTTATGCCAACTATTGTGGCAATAGTAATTCCAATTGTTTCACTACGGTAGGGGTAAGAATATGTATTAAAGGCATTCCTATCCGCATTCCTGTTGGGCACCCTTTTTGTAATCTTTACACACACTTGTAAAGGACTAGTCTACCCTTTATACCAAGTGAAAAACCAGTGTGTTCACTTTGCCATTCTTTATGGCAGTATTAACATCAAACAGTCCCGAATAACCCACCAATCCCCTCAGCCTGCCACAACACCCCCGGTATGAAGTTCCACTCTTGTGCACCACCGTGTGACGGCATGTGCGCCGAACCTGAACCGTCGTGCATCTTCCTGGAGTCGTGCACGGCCCGATGTGGATGCAAGACGGGCTACCTGTTAGCTGCGGACAACCAGACGTGCGTGCAAGCTGATGCGTGTCCATCTAACGAACCTGGTAATGTGTTTATTTTGTTAAATTTATAATAATTTTGCAATTTATTGTAATTTTTCTTAGGTTTAACAGCCGCGTCTGCTATTTTTATTATTTCTTTGCTTTTGTATTTTTTTTAAAACAGCCTTTAATAATTGTTTGTTTGCTGCCTTTTCTTGTTTGTGTTTTATAACGAGCTTTACTTGTTAATTGGGCAAAAAATGTTTTTATCAGACTATTATGTAAAATCAAAGCAGATAGGTGTAGGAAAATTGGAGTGTTAACCAGTCAGCCTATTATTGGTCATTGGTCTCGTCGGTTAGCTCAAGCACAGCGTCAGCCGAAATATAGTGGGATCAAAACCTGCTGTTATTTCACCGACAGTATGTGCAAAACCTCTCAAAAATATTTAAATTCATTCAATTTCACGTTTACAGCTTGCAACCACGAGCTCGGAGAAATATTCAGCTCTTGTGCGGCCTCGTGTGACGCAACCTGCCAGAGCCCGCGGGTGGCTTGCAGTTTGACTAAGAATTGCCAACAACGATGCACCTGTCCGCCCGGGCACCTCCGGGACTCCAATAACATGTGCGTTGCCATGGGAATGTGCCCCCCACCCCCCATAGGTCAGTTGTTTTCAATGTTTGGTGATTTTGATTGTGTTAACCCCCTTAGTTTTCCAATTCACGATGATAAACCAGAATATCCTATCCTATTGCTTTACCTTTCTCATTCATCATATCATCTTATGTAGTCCCAGTCCCAGCACAATTGCCACTGTGTTAGAAATGTAAAAAATAACACTTTAAATAAACGGTAGAAATAATTTCCTTAGCATTTACCTTTGGAACCCTAAGTGTTACCCGTCTTACCATATCATATTATGTAGTCCCAGTCCCGTCGTGCAATGCAACGTTGGGAGAGGAATGGAACACATGTGCGAGCCAGTGCGACCCAACCTGTGAATCGCCCTTTGCACCATGCAGTCTGGTGCTGAGCTGCACTGCCCGATGCGCGTGTCCCAGTGATAAACTTCGTGCCTCGGATAACCACTGTGTTTCAGTGGGTGTGTGCAGACGGAGATCAGCCGAAGGATGTAAGGATATGATCGATATTTTGTTGTGGTCATTTTATATGAGAGTGTTTAAGGACCGAATTGGATTATTTGCTTTCCGCCAAAGAAGATGGCATCGCAAATTTACTGCACTAATAATGCTCGCTTTATTCCAAAAGCGCTTAGTACATGGTCATATTACTAACAAAATGCTAGTTTCGATCCCGCAACCTTTCGTTTGAGAAATTCTTTCTGCTTTTTTGTCGGGTTTGGAAGCATTCTTGTTGCCATATCCACTTTTTATACTTTTTTGGCAACCTGACTATGAGCATGTGGTAATAACATCAACGCCATTCCTCAGTATCACACTGCCAGCGAGAACGGCAGGAAAAGTCCGACCCGATGCTAATGGACGCGTTCATCCCCGATTGTGACGACACCACCGGGAAATATATGCTGCAGCAGTGTTACGGCTTCGCAGGGAACTTCTGCTGGTGTGTAAACCCCGACAATGGAACCGAAATCGCTGGAACGAGGGTACCAGGCTACCCACTCACCACCACCCTGAATTGCACAGGTGGGTTTAACTAGAAAAGGATATTCATGTTTATTTTCTTGAATGGGAAAAACAAGGGGTTTAACACATGAGCAATCGTTAGATCACCTCGCGCCCACCGTTGGGTTACTGAAGCTATTGTAGTGTGTTGTATAATTGAGACATTCCTTCAATTTGGTAGAACACATTAATCCACTGGGATCAGGCAATGTCCGTTAAGTGCCTTGCCCAAGGACACGCAAAGGCTAACACAAGAGCAATCGTCAGATTACCTCGCCCCACCAACAGAGCTATTGTAAGTCTGTTGTGTATGATTGAGAAATTCCTTCAAATTGGTTAGATCCAACTTCCCACTGGGTTATGGCAAATGTCGTACAAGTGCTTTTACCAAAACGAACTAGTTTATAGTTTAGTAACTTTTGATCCAGTATTAAATTACAACATATGAAACAAATCACAGCACAAGAACAGGGAAGAACAGCAAAACAATCTGTCGTTAAAACACGTCATTGAAAAATAATTAAGGAACATATAAATATAATAAAACTAGGCGAGAATATGATTATTTAGAAACAAAAATTATTAAAACAAACAATATAAAAACGTTGAGTAGGGCATTCAGTAAAGCGTGATCAGTACTAATAGGAGCCAAAACTATGTATATCTATCTATATGGTTTTGTTTGTAAACACGCTTAAGCATATTTGTGGTGGTTAAACATTTGGTGTGATGCAAAAGATTCTCACGGTCTGTTCAGCCTTAGTTTAACAACTGAACAGATATTTTTGAATAGAAACGACTCGTTCTTTAAACTTGACTTTGTTTATTTCAGCGGAAGCTACATCACAGAACTCTCCTCCCCCGTTACTCGCTGTCGCCCCGCCACCCCCACCCTCCACTTGAAGAGTTTGGATGTCCCCAACCCCAAACTCGTTCCCTTCGATCCCCTAAAAGATTTTCCCAACAAAATCATTAACACCCTCATAGCTAGTAAATTTGTTTTGGTCCCCTAAAAGATTTTCCCATGAAATCATTAACACCCTCATAGCTAGTACTAGTACCTAATCCAATGTGTCTTGTTTGCCACCTTGCCTTTAACATCAAATTTGACCCTTTTACTATTTACACCGGTAAGATGTACCTACCTGAAAATGTATTTCACACACGACAAATAGTACTAACCAGACACCTGACAATCATATGAGTGTATGTTACCTGTCCTGCCATGTTTTTATCGTTACTTGGTAAAAATTTAGTTTTAACAACTGCAGACTTTTTAACCCACAAACCCATGCAGGGTCATGTATCCTGTAGTAGCAATCCATTTTAGGGGCGCGCGATTATCGTTATTCGAATAACTAACACTAAAAATTAAGTAAAACCACTTGCGTTGCATTCTAATTTGTAACACTTTTTCCCATTTTTAAGCATTTTACCATTTACCCGGTCGGTAAATTTATTTATTTTGGTCCTTTTTACACATCGTTGTCATTCTGCACTGCTTGTTTTATCGTTCATCAGTTTTAGCGTTGCATAAAATAAAAAAATGCATATTTAGTTTGTTTTAGCTTCTATCCTACACGAGTTTGGGAAGATATTTACAATATAGAAAAGGGAATCTGGAAAACACGACGTTAGCACTCATTGTAACATCGATGACGACGATTGGGTTATGTGGCCGTAAAGTCCAATGGCGCAGTGTAGTGGACAGGCAGAATTAAAATAAAACGTGTTTGATTTGGTTACAGCATATCTTGTAATGTTTGAAAATTTTTGTTCGATCCCTATAGTCCGGCCCGTTGGTCTAGAGGTTAAGTGCGTCGCCTTTCAATCGAAACGTTGCAGGTGCGAAACTGGTCGCTAGCTAGTCGGTTGTGTACTTGGGCAAGGCACTTTACGGACATTGTCTGAACCTAGCGGATTGATGGTTTTTACCAAAATGAGCTCCGGGACACCGACGAATGGACGCGAGGGTGATCTGAATGATCGTCCGTGTGTTGAACCACCCCCTTGGTTTTCGTCCAAAAACATGAATATCCTATCCTATCCTAGTGTTTCGCCGTACCGCCCGTATTGCATAACAACCCCAATCGTTGTTGTCCCGATAAAGCTCTGCTTTGGCATGTGTCTGGAGCAGAAACGGGAATTTTAAATTTTAATGCCCATAGTTTATCCTCGTGCGTAGCATGTGGCTTATACAACAAGAAAATGCTTGCAACACAAGTATTCTCTGACATAAAAGAACAGACAAGTCTGAATCCTGTTGTATGTCGCCGTGTAGCCTGAAATAGGTTTGGTCGAGGCACTCGGACGATGTGTTTGATGCATGTTGCTAGGTAGTGTAAACTTTTGTTTATTCAGATGTCAAATTCATAGCGAAACATAAATTATTTAAACACGCAAATTAGGGGGCTTTTAAACATTCAAACACTGTCGTATCTTAAATGACGTAGCGGTTAAACTTGACTGATACATTTATAATTTAGGCTTTTTTAATCAAATTGCAATGATTGCAAAGAGATCTTTTATTTTTGTTAATTCAGTATAGAATATTTAACCCGTCGGGTGACGTATATTGCTATAGAAATCTTATAGAATCTTTTTTGTTTTGTAAATTGGTATAAAACTGGGTTTGTTGTTTTTTTACAGGTAACGACGAGGTTAGTGATATTAAAAGGTAAAGGACACTGCAAACTTAAGAACTTGTAAATAACAAGCGTAGATATTAATTTGGTAGTACTTTTTGTCACTTTATTGTTGATGCTGTTGTTATATATGTATCAGTTATAGCCTGGTAATAACTGACAAGTTTTACGTTGGATTAAGATTAATTCAATACATTGCAAGAATCCGGTAATTTTGTTCATGCATACAAGAAACAAGTATAAAACTTGTTGATCATTAAAACATTTTTATTATCATCACAGTATATAATTACACTATAAGCATTACGTATATAACAATCAGAACCAGGTGAATTATAATCAATAATCTAAATTAAAAAATAAATTAAAACAAAAAAGGGAAAAACTAAATGAAAAGTAAAATACTGTATGATTTAAAATTATCAATCTGTTTTTTTGATAAAGAATATTTATTAAAAGAATATTTTTAAATTGGCCTTTACCTTCAGGTTGGCTGAAGCTTATATTGTTTATGTTACCATTATTGGCATCATGCATTTGTTATTATAAGCTGCAACCGTCATTCTTTTTTTATTTAGCTTTGTGCTTGTAAAGTTTAGAATGAGTGATAAGGTAAAAAATGTTCTCTAAACAACATATTTAAGCCTTTCATATTGATCATATAACATTGCATGAATAACAGTTATTCTTAATTGAGTTAGAAATATATTATGTTTGTGTCAAGTTGATGATGTATTGCGGTCGCAATTAATATTTACTCAAAGTTGATTAGTAATATTGTTCATTTTTAAATATGTCTATGATCCTATTTAAGTAAAACTTTGTAATTTTATTTAAATAAGAACAATAATATTCGTGTAAATAACTGATTTTGTGGGGTTAAATTGGCATGAGGATCATACAAAAGTACTCACCTTTTAACCTTAAATAAGTGGTGATTAGAAAATCAAGGAATCACTAAGCCTAGTCAAAGTTTTTTTATGTCAAATCAGTCAATAACTTATTTATTTTCAGTTTGTAACAATTATTGTCTTCTTTTGTAATTTGGTGTTTGTGACATCACTGGGATATATTGCAACATCACAATGTCAGCGGATGAAGAACAAGGGTTAAAAGAGTGCGAAGCGTACGTTCAGGAGCACAAGATACAACAAGTTTTAAAAGACTGCATTGTTCAGGTTGATAATTTGCCTTTAATATGTTTATTGGAGCAAATTTGTTAATTACACTAGTGGCAAATATTGCCAACATTTCGGGAGATAGCCGACTGCATAATCCCACAAACAATAAGCTTACGGCATATTTTGCTAATAGTATTCATTTATTACTAAATAGATAAGTGCTTTTCCCGATTATTTGCGGGTGCCTTATGGGAGTTTAAACAATTTTGGGTTTTTTACCTGCCATGCTTTTTAAATGGGATACAAAGAGGTAAAAAATGGGAAAAGTGTTTAAATTTACATCACACCCACCTATTTAAAAATGGCTGTAAACTTTTTAGTTAGATGGGTGCAAAAGTACACTGGGGTAATAATGCATATCTATATTAATTATATTCAGTGTGATTATTGGTTTATTTTTATTAAATATCATTATGGTTAAGTACAATTCAAGTAACTGTTTTCTATTCCTGTGCCATTTCGTGATAGTTAGAGGGTTTGAGTTGCGTTTGGTAAGGTAAAAGCTCTAATTAGGCTAAATTCACTCTTTATACATAAATTCTTATTACTGAACACTTACTCCTAGTTACTGGACCCTTATTCTGTATCACTAGCTCGTATTGTACCAATGTTTTCATGTGTTGTGTAGTGATACATGACTTACTTCATTTTGGTTTTAAAATTTATTCTTATATCTTCTTTTTTTACAGCTATGCATACACAAGCCAGAAAAGCCGATGAAATTTCTTCGTGAGCATTTCGAAGCTTTAGAAAAGGTTTGTTGATAAATAATGCACAATGCCATATAGAATTTCTAGTACACACAGACGGTACCTCTAAATACTACAGGACCGCTTGGACAGCCTTGATCGCATGGAGCGCTTGAATCGCTTACTATACTTTGTAATTACAAAAGCCAAGATTTTAATGTTAGGGTTGGGGTTAAAGTTAGTTCTGGGGTTGAGATTAGTGTTTGGGACAGGGTTAGAATTACTTTCCATAGCAATCTAAGTGATCCAAGCGCTCCAAGCGATCCAAGCGGTCCAAGTGGTCCTGTAGTATTTAGAGGCACCCCGCACAGATACTGATAAGAGGGTATAGTTTTTAGTAAGTGTGAATGCTGTGTATTCAAAATATTCGATGTTAGCTTAGGTGACTACCTGTTTTTTGTCATAAAAGATTTGTAAAATCGCCTGGGTACTAGTTAGAACTCGTCAAAAATTGAGTGTTTTATTGTAACTGTAACATTTATTACTCATTTTATTAAAATTTATCATTTTATTATTTTTTATAATTTTTTCATTATTTCAATATCTATATACATATAACATACTTAGCTAGTGTTGGCTTTAAAGCAAAAGAGCTCCATTACAGAATAACCCAGCCCAAATAATATAATAGTTGTTTGTTTTAAATAATTCTTTTAAACTCAATGCACCACATTGTATATGCTATTTTACCCGTATTAATTTTTAATAAGCAACTATTTAAATATATAGTGATTTTCTATAATTAGTGGGTCTTACTGTTGTCTAAACCATGTCAGAATGTTAAGATATAATACGCTCTATTGGAAGGAAGATGAATTATTATGGCGCAGTCTCAGTTACCTTTGTACTACATTAGTAATTGCTGCCTACCCACATAGATCAGCTTATTTACCAAAAGTATATTATGCCAACAAGCCCTGTGTATGGCAACTGTTTGTGACAGGAGAATCCTTCTATTCCAGGATTTAGATATTATTGTATTGTTCAGTGGTACAGGATACCCGGTATTAGTCAGTTGATGTGTTTTGTAAATCTGTGTATAAAATTCATTGCTGCATTAAGAAAAGATTTTAAAATAATAGCAGTTGACTGTTCTAGTGTGATCTAATGGCACTAATGGGTTCTTTGTTTCATCATATTTTTCAAAATGTATTTTTTAAATAAAGTCAGTTAGTTTATGTGTTAGAGATAGATATTCTAAGATCAAGACATATTTATAACCAAAAGTAATGAAATTTTGTTGGTAAGATAGGAAGGCCTGCTTGGTTATTGGAAAGGCTAGATTGCCACTGTATAAACTAGTAGGAAGTTAATAACAATCTGTTCAACTCTCATTAGCATCTCTTATTCATATCAGTACTAGCTACTCGTCCAATAGATTTGAATAACGGTGGTTATTATTGCGCAGTCTCAATTGTTTTTAAACAACGTAATGCGCTTTGGAAAGGAAGTGGATAAGCCCACAAGTTCCCATTTACTTTGTTACTGATAATAAACAAATGCATTGTTTGTGCCGTCCCGATCTGGTTTTATATTAGCATCTTATGATAATATCACTAAACACCAAAACACTGTGAGCCCTGGTGATTGGTGGATTCTATTTTAATTACTTCAAGTCTTCAAGTGGTATTTAATACATTTTTTGATGTTTTATTGGAAAACCAATGATATCTTGATTTTACATAAAGGGGGGATTTGGTTGTTAAATATAATTGATCCATTGGATTTTAGATTGTTTCATTGAACAGTGGTCTAGGGATTTAAGATGGTTGAACTTTAGGATTAGGAAGAATTCCAAACCGTCCTTCATTTTATAATTTTCAATTTAATCAATCATTATGTCATGTTCCTTAGGCCCATATGACTGGGAAAACTCGCTTTTCTGAAGTTTGGGTTGCCCATTCTTACCGTTTTGTTACTGGTATATACTTAAATAGTATTAATATTAACAACTAAATGTCAAGTTGCACTTGAAAGTTATTTGTCAAGTTTAACGTTATCTTTTAACAAAAATACGCAAGCTTTAAACATAGTAAATGCGTGCTTCTTCAGGTGTAATAAAACAAAGTTATAATGGACTATACAATTTGTTTTTAAGTGCTACTTTGGTGTCAATAGTTCTATAAATGTGTCCACCCAATTTGTTAATTTCGTTGTCCCTTGTTTTGAGAGTTTAGCACGGATCTTGAAAGTTGGAATCCAAGCTAATTGTACATAACACATTTGTAAATCTATGATACAAGGTTTTGTTTTACGTTTCAGGGATATTAGTGCAAATATACTCTGTGCAACTTAATACTTTAAGTGCACCATTATATATCTGCATGAGTGCGTCATCCTCTAATAGCTAAAGTGCATAAGGCAGTTAATAAGCTTTGTTTCTGTGCATATGATGGTAAGCTCGTTATTAAATATGTATAAACCTAAGTGTTTAGTTGCATGCTGTGCAAGTATAGGTCTGAGAATTTGTCAACAAAGCTTATTTAACTGGTCTGTTATGTTGAAACTTTATTATATTTTAATTATATTTTTGGATTTTTAAATATTTTTAATGTAAGTAACAAGTAAATAAACAAACTGAGGTACTCTTTTGGCCTACCTTACATACAATTCAATGCCTTTTTGACTTTTCGATTTTAACAATTCAGAAGACTACCAACAACCTTTAAAAGTTGTATTCTTCTTATACAATAAGATAAAAGCAATCAAAATTCCATAAATAGACATGTGCCATAAATAGACCCCACTTATAAATTGTATTATTTTAAACCGTAGCCATGGCATGAAATATGATTGTGCCATGAATTTTTTGAAGTAGATTTTTTTATTTGCACATGTTTCTTTGATTCCTTAGTCTTATATTGGATATGAACAGTGAGAACACGCAAACATTATTGCTACACAATAACAACTATGTGTTTGTGAATTGTTTGTTAATAATGCAATTGTGTGGTGTGGTCCAGGTGTAAGAGTTTAATCAATAAAGTTCTCATTTGGATTTTCTTCTTTGTTTTGGTATTTTTGTATTGTGCAAGTTGTTTACAGTAAGTTTAATAATAAATTCTTAAATACACAGCATTGGTTCTAGCTTAAAGAAACCGATTAAAAAAGCTTCTATACTTTGCAAATTAAATTTTTTTACACTTTGTAATAAGTAGCCTAACAGTTTGTCCCCCAAATGCTAATGGTTTAGTTTCACCACTATTTCTACAACATTTAGATATTAACATACTGATATATAATAACTAAAAAATAAAAATATATATGACGTATATAAACGAATCTTAAATTTTGTATCAATAATTAATTTAAAAAATATATTAAACTTATTTAAAAAAAATTCACAAATTACATATATAATAAATTAATTAAAAGAAAAAGGATATATATTAATAAAATAATCAAAAGAAATAAAAGATAATTAAAATATTATATACATTAATAAAAAAATTGTAATATCCCTGGCTTATGATTGGTTAGGAAGAAGATGCCACCCCACCCTCTCCCACCCTCACCAATGAGAAGTCGAATCAGGAAAGTGGGGAGGAGGAACCGGCGGTCACGCCTCCCACGAAACTCTTCCAAACCCAGCGACGAGGGGCTGTCAGCGCTGAAGTCTACACAGATGATGATGTCACTAACTATGTGAAAAAGGTGATTTTCTAGTTTTTTTTTATTTAAAAGATTTTTGCTAATTTTTATGATTTAGACATGTGGTCTGAATAAATAGCACTGCCCCAAACAAGGTCATCATTTTTTAAATTAGTAAAAAAGAAGGTAATGAATTAGTGTTCAAAAAATGAAATCTAAACACTAATGAGCATTATTCATGTAAATTTTGATCTAAATTTGCTCATGTAATGACTTAACAAATTTTATAATTTAAGTGTTTTAAGTATTTGTCACGGTTAGTTCGTTCATGAATCTAATGTATTTATTAATATACCACACTGTTACTTTTAGTAAACTTTGTAGCTTTATGTTTGTTTATACATTTATTGTTTTTATTCACCAAACCGGGGCACCCTTAATGTATTTTCAAAATGCCTATTATGATTAACAATATACATTTTACTTGGAAATGTGGTTTGTAGGATAGGACTATGCAGTCTTAAAAATATATATACATAACAAAAACATACTATTAATATTGGTACGTGGGACAGTATAAAACTAATTCCTATTGTCGATCAGTGCTTTTTTTACTTTGCCTTTTGCTTGAATATGACACCAGATTGTCACATTCACTACATTAAAAGTCTGAATTTCTCAATTCAACTAGGTTATCACCAAAGATTACAAGACAATGGCCTCTCTATCGAAAGCTATTGAAAAGAATGTTCTGTTTGCCCATCTGGACGAGAACGAACGCTCGGATATTTTCGACGCCATGTTCCCAGTGCAGCATATCGCTGGGGAGTACATCATAAGACAGGGTGATGACGGAGATAACTTCTACGTTATGGACCTCGGAGAAGTTGACGTAAGGGGGTTTTGTGTGTTTCTTTAATGGACTGATACTATCATGAACGCATTTTTATTTATTTGATTCTGTTATTTTTGAGATTTAAGCAAACAGTTTGAAATGGAGAATTATTGAATCCATTGTTGGGCTGTAATGTTATGGTATGGTAAGAAAGAACTTTGATTTTTATTAGTAATAGCAAACAACAAACACCCAAAAAGTGTTCACTTCTTTTTAAAGACATATAAACATATTTCTCCTAAAATTCTAGACATTAGGGCATAAGCGTCTTATTAGATTATATAAACTCTTGATGATACTAAGAATTTTGGTTAAAATATACATATGTCATAAAATACATAAGTCACTTGCTACATTAGATTTCACTGGGCTGATGTACTGTAATAGTTTTTTTGTGTCACTAGGACCACAAACAGATTTTAAATATGCCATTTTTCATTTTACCATTTGCCATTTTTTCTAGTACTGTGGTAAATCTACCGACTTAGATAAGCAAATAATACTAATGTTGACTTTTTTACTTAAAATCGGTGAATACTATGCGGGCATGGAAACAGTCATTTGTGTGAAAGAGAAAACACTGTTCTTATGAAACTTTTCTCATTTGTATCCCCATGGGTGGGACACATTTGTATAGCAATATAGATATACAGTTTTTTATTAGTTTTGGCATGCCACAACTAAGGTTGTAATGCCTGAACTGTATTTAAACAGTTGCTATACATCTAAATTTTATTTACAAACCATTTTAACTCACAGGATTACAATTTGGGGCAATGGGTTCTTGCATTACAGTCAGTTATAGTATTTGTTGACAAATTAACTTTGATCAATTTGATTTCTTAAAGTACTGATATTGTAAACAATAACAACTATTCAACTACTGCTAAATTAAATGAAGTAAAAAACATGATATCGAAAGTCTTTACAACATGTTAAGCATTTAGAATCCCAAAATAGGGTTACAAATTTAAGGAAAACATTGCCAAGAAGCAAAATCTAGATAACAGTTTCCGATTTCTCAGATTCTAATCAACAACAAATACATAACCACGCTGGGTGATGGGGCTAGCTTTGGGGAGCTGGCGTTGATCTATGGAACGCCACGTGCCGCTGATGTTCGTGCTAAAACTGACCTCAAATTATGGGCTATCGACCGTGATAGCTACCGAAGGATTTTGATGGGCAGTACGCTGAAGAAGAGAAAAATGTATGATGAGTTTCTTAGCAAAGTGTCCATTCTTGGTGAGTTCTTTTTTTGCATTTGTGGTAGAGGTAATTTCATGTGAGACTTAAGGTATGTGTGTTGCGCGAACATTACCATGTACCAGAAAGCACAAACTGTTTATTTTCTATTTGATTTTAAGCAATCGGGCTGTCATTTTTCAGTTTTGGGCCAACAATGCTTGTGAAACGACACAATCAATGAAAATGAATGTTCAAATGATAAACAAAACTATCTTGTGTATGCCCCTATACAAAACAAAATTGATGTGTTTCTCAACACAAGGCTACAAGACTTAAAATACCCACAATAAGATATTGAAGTATTCAATAGCTGAAGTATATATTGCTTACCAAGGGGATGATCCTGGATTATATTAAGTCTGGATTTAGCTATACATAAATAGTTAATTTGGAAAATGTAACAGCAGGCTGTGATCAAAAGAAGACAGGGAATTTTATGTTGTTAAAAATAGTTTTTTTGCTAAGTTTTTGAGTAAGACCAGGCTTTCTATTATACTTCTATGTTTGCAGTCTAACATTATTGTCCCTTTTCCTAAGTGTGTGCTGTAAATGGCCACATTTAAATAATTGAATTGTTAATTTCCTCGCCAAAGTACTATTACCATGTAATTGTTTTACACATTGCCCTTATTAGCTAAAATTAACACTAAATAATTTTTTGTAATGAATGATGGTAGACACGGTTTAGTAAAAGAATAAAACTTTAAAACACTTATACAGTGTATGAATACTCTAATAATACCATTATAGAAACTAAAGCACATAAACCAAACTTGAATTTTGAAATTTTGAAAAATTTTTTGGTTTCAGAATATGACTCAATTTTATTATCTTTTCTATCTCATTATGAAAAGTACTGTTTTGGCTATTTAAGGAAATTCATTATAGTTCTTGGGCAATGCAATGTTAATATTCTATACACAGCCATGCATTATTCAGCAGACATAATAATATACTCTAAAGCTGTAGTTGATTTACAAAAACTTGTTGTTTGGATAGTGTTTCTTGTACAACTCATACAACTCATAGCGGCACCACTTATTTAACATTCTTGAAAATACGTATTACTTCGTAATATGCTCTCTTACCAGCAATTACTTTATAATAGATATCTTTTCTTTAAAATGCATATTATGTTTAAATATACACTTCTACCACCCTTCACTTTATAAAAGTCAACGTTTTTTAAATGCCTATTACATTTCTGTCAGTCTCAACTTGATAGTTTGACATCCATTTTTCGAACAAATGTTAGGTGCATTTAATCCATAACAAGCCCCACATCTGTTCTCCAGAATCATTGGACAAATGGGAGAGATTGACCGTCGCAGACGCCTTGGAACCTGCTGTATTTGAAGTTGGACAAGAGGTTGTGGTGCAGGGTGATTCTGGGAGCGATTTCTACATTATTGTGGAGGTAAGGTGTAATAAACACAGCCCAAATACCAAAGGTTGGGAAAATCACTACATTGATATCTTAACCTACAACAATGTAGTGTATGTGAATTGCTTTATATTTAGGGTATCATGACACCAATTTGTATTTATCAATTACAACACAAAAAGATTAATTTTTCTGTGTTTACAAAAGTGTGTTTTTTAGATATCCGATATAATGTGTCATTACCCATTCTGGGGATATCTAGCATGGTATTTCAGAAATTTTAGTATCCACCTTCATGATAAAGGGGGTTTATCTAATGTATTTTGTGATTCCTAAATACCACAACATCCAATCAGTTTATTCTTGCAGTTTGTGTAATTAAATGCTGTAAATAAGAGTTTTATGAAAAGGCAGATAGTCATAATAAGGGATAGCAGTGATGCAGTTTACCCGTGGAAAGTATAAAAGTACTTGCCAGAAAATAATGAATATTTTATTGCGATAATTATGCAACAGTTCGGGTTATGCAAGTACATTAATCTCTCTGTTATTATTTTCAGCCATAGCACTTGCCATAAACTCATATACATATATAGCTGCCTGCTGTATTCCATAATTATCGATTTAATATTCAATATTTATCGATTAAGTTTAATCTGAAATTAATAAAATACTACTGGCGGCTTATTACCATTGATTGGTAACTGGTCCATGCTAAGACGGTGATTTGATTAAAGAGACTCAAGCACTCATAACATAACGATGCTGTTAAAAATAAAGTTGTATGAAACTTAAAGCTTTTTTTTATGATAGCAAATTAAAATGATTGCATAAAATAATATTTAATTATTTGCTGGTAATGCCTTTTTTTATGGATTGGTTCATGGTCTAAACCACTGTGCACAAAACCAATAAAAAACATTTAATAAGCGTTTTGTTATGGATTGGTCCGTACCTCATTAGTCACAGTACTAACGACAATATTCTTCGTAATTGACATTATGACATCACAGGACACGGCAGCTGGAAGCAGCGACGCTCGGAAAA
>CH003028.1:1081056-1098350 GCA_000149265.1 Ciona savignyi
GCTGGCACTCTGGGGGCTTCCGATTACTTTGGTGAGAAATTTACCAAACTTAAAATCAACTAATATCTATTAAACTTTAGCTTTCAAGCGTCAAATAAACTTATATCTATTAAACTATAGCTTTCAATCTTAAAATCAACTTATATCACTTTATGTGAAAGTATGAAAAAATTTAAAATTTAGAACCGTTTTTTATCTGTGGTGAAAATTTTTGTTTTAGAGCTCAGATTTCCACAATCTTTGTAATTGTATCGACTTGCTGTTAGAAACCTCATTTAGGCAAGATTAGGGAATACAGGGACACGGCTAATCATGCAAAAGAAACCATACCTAAAAACAAAATATCTAATTATAAAACATTAAGTGCAAATTTGTATACTTGACCAAACAACTTAATAAGAGTTACACCTCAATAAATACTTATGCATCATAAACATATGCATAAAAATACGTTTGCTCCAATGCAAACATTTAATTATGAATATTGATTCTAAACCGGTTGCCCGTTAGCCATGGGTAGCACATACATCCACTTATTTAGGACTCGGATATATTTTGGTGGGTTGGGTAATAAACACCAGTAAAAAATTTCTTTGTCAGGCCAAATGTTTAATGGATGGAAAAAAGTTAAATTGTTTCATTTGCTTTCATGTCTATTAATGATGTAATCTGTTTAAATATAATGTTTTTTCACAAATAGAAACTGATTTGCTTTAAATATAACACCTTTTCTTTAAAGATCACATGCCCTTGTGTAGTATTACCATGAATTGTACACAAATAGCGCCAAGTATAAACACTTAACAGCTATTTTTATTTATAATACCTTTTAATATTAGAACATGAGTTACTTAACGGCCCATAAAAATAGTATAACAAGTGGCCGACAAGCGAGTACATCCTGTGAGCGACGTGCGTCAGCGGCGAGACTTTCTCAGAAAGCTTCAGCCACAATGTGCTGTTGTTTGATTACAGCCACCGTTAACCAACTGTTCACTAAACCACTGCACTGTGTTTTTTATTTTTGTTAAAAAGAAATTGATTTTTTTTAACTTTTAGCTTTAAGCATCTTGTGTTTAATAACTGAATAGTATGGATTTGTTTTTAAAGACAAAATACAAAATGGCATCATTTATACATTGCTTTCACGCTCCCCCAATGTAAAACTTCAATTTATATTTTCTGCTCATATAAATGAAACAATTTAGCTTCATAGCATAACACTAAGTGTACATTGATGCTTTATTTGTTTACACTAATCATGACAACATAATATGACCCATTATGTGGAAACAATTGGTGGTATAACTTAATTAACGATATGCTCACTTACAGATAGGCAAATCATCAATGGAACAAAGCAAGAAAACAGCATAGAAAACACAAAATATAACTAACACTGTAATACCATGTAGGCAATAAATTAGGATAAATCTTGTGAAATGATATAAAAAAAAATTAATACAACTAAATTTACAATTAAAAAGCCTTGAAAAAAAAATCTTTCTATAATAACATGTACGTTAGGGTATAAACATGCACATATGTAACTAAACCACCATGTTAATAATTCTAAAGACTTCTAAAGATATTTTTAAAACAATATATATATGTTATGGTATATGCATAAAATATACATGTAACAAATCATTTATGTTTACAATCAGTCTCCTATACCGATAGTGATAATAAATCAACAAGTTCTTCAGGAAATGACCTGCACTTCGCAATTCAATTCGATTAAGTTACAAATAATAGCAAAATTAGATTACAATGCAATAAGTAATAACAGGATATTTACTTTCACAATTGCCCCAAGAGTGGAGAGTTCATCTCACAAATGTCTTGAATTATTTATAAAAATAACTTGGTATACGCTAGAGTAAGTTTATTGCTGGAGTAAGTTTAGCATTGTGTTGACTGAGCACCATGGGCCATGTTATTGCTTTTACATAACTTTTCTTTGTGATTCACATGTATATTTCAAACCGATTTACTTGTATATTTTGACCTGTGCTTGGGTGGAACAGGGTTCCAATGTTAAAAACATAGAGGTGGGGATTTACAGTAATGATGACTCTAACATCACCCATATTTAAAAATCAAAATAAATAAACCATCCAATATTAGTTTGGATGACACAAAATCAAAGTTTGTTATAATGGCTTTTATCTGTGGTGCGAGAAGGTGTCACAATGCTATAAAACAGTGATTCTTAAACTTTTTCAGTTTTTCAGCCCCCCCTTGAGATTTGTGATTCATGCTCACACCTCACCTACTTAAAATCAAATTTATGAAAAATAGAACAATAATTTATTTGCCATTACCCTGCTTAGTGTGAAGGATGCAACTGTTTTGGGAAAACTAGTCGTTTAATTCGAGACTTTTTTGAAGACAACGAACATCGAAGATCTGCTTCGCATTCCAGTTTATTACGACAATTTGTCTTTATACTCAGAAGTGCCGAAAATCCACTTTCATCAATATGTCACTGTCATGCTCGCGCCCCCCTTGAGAAGCTTTCAAGCCCCCCAAGGGGGGCGCGCCCCCCAGTTTAAGAACCCCTGCTATAAACCAACATAAACAAAGGGTAATTTCAGTCTTTTGGAGCATCAGCCTGATACATACAAATTACACTCCAACAGTTTAGTATATTTCAAATTGCCTCAGACTGGACACTCCTGTGAATCTTAGTTCTCCCTCTTCCCATTTATGCAATGGCGACCTAAATTCATTCCAGTGCTGCACTCGACTAATTTATATTTAACATGCGTTATTCGGTCATCCATAGCTCATGATCTTTCTCAGATGATCCTGAACAAAATATGCTCCACATGATCTTTAATTGAAATGATCTCTGCCTCTTAAGTAGACTTCCTTATATATCCCTGTGATACCACTGTAATTGCTGCAATGGCTGTTGTATCCATCTCATATTTTAAAACATTATTATACTACAGGGTATTTAACCAATATGTGTTTTAACCCTGACTAGTTTAAAAAAAAACCTAGGCTAGAATGTAGTGGACACCAATATAGTTATGTGGCATTAGTGTTATTATGGTATGGTATTGGTGGTATTAGTGTTATTATGGTATTGGTGGTATAAGTGTTATTGTGATAATATTATGTTGTATTATTGTTATTACTAGACAATCTTTAGAATATCCCATCACTTTTACCAGAATCTTTCACAATTTTTCTAATCGACCACCCTCACAGGTGAAATCGCTTTGCTTCTTGATCGCCCTCGTGCGGCCACTGTTGTCGCTCGCTCCTTGCTGAAGTGCGTCAAGCTTGACCGGCCACGATTCGAGCGTGTCCTCGGCGAATGCTCCGAGATCCTGAAGCGCAACATCCAGCAGTACAACAGTTACGTTTCGCTCTCGGTGTGAACCCAACCCGCCACCCTCCCACTGTACATAGCGCTGCCACGAACGGCGGAAACTTTCAACACAAAACCAGATCCCTTCTACCCCGGTGAAATTAGAAATTTTTTCCCTCGAAACCACCTCTTGAAACACTTTTGCTGAGGTTTGTTTTGGTGGCTCCTGTCATGCTCAGTACAGGTGTGCTCTCTACTGACACGTGCGGGCAACTATGTACCATAGAAATAGTATATGGTTTTTGATTTGCTGTAAATAGTCCACTTTTTGTGTAGATGTTATTTTTCTGGAAATGAATCAATTTTTTAACCATTTAGCTCCAAAATCATTTTGTCACTCAAGCAGATTGCATCTTTCTTTCTTTTGCTAATTTTTTAATTGAATCAATTATTTCAAAATCAGTAAAATAATCAACATTTAATTATTTTTTGTGATTACTTTCTAAATAATCAAATGGATCTCGCATATTTTTTCAGTTCTATTCGATCAAATTTTGACCTGAAACATGAAAAAATAACGTTAAATCTCAAAGTGTTTCAAAAGTATTCGTTATTTTGCACGTAAATTTCAGTTCCGACTTTTCTTCACGCTATGTTGTTATGTCGTATGAATCACAATTGTGACGTAATAATGTGTGTATCAGATGACCTGTACCTTATATCCACTAGAATAAATAAACTGTCAATGATGATTGTAATGACTGATCGCTTATGTTTGGATTACGTCATGACTAGGCTTGTTTTTCAATGACGTCATGATATTGGGCTTGTGCCCAAATGAGGGAAACGCTAAAAAGAGGAAAAAAGAAAAGCGAAAAACTACTCCTTATTTTGGTGTATATTGTGCAGGTTTTGAATTCCTATGCTTTCAGTGAGCGGTTTCCCTCTTTCCCTCCCATTATTTCTGCCAAGCCACACGGGTTACAAAACTTCTCCATCATTGCGCCACATCACGGAATTGGATAGCTAGCATATACTCCAAGGCGTATAGGATAGGATATTTCTGTATATCCCCTTGAAAAGAAAAGCCAAAGGGGCAATCGTCAGATCACCTTGCGCCCACTGTCGTGTTACCGGAGCTATAGCGGTGTGTTGTGCAAGATTCAGATGGTTCTTTAATTTGGGAGAACCTATCGTCTCGCTAAGTTCTGGTAATTTCCGTTAAGTGCCACACAACTAACTAGCTTGCGGTCAGCTTCGAGTCTGCAAACCTTCGGCTAAAAAGCGGCGCACTGAACCCCAAGTTAATCGGTCGTAAGTGTGGCGGAAAGAAGATTAGAACCTTCCAGGTTTACGGATCCTATCCCGTTTAATGTACCTGAAAACTTTAATCAGAATGTGCGAGGAACAAAATGGGACAGTCGAACAGAAAAAGGTTTTGTTCGAGGAAACATTCGCATTTTATTACGAAACACGAAAAAAATACGATTGGTTACAATAAACTAACACGTTCCATTTATGTCGTGTAATCCGATGTGTTAAAATTGAAGGATATTTCGGCCAGAAACTTGTAAAAGTAAGCGGATTACTAAGGATTTATGATTAAACCGTGTTTCTGGCTTGACCAAACCCAAAGTCTTAGTTGAGGTTTTTGCGGGAACATATTTCTTCGTGGCCGTTTTCTGGCTACCGTCGGCGTTTTCTCATCAAAATTCGTGTCTAAATGTGTGTTATAAGACCCTTTAATTATATTCATTAAATCATATCTTTTTGCCGAAACCAATTCTGTTTTGTCTCGTATTAATAAAAGTAAAAATGGCGTTGTCAGCTATATTAAAGTCGGTATATTTCGTGTCCAAAAATATGGTTTAAATCGTTGTAATTAAAATAACAACAGTAGAAGATTTGTCAACTGTCTAAGTTTGAATTAGAATATACGAGTTGGCGAGTTTAATATCAGGTTAGGGACGTGCTTATAGATGCTTTAGGCCTGCCGATATAGTTAATCTAAAATTTTTCACGTCAGTGTACTTGCGGATTTGACATGAATATTTATAAATAATGCATTTCAATGTGTTTCGGACGTTACCGTGAAGCAGTTCTTGAAGTATATTTTTGAGCACACTTGCAGTAACTCTTGGGTTATCCTATTATATGACGTCAGTACATACATGCCCACTCAACAAAATTGCAGACACATAGAAAGTGTTGTGTGATATGTTCAAGTACTTGAATGATATACTTTAGTGTTTACGTGTGCCTGTCTTTAATTTCATCAACCAAATTAAGTTTTCCAAGCGAGCCCAGTCAGTCAAACTATGCACACGCCCCGTTCTCAACAACAAAGGATAACATGACATGTCTTGTTAATGGGAAAACGCAAAGGGACCTTAAAAAATGAGGCACTCACTAGAATACATACCCTATTGCCAAGTTACGTTAGCTATAGCAGTACGTTTTGTATGTTTAAGACGCTCTTTATGATTAAATACAGTCCGAAAATCCATTTGTTCAGGTAATGTTTGCGATAAAGTGCTATGACCAAAGACACAACGAATAGCTAGCGACCAGTTTTGATTTTAGAAAAGTACTGAAGATTTTGGTTAAAAAAACAGGTGGAGCCTATACATCCTTTCGTTCAATATATCTAAATATATTGCTTTCGTGTGTTTATTGGAGATGAATGAAAGATATTTCACACTTAAAGTCAAAGTTATGAAACCAAGCTTGTAGATTGGAATCATCACGTTTATTTCCAAAAATACAACTAATTATTGCGTCGAATTTTCTCGAGCGAGTGAATTTAGTTTCTCTATACTTTGAAGTCATCATTACCTGTCAGTGTTTGCTTTTTAAGGAGTGTCTCACCTTTGGACGTGGACCTGGTTCTTTTAAGGCGTTCTGTATGACTGTTTCGATGCTTGGCGTTGAAGAATATAAACGTAATTCAAAGCAGGGCACTCCTTAAAAAGCGATATGTAGGTAATTTGCATTTTATTTTAACTGCCCATGTACTTTAAAATGCGGTTAAAACAAAATTGAAAAAGATTTGTAGTCGTACGAAATATTTTAAGTACCGGCTATTTTAGTGCCAGTCCAAGTTTCGAACTCATGCTCGGCTTGTAGTTAAGACGTATACATAATTCGGAATATGTATCGGGAGCGTTAATCTTGAGTGCTAGCTATATCCGTTCATCATCAGGGGTGTTTTTATTGAAGCCGTGCGGTGTTTTCGGAGTAATGTATTGTCACCGCTACTGAACACCGCAGCAATCAAAATTCATCACAACATCAAGATACTCGGCCTCAAGGTAAAAAAAGAAGATATCTGCTTTCTAACTGTTATTTTCGCAGTAGTCGTGACCAGGATTTCTCGGCGAGTGTTAAACGTGCTTGGTTTTGCTGTTCATCTGTTTACATATCTCGAATGTGGTCGGAAGACTAAAATTAACCGAACATAGATCGCTGTAGGTACAGGTGTATGTGCCGTCGACTCTGTATGTGTTTACGCCAATCAGGATCAGCTGTTGATTGATGATGTACACTTTTTCTTGGCATATTCAGGGCAAGCTCAAATATAGAGGTCAGGCGTGATTTGGCGGAGTTGATCAAATGTAAATATTTCGTAAGAGAGTTATGTCATATACGACTACATTAATTGGAAACGAGGCGAAGTGAGGACGATTTTGATAAAACCAAGTTAAACGATCCGAATATTCATTTATATTTTTGTGACTTGGAAAATTGTTAATGTGCGGTAAGGTCTGTTGTGTGAAATTGTTAAAGATATTAAAGACTTTTTCTAAAGATCTTACAAAATAAATTGTGTAAAATTAAAATGTATTGAAAACGCAACATTTTGTTTTTGCGGATATATGGATTTATAGAGTTAATGACTCAAGGGTAAGGGACACGACGCACGTGCAGAGCAAAATGGTGCGAGTATCTTGAACCGATTTTTTATGCGAAACATTAAACTTAGTATTGCCAAACAACTAGTTACAAAAAAAGACAGATCAGATTTTCACTACGAACGCATACATAGCATTAGTTTAACTTAAAAAATACAAATGAAAAGGTCAATATTTCTGCAAATACACAACCAACTTGCTTTAAACGAACGCTAATGATACAGGCAGGTATTTCAAATTCTTTATCCGCAAACGCTTAAGGAAAATAAAACTTACTTTCCGTGTCTTCAAGTTAAGTGAATATCTATAAAAATAGTTGTGGATTTCCAAAAATGGCTGACTTAAAGGTCATGTTTTTTATTCTTTGTATTTAGAGCATGTCATCTTATATTTCTAAAAAAACATTTCACTATTTTGTTAATTTTGTAAAATAATGTTTTATATACCTCAATCTATACATAGGGTTTTGACGTTACAATTATTTCAAGTGTAATGAAGCATTTGAGCTGTGATGGTTCTTACTAACGATTAGTAACTAACCGAATGGTATAGAAAGGTCTACATTTTTTAAAAACAATGTGTTGTTTCGACACTTTGAATACAAATCGACAGTTGGAATTCAAAGCCTATAGTAACAACGGTTGTAATACAAAGCCATTTTATCGACATTCAAATTGAAACAGTTGGGAAAACTGTAAACGAAGTTTTAATAGGCATAAATCGATAACTTTATAGGGTCCACGTTAGGACGGTTTGGCCATCGATTTGGTTTTGCTGAATAAATTACACCATGTTTTGTTTTTGTATATTGTCCGTCATAGCCTAAAAATACCCAGGATTTATGGTTGTGACTCAAACCTTCTACATTGTTATGTGTTATAGTAAAAATGTATTTTTCAAAACATCTCTTTGTGGAAAATTCTTTGCCGTCTGATCCTTTTCAATTTTATTCATGTTTTCTAAGCTTTTAATTGGGTGTCGTTATGATTTGTTAATTGCCCATTTTGGCGATTTAATTACAAGTTATCTTTGTCCCGCAGCGTTGTAGGATTACATGTCATTTGATTGTAAGCGTGTGAATTTTTTGTCCTTCAAAATGTCCAGTCAAGTTGCATCATTTTTGTTCTTCGTTTTGGTCGGATTATGTGCGACATGCAGTGGGCGTATTAGAGTCCCGAGGCATCACCAAATGAACTACGCCGTTCTGCTACGAAGCGCGAGACTCGGCGGGTTGGGAGACGTTCAAACCCCGCAGAAAGAGAAAATAACCTCGAAGTTGGGTCTTGACCCAATCTGCAAAGACGCGATTGAAATTTGTAAAAGAAAAAGATCTACAGGGCACTTTAACACCCAGTGTGTTGAAAACTGTTTCGCTGACGCTGTTTCTGAAACAGACATCTCCAGAGGCCAAAAGAGCAATAGGAATAAAAGAACAACTCATTCTGGGTATGTTCGGAACGGTTGACTGTAATTGTACGGCCGAGGGATTTTTTAGCCCCATCAAAATACACATATTTTTAGCCCGATCAAAATACATACATTTTTATGTGAAAACGTTGATGGTGTCGTTTCCATAAAAGGAATGTAAAATTTAGCCGGGTAATTCGGTTCGAAAAGTATTGCTTATTTGGTCAAAATAAAAAACCTGAGAAACGAAAGAAGTTGTAGTATGCCCAAACGTTTAGCACGACCGACAGAATTTTAGAACCAATTTCAAAAGTAAGCTCAGAAGTTAACTTAACTCAATAAAAATGTTTTGTAAATTTTCCCAGCTTAAATAAATTTATATATCTTGTTTACTGTAATTCCTGTTTATGCTCGTTTTGAGATTTATTACTTTTAAATTTACTCCAAATAAAATTGTTATTATTGGGCATGTAAGATATCTTAAATCTTGAAATAATTCCTGGTTTTTAATAACAGAGATCACATGCGGCCTGTTCTTCGTAGTGCAGAGAGAAGCGATAACGTCGAAATCTGCCCGACCGAAGTTCATCTCGTTCCACCAATCACCGCCGAGCACTGGCTGTCACGTGACACACTCTTCCTGTACAGAAATATGTCGTCCGAATTCTCCCAACAGTTCCAGACCGGGCAATGCACGAATAGCTCCCCGATCTTGAGTCTGAAGGTACCGGCGCACCCACACCCGACCTGTCAAACAATGAGAACGAAGCACTTGGCGTTCTTTTACCTGACGCCAGTTCAGGCGAATTCAGCGGCGTACAGCAACGTTTCGTGCACTGTGTCATCGGATGGGCGGTTGGTGTGCAGAGATTGGGTTTATTTGACCACCGAATGTAAACTGTTTGTTTGATAAGGAAAATACATTTTCTTCTTTGACGACCATCCGTGCGAATTTGTATAGATGGAATGAACATTGGACACTTGACGTTACTGAAACCAGTATTGGCTATTTTTCCAGCATTGTCGCTGGATTTTTCATGGAAAAAAACACATTAGAACAGTTTTTACGTGGCTCTTGTTAGCTCATGCTGTAGAGTGTAGAGTTACCAATACAGTTAATGTCTGGTTCCCCATTACTACCGCAGGCGGTTGCAATCGCCTTGAAACGTTTCGCACATTTAGAATGAAATAAACATGCTGTGACGATTACATTTGAGATGTCCATTTTTATTACACAAATCCGTCGGGCGGAATATAACACCACATCCTATGTTTCTATATGTGGCCATAGGCGGTTTTCAGTGGGCCCATGTTTAAAAACAAATTTCCCCATGTTTAAAAAGTAATTATTGTGCACCTGAGATTACTTTAATCGATGCGACAAGCTGTCCTAAGCTTCTAGTTGATAAGGTTAATTCATGGAAAGTTACAGTATGACTATATAGGCCATCTTACAAGATACATAAGAAGTTTTATTAAAAGAATGTTAATTCCATCAGCCTTCAGAATATCCATTTCAAGTGGTTGTTGCAATCACGTATATGTGCCGAATTTGAGAGACCATTCTCCCTCCAATATCGTTGGGTAAATAAGAAACATGTCTAGATGTCTCTCACAGCGAAACTCGAAATCAAGATGACACTGCAATTCCGTGAATGCCCAGCCAGGGCGTTAACCGACTAATCTGTCCAATTATTTCATCAATTAATTTTACACCGGCAGAAAATCGCTTGAAAATAAATCATGTCACAGACGCTTTATAATTCTAATGAAATCGTCACCAAGACACCAAGACCTTTTGGTATCGAAATCGGCATTACTATGGGTCGCGTTAACCATGCCGCCATGTCTTTTGTTTCCGATCTAAGTTTCGAACCCAGGCTCGTCACTTGGACCGTTTTTGTATAGAAGTCGGTATATGTATCGGTCGCGTTAATAATTTGGCCACATGACCGTACAACATGCCGCTATGTCGTTTAGTATTTTTTTATACCGGTCTCAGTTTCGAACGCATAATGAGCTTGTTGCTAAGACCGTTTTTATATATAAGTCGGTATACGTATCGGTTTTGTTAACCATTCGGCCACACGACCGCACACCATGCCGCTATGGCCGGTCGGTTATGGCTCATACTGTACACCGCGCCAGACCGTCTGAGCCGAGTGAATCTTTGTTTAATTGTGAACAAAGACGTTAACAATATCTTCGTTTTTATCACGTTGTCGTGTGTAGCTTCGGACATCCGACTGTAGACATGAAGTATGGCCATGTTATCCCTTGGGATAAACATGAATATATAATAAATTCAACAAGTTCTAAATTAATATGGTCTTATGAGACAAACTTTTGTCTATCGTCGCAGGCCTATGCAACAATCAATAAAACGTATAGTTTTTCTCCCTATGTGATATATAAGTTTCTATATGATATGTAACTAAGGGTGTAAGGTTTATTACCGCCCGAAAATAATTGTGTGATCGAAACAGTTTTTTTACCGAACCAAGTTGTAACTTCCCGACAAGGTGTTGGCTCCTAACACCTGTGTTAGTGAGAGGTTGCAGTATGCTTATACACGGCGTCCTTTATTCAGAGTTTGAAATAACGCGTCATTGTCCAAAACTTGTGAATTTATTTGAATTTGAATGATGGCGGAAACGAAAGGTCTTGAAATGACGGTTTTCTAAGGAAAAATATATGTACAATTTAATTATCACAAAACTTACTAGTTTGAGAAATAAAACCAATATTTACCAAATTGTGGCTGAACAGGAGCCAAAGCACGTCATACACATCTTCTTTATAACCGTTAACTTCAACAAGTTTCGAACCCATGATGGGTTGGGCACAAAACCGTTTTTTTTTGTAGAAGTCGGTGTAGGTATCGGTCGCGCTAACCATTCGGTCACTTACGTAATTAAACCAGTCACTGGCTCGTCTGTTGTATATATAAGCAGGACACTTAGCGAACGTCGATCGAACCCAGTGGACTAAATTAAAATTTAGAGCCTTAATGCTTCATAAAATATTCTTTACATTGGCACAATGTAATGGCACATTAATTCACTATGTTCAAGTAATATTGTAAAAATTATTTGAAATGTAAACGATTTTCGAATAAACACTTTAACGAAACATTGTATTTTATTTTATTTTGCTGGGGACGAATTATTTTCTTAGCAAAATATAGCACCACCTAGCGACATAATTGTACATATTCGTCGTGGAAAAGAGATTCGTTCCTTTTAGCTTTGTGACCTAAAGGTTTGTAATTTGTGTTTTTATCTGAAATAATCCTAGTTTTTTTGTCTATATATAGCAAAAAATGATTAAAATCATAAACAGATTATGCTACGACTTGTTTTGACTGGATAATTTTATAGAACAGGAAGTAAATTACCATTTAAACAAGAGTATTAGTCGTGCAGTTTAGCAAATCCAGATTTCAGCTTTTTTCCCTGCAGGATCACCATGGCGATCCGACACAATAATATTATCACGAACAACCACTACCACAAGAAGTGGCAGACCAGAGTAAAGACCTGGTTCAACCAGCCAGCGCGGAAGCACAGAAGACACCAGAAGCGCGTGCTCAAAGCACGCCAGGTTGCCCCTCGCCCAACCAGTTCCCTGAAACCGATCGTCCGTTGCCCTACATTTAAATACAACACAAAGCAACGATTCGGAAGAGGATTTACTCTTGAAGAACTAAAGGTAAGCGGAATTTAGTGTTGGTATTTTGTTCTTGTAGTTTTAAGATGGGTGCCTATAATTACTACAGGCCCGTATGGAAAGTACGTCAATTTTCGCCGAGATCTCGAGTGTGCACACGCCAAATATTTAGGTGTGCAGTGTGCAAACGTCCAAGAGTGCACACTTTAAGTGTGCACAAAATCTCCTTTTTATTACTATTTTGTAAAAAAAACTTAAACAAACATATTCTATCCTAAATCTATCGTGTCCATGAGCTAACATATCTATCTACGTAACAAAAAACGTACTGATAGTAAATTACCCGAGGTCCAGAGGTAGGTTTACAGGTTTGTTGGAAATTATACGATGTTTATACTGCCACCTCGCGAGCGTGTGTGAAATTAACCAAGTGTGCAAAGACGCAGGGAAAAAAAAACTCGAGTGTGCAGCTGCCATACTTTCCATACTGGACTACAGGGTCGCTTGGAACCCTAACCCTCCAATCGCTCCTGTAGTAATTAGAGGTACCGGGTTTAGATAGCATACCGTAACTAGGGCTGCGAATTAACGGTTAATTTAAAAAAACGGTTAACTGATGTAAAAATAATCGGTTAACACCGTTTTTGACAAAAAAAAGTTCAGGCAGCCGTAATGGGCAGCAAAGAAATAACGCGCGTGATTACCGGCATTATCGGGTCTTATTTATGTGTTACTTTATAGTTTTTAAACGTCACCTTAAGACACATAGTATAACTTTAGTTTTAATGCGTAATATTGAGTTAAAAATCAAACAATCAGCGTCTGAATGGTTGCTTATATTACGTTGACAATCAAACAATCGACGTGTGAATGGTGTGTATATTAGGTTGACAATTAAACAATCGACGTGTGAATGGTTGCTTATATTACGTAATAATGAAACAATCGACGTGTGAATGGAGTTATGTATATTTGAAGATTATTAAAACGCAATTACGCCCAATTAAATGTGGGCGGTAAAGTAACGTTAAAAAACGGTTAAACGGTTAAAATTTAACATGACGGTTAACCATAAAAACGGTTAACCGTCGTTAACCGTTAATTTTTCGCAGCCCTAACCGTAACATTATGTGGCTTTACTAATCTGCAGGACAGCTGGCTATACAACACAATATCATGAATGGGAAAAGTATTTTTGTTACCAACATGAGTGGAACAGCATATTTCATCATTAATTTGAGCGTGGCAGGTCCTAACACCAGCTGGACATGATATATCATAAGCTAGGTGTTTTACTCAGTATCATGAGAAGAAGCGTTTTGCTCAGTAACATGAGCATAACGGGTTATAGGATAATTTATCCTGTCCCGTCATGGTATACCCCCACTTGCTCATGTTGGTGATGAAAATACCCCTCAACTTAGCTTTCCTCTGTCCCGCAGAATAGTGTGCAGTCCCGGCCCGTTGTTCTACCTTTGCACTCATCCTAATGTCATAATCTTTAAATTATGTAGCAGTTTTCGTCCTTTTAGTTAACCCAATGTACGGCAATTGCACATTGCACAGTTTAGTATTTAAGTTTGCACACCAGAGATCTATGAAAATTGACATATTTTCCATTCTGAATGCTGATACATTAATTCCAAAACTAATTGTTGTGGCTATTTTATTAGCTAGTTGATTGTAGGGATATGTACTGTAGTTTACCGCTATAAGATGACATGTAATGTAATGTAACCAATCAACTCATAATATGTATCATTTAAAGTACTTCAAAATCCATGTGGTTTTGATTTCCACACAAAATGATTGTGGAGCACGCTAGTTTAGTTAAATGACAAGTAGGTCATGATTTATTTTTATGTTACTTTATAAAGGTAAATTGATAATTGTTTTTATCCAACAATCCCAGGCTGCTGGTATCAACCGTCACTTCGCTCGAACCATCGGGATATCTGTTGACCACCGGCGTCGAAACAAATCAACCGAATCCCTCCAGATGAATGTGCAACGGCTGAAGGAGTACAGATCCAAGTTGATCCTTTTCCCCAAGAAGCTTTCCAACCCTAAGAAGGGCGATAGTTCTGTAAGTTTAAAGTTATGAGTTGTTTTTATTTACACATGGGCATATGGCCATCTGATTAGCTTTGTGGCTTGAAGTGTCTTTCGGCCAAAGGGCTGCAAGTTCGTAACTGGTTGCTAGCTAGCTGGGTTGTGTTTTTGGGCAAGGCAGTTAGCATACATTGCCTGAACCCAGTAAAGTAATGGGTTCTAATTAATTAAAGAAACGTCTTAATCATACACATTGCAATAGCTCCCGTTTATCTGGCAGTAGTGGTGAGGTAATCTGTCAATTGCTGGGCCTGGGCAAATTAGTTCTATTTTCCTTTTTTAACTTAATGATAAGAAGGATTTTCTACATCCACGGAAACGGCATAATATAAGGTTAAGTTAGTAGGATTTTGCCCTATGAGTTCTCAGGTGGAGTGGGATATCCACAATGTGGATGGTGTCCTTCGCTATTTTCTAGGTAAGTTTGCTGGTCATAACCATAACGTATTTTCAGGCAGAGGAGATCAAGATGGCGACTCAGCACTCTGGAGTTCTTTTACCAATTAAAGACGTAAGTTTAAATGACAATTTTTTTATGTTTTAAATGTGTTTTGTATTAATAAATGATATTGCGCTGGTTATAATGCAGCAAGAGGGCTACCTTTAGATGATAATGATGATAGTTAAAATCTTCTATTATAAATCTTATCCATGGCCACAACGCCCACAACCATTGTCCAGCAATGTAGACAAGACCCAGTATGGCTGGTTATCTGGTTTTTAAGTATCCCACATATTATTGCATGTAAAGCAACGATGAAAAGTTGATGGTGATTACTACTCATATACTAAATACCACAAAACCTCTATTTGAACGCCGTGTCTAATAAAATGCCACTATGAAGGTTGAAAATAGCGCGCCGCCTCTAATAGATATCATGAAACTTGATTTTAACCATTTGATTTTTTGTTATTAAGATGTTATATATTAACGTTGGAGGTTTTTTCTTTTAACTATATAAATTTATCTTCTCAAACGTCACTATTAAGGAAAGGGCTGAAAAATACAGCGCCTTTTTGCTCAAGTAGTGGTTTTACGGTAATATAATGTCTAACACATGGTATTTCTTTCCCCACTTAAAATACTACTAATGCAATGTATTATAAAATCTACGTAGTATCTGACCCATGTTATCCCATTCCCAGACGTTTAAACCGGAGAAGGCTCGCGCAATCACCGACGCTGAACGCAAACACAGCGTCTTCCAATCTCTTCGAATGGCGAGGTCGAACGCCAAATTGTTCGGAATCCGCGCCAAGCGCAAGAAGGAAGCAGCGGAGGCTGCCGCTCAGACCAAACCCAAAAAGGGGAAGTAAAACCGTCGGAATAAAATGTTTGAAACCCGTCTCCTCGTGTTATTTGGTTACGACCGGTTTAGTCTATAGAGATCAAGTTGCAAAATTATACGTTTATGTCTGTAAATGGTAAAACTCACACCGCAACAAAATTCCACCGGATAGTCTGGTTGTTTAGCCTCAATCGAAAGGTTAATGGTTGGAAACGGATCGCTAGCTAGTCTGTTGTGTCATTGGGCAAGACATTTAACGGACATTGCATAAACATAGCCTATTAATGGGTTTTACCAAATCGAGAAAAACGGGTATAATACTCAACACACTGCAATAGCTCTGGTAACCCGACGCTGGTGCGAGGCAATCTCGCGATTCTCCGTGTGTTAATCCCCTTAGTTTTCCCATTCACGGGGATAAACATAAATATATCCACCCATCACCCGTTTACTATTGTAACTGATTCAGACAATCCTGCTGTAGGCTTGGCTCCAGATAATGGCCATTTCGGGTTTTATGCAGAAACCCTGCTCAGTCTGGAGCCTGTATTAAGGAAGAGCCGTAATCCCGAAGTAGAAAATTTGGTATGCAGAAAACTCACTTCCAGACGAATCATCAGCTAGCTTTCGGCACACCACTCTTATTCAGTTCCAACTAGGAATTCAATGAACTGTATAGAGTAAAGAAAAAAAACAAAGCAACCCTTATTTTTTAATGGCTGGACGAAAAGCAAATATCTTAATAATCCACATCTTTTATACTAAGCGCAAACCTACCCTGACGACTTTGACTTTTGAACGGACTACTAGTGTAAAGTGGGTATAGAGAAATCCGCATGTTAGAATACATGCCAATTTTTATATTATAACGGATATAACCTATAACGTTTGGTAAAGTATATAATGTTGAAATCGTGAAGAAGTCAGAAGGGAAAAGGTTTAATTTTATGTCGTAATTAATGGATTGTTTATTTGTAAATAAATAATAGATTAACAATGGGCTATACCACACTTTTTATGATAAAAAGCTTAAACATAGCTCAAACTTAAGCCTCGATCAAGAAAATTGGTATGAAGAAAGCTCACCATAACATTCGGTAAACAATAACTCCTGTTGCATCACGAAAAGCTTCATGACCTCATAAACACACGTTTTAATCACAAAAATCGCATATATATTGTTCCAAATTTATCCGGTACCAAAGAAAAAGCCTTATAAGACAAAATGCCGCGTTACTGTAGAGTAAAGGCGCAAGAATTTTCCGAAAACGACGTCGTTTCAAAAACGTATGAAAATGGCTGCGATTTCATTATTCCTTATTTGGGCATCGACCCCGGTTCGGACGATGATGATGGCTCGTGGATTGCTTTCATTTGGGACACAGTTAAGGTCGCGTTTGACCCAAACTCTTGCTGGTTTCAAGTGATCATTCTATTTTTAGCAACAGGAATATCGTTTATGCTTGGCGTTTATGTAAGGTAAGCAAGCCGTACCCTGAAATTGTTTGCAACTAATTAGATTCATAAAACAAAGTGCCATTAAGTCTTCACATAGTTCTGTGAGCTATAGTTATGAAAACT
>CH003028.1:1113865-1135712 GCA_000149265.1 Ciona savignyi
CCTGTAATTTATTCTAATGGTGCTAGTTACCGAATGGTATTTTGATTGTAAGTATTCCTATGGGAAGTTTTGTATTAGAATCCCTTCTGATTTGAAACTTTGGGATTAAGTCTTTTGGTTTTAAATGGCCTACCAAGACATTTTTTTTAAAACATACAATAAAAAAACAAATTGACCTTTTTTAAGCATTTAAATGGCCTACCAAGACATTTTTTCAAACATTTAAATACTGTGCACAAAACAAATATAACATTTACAGTAAAGGTCAATTTAGTTTTTTATATGTATGTTTTTCTCAGTCTAAAGGTCAATTCTGTTGGTAACCTTTTCATTTTAAAGCAAAATTTTACAAGAAAAATTAGCGGGAATAACTTAAACTATGTTCCATGATATAAATCTCTGTTCAATTTTATTGATCATATTTATATCAGCATATGGTTAAGTTGTTGGTAACATTATTGACCTATTATTCGAATATATTTATTCAGTCTATTTTACAAATATATATTCATTTAGTTCGTTTCACTATTTATTTACAATATTATTTATTTAGTAGGGTTGTTTAATTTTTAATACTTTGGGTTTTTTAAAGTAACAGGATCGTTAGTGGTTGTTGTTCCCGAAAAGTAAAAATATCAGACATGAATGCCGGAATATATTTTTACATATTTTGTGTCATTTTCATTCAATTTTAAGTCACATTGAATTAAGGTGAAAATCTGATTGAATCCAGACCCAAATTAACGAAATAAAAATTGATTTTTATGCAGAAGAACAGCCTTTGGACCTGAGTGTTGCCAATTCAATTCCACGAAGCTCAACTACAGTTTCTGATTTGTGCAGCACTGAAATGGATGAACCATTAAACCTAGCGATAAAATAGTACAAAAAAATGTATTTTCACTGTTTTTCGTTTAAATCATCATTTTTTGCTTGTAGTTTAATAATGTCGTACTAAATAATACTGGTTTGTATGTTACATATGAACTGCAATTTGCTTTTTTATCATGCCGCTTAATTCCAAATATGGAAATAATCTCAGCAATAATGAACTAATTAATAATCAAAGCCTTTGAACTGTGGACAAAGAGAATAGCAATTTTTGCACTATATTAACTTTTTGTAAAACACAACATTATTTTCGTGTTTTTGTATGATTTCCTTTTGAAAACAATTTTACAGCTTTCAGCATACAATGCTACTTTTATCACTATTTTTTCAAGCTGCTGCATTTTAGCTCACAAGTCTATAGCCGGAGTTGCTAAAAAACAAACCGAAAGTATTTCTTGTTTTGCTGCTATAGGCATGTACACAACAGTTTGATTTTTTCCTACTATTTGTCATATATACCAATGTGTGTTTTTGAACAAAAACGTAAAAAACAGTGTTCGTAAGTACTGGTGCTTAAAAACAACTTAAAAAGCAGTATGCACGCAGAACACTTTTAAAGAAACTATTATTGTACCAAATCAGATTTACCATTTTGCGCAAGAGTTTCCTATCGCCAAATAGAATGAACCAAACCCATTATATTTCTTTGTTTAAACTTAAAGTAGTTGATGATAGTTCGAATGGTATATCGTCACTGTACAATTTTACTTGAAAGCAAGAGTTGGGATTGAATAGATATGTCTGAAAGGGAAAACGATGTACTCGTATTTCAGAGTGCAAAACCGAAATACGCCTGTTCAAGTTTCAATAAAACGCGCGAAACGTCGCCGCCCCTGTCCTTATATTGTCTGCTCGGCGTATGGAATATGACAGGTCACGTTCTGTTCAGGCGCCGCCATATCCTGCTTATATTTTAAGTTTCCTCTATTTTTCTCTTAAACGTCTGCGTGTTGTATTCACCGACCGTGGCTTTGGTTACATGAGCTGCAGTTGTGTCACGGAGCACACATTTTCAGCAGAACAAAGCAGACTAAATCAAAGTTGTATACACTGTTTTTTTACCTGGTTTTCAACCCCCTAGCTCTTGCCTTTACGATTGTAAATTTAAATCACTGTTGGTTAATTAGCGCCATTTACGTTAAATTTTTTTATCAAGTTACAAAATTTAAATCATGTTTTTGGCCCAAGTAGTTACGAACGTGGGTATTCATCGTGAGATTTTGACTACGATTTATTTGTATTGGTACAAATGAGTCAATTTTCCTTTTTTTAAAGGTAAACTGAGCCCAATAAATTAAAAAAAGATGTCTGAAAATGTGCACATAATCTTTCATATGTCTGTCCAACAGGGTCTTTACGCAAATTTTCCCATTTTTTCCTTTCAAGTACCCACGAAACAGCTTTCATTAAAAAATAGGTAAAACAGCGAGGCAAAGCACTAATTGGGTTGTTGAGTAGCCAATTGGACTATTTGTAGTCTGTGAAACACGATTGCTGTGCTGCTTTTTGGCTTCGGATGCAATTCAGAACTTTGATATTTTGTTTGTTTATACTATTTTCATGGATAATTTACGAAGCAATTAGGTTAATTTTAAAACATTTTCGGTTTGGAATTTATTTTTGCACCATTATTAAATTATGCAGAAGAACCGTCTTTAGACTTAGTGTTGCCAAATTGTTTTACCTCGGCTAAACTACAATTTTTAATTTGTGCAGCACTAAAACGGATAAACCATAAACCTAGAGATTAAACAGTAAAAATAGAAAAATAGAAAATACGGTATATTTTCACCCTCCCTTAGTGGCAGGCATTTTTTGCACCAAACACTATAGTCCGCATGTTAAATTATATTTTTCACAGGCAATCGCTATACAAATAATTGTTTTTTACAGTCCATTGCTATAACAATAAAACAGACTGTAACATCAGTTTAAACGAGAATTGAAAATTTTGCAGTTCCTTATCTTCGACGTTATCTCTATGAGTGGGCCTTAAAGGAGATGAAATATAATTTAGGAGAAAGATATTCCTATTGTTGGTTGGGAAAACGCAAGGGGCGTTGGGGGGTCAATCATTAGATTAACGCGTAAATACTCAAATAAGCATTATCAAGCAAACATATCGGCAGATTACCTCTGATTCATTGGAGCTATAAAATATATATTGTATGTGCTTGCGTCATTCTTTTAATATTAGTTGAACCCTTTAATTCACTTTGCTTGGGCGATGATGTCTGGTAAGGAATTCGTCCAAAAAACAACAAGACAATGGATAGGATAAAATAGGATATTTATGTTTATCCCCGTGAATGGGATAGGAGGTTAACACATGGGCAATCGTTAGATCATCTCGCGTCCACCGTCGGGTTACCGGAGCTATTGCAGTGTGTTGTATGAGATAGAAAAATTTAGTATAGAGTCCAATAATCCTTTAATCCATTAATTCGCTGGGTCTAGGCAATCCGACCAGCTAGCGACCAGTTTCGCACCTGCAACCTTTCGCTTGAAAGGCGATGCACTTAACCGCCAGACTAACCGGCCGTACAATGACTGACTTCGAGCACACATAGACGCAATATATGCTATAGAAATAGAACATCCAGATTATGAAACACCTACCGGTTATCGGGAAAATACATTACACAGCATGCATTAATGAACCGTTACCGGGTTAAATACCTGACCCCGACCTATATATGTATATATTAAGGCATTTAAAACTAGACCTGGTAAAGTAAAGAGATTTTTATCCACTCCATTTACTTGCCTGTTTTTAAATTGTTTTATTTTGTTTGTTCAAAGTAATTTACCACATACTAAATATTGCGCTTGTTAATTGTAGTTAACCTCGAAGTTTAATTTCATAGGCAATGAGGTCGCGAGATAATTTGATAGCAACCCATGCTTTACGGGTAGTTTTTTTCAAGAAAAAAATGATCATTCTATTCTGTTTGTTTATTTTCAATTTTCCGTTTACGTGTGGATACATACAACCATAATAAACTTTTAAAAATTTGTGTATTACTCAACCGTGCCCGTTTACCACATTCTATTAGTGCTTCATTTCAATTCTAAGAAACACATTATCTGTTTTGTAACAATTAAGAACGCTCCACTTTTTAATTAACCAAAGTGTCAAAATTTATTGGGCTGTCACCATAATTTAAACTTGTGTCTTGCACACACGTCAAGAGCGTGGTAGAAAATCCACGTATTTTTATTGTGAAGCATGGCTGTCGGGCATAACCCTTAAAACAATAAGACGTGTAATCTGTTTTTGTCGTTTTCTAACAGAATTATTGTCCCGTTCGAGGGTCAGTGGTTCAAACCAATTTGACAGATTGATTGGCATTTGCACCCTTCTCGGTATATAAAACCCTACCTTAGTAATTTCAGTTATTCTAGATTGCAAATTGCTCCGTGTAAAGGTAGGTACCTGTGAAACGGTATCACTTACCAATTTGAATCATTTTAGAAAAGATTTGTAAGAAAATGAAACATCTCGTGGCAATTCTCGTTATTTTTGTTTCAACAACAAAAGGTATGCATATTGTTATAATATTTGTTTACGTTAAATATTTAATAGGATGTCTGTACATCTGAGAAAGGGCAATTCGTAAGTTATTCAATTCTCCGTCATTCAACATACAAAAAAAGTTATGTTTATATTGTTCTAGCGAGTAAATTATCAAAAGGAAAGAATGCCCAAGCTTTATTTGTTTTTATAATTAATAAGGTCGCTGTCCAGTAAAAGGCGTTAAATGCATCTCCCAAAGTGCAACCACCGACTGGTTTCGATGCCAGTACTTTTTGACTAAAATAATGACGTGTATAATTCTTTTCTCCTGCGAAGATTCGAACCTGGGGCATGATCGTCAGTAAGACTATTTTTTTGCTATAATACGAATTAGATGTGTCAACCTTTCTGCCCCATGACTGTTCATCACGTGTTCATTTCATATTGATTATTTTCAATGTGGATCAATGGTAAAACAAGATAATTAAAGCAGCTTCTTATTATACAAAAGGTGGTTGTTTATAAGAGCGTAAAGAGCGTTAACCCTAATTTGTAAAGTTCAATTTTTAATCGACGACAAATTTGTGGCCTTATAATGAAGGACTTATTATATTAAATGTATGTAGCAGTTTTGGCCTTATGCCTACGACTCTGACTTCGTGCACTTAGCCCGTGTTTCAATTACGTAATTTCCATCAACAGCATTGAAATGCATCACGTGCGAAAACGCGAGGTCTCACGCCGAATGTGATGCAAATGGAAAAACAGTAACTTGCAGATATAACGAGGTAAGCTTGTGTTGCAATATATTTGTTTAACAGATAGTAACAAAACTTCTAAACAACTGCTCAAGGGTAATGTTTCTAAACACACTATTTTGTAGGTTAAAATAAAAGTACCAATTAAAGTGTTGACCAACTTTTTTCAGCTTTCCTGCGCAATTGAAGAAAGAACTTTAAATCTGGGTCCTGAAAAATTGATTTTCAAGCACTGTAAACAACCAAATGCATGCCAGAACAATGAAATCCAGGTAGTTGTCATTCAGATATATGTAAATTTCCAGATATGTAAATTTATATGTAAATTTTGTCTTACTTATATATGTATAAATTTACAAAAATAGGTTATAATACTGCTCTTTATTTTCGTAAGTGTGAAAATTGAGGAACCATTAACACGTTATCGGGTTATCTTTATGAAGTGTTAAAAAAAGGACGACACTACTACAGTGTTTGTTTACCCCATTAAACAACTAGGCTCGGGTAATGACTTATAATTGCCTTGGCTAAGGGGACATCCAGCTATCCGCGGTATCGATTCCACCACCTTTCGGCTGACAGTCCGTGCTACAATGTCAGCTTGTCGACAGGAGGATTAAAAAAACGCGTTCTGTAGTTGGCGAAAATATCCACTGTCTGTCTCATTACTTTTGTTATAAGTTGAAAATTTTCCACACGCCTGACTTTTTTTTATAATTACCCAGGTGTTGTTTTTTAAAGAGTAAGATTGTGGCTTACCTGGTCAAGTTAAACATGTTCACAATATCTTGGTTTCCTCAGAACCCGCGACCGGCTTGGTGGCCAACCCAGTGCAATCGGAAGATACCGAACACAGTGTGTAGATGTTGTTGCAAGGAGGATCTTTGCAACGTCGGTCCCGACAAGTGCTTTAACCGAGTCTGTGAGTCGAGATTAAATTTTGAGGACATTTTGGGTTGGACTTCGTCAGATGGTCTTGTTGCCATAAATAAGAGTTCTAAAATTACCTGAATGAGTACGATCGTGGAGCCGAAGGGTTACCGCGACCGATACATATATCACTTTTATAAAAAAAAATTGCCTTGGGTTCGAGCCTATAATGGGCTCGATATAAAATAATAATAAAATTCAAATACAGACACAAATTATGTAAAAAAATGAATGCAAAAATAATTATACCAACGTATACGAACAACAAACGACATTTAAGTTCTTTTGACAACTTTAAATTCATTAAAGATCTGCGGACTAGGTTACAGCAATGACTACCAAACAAAACATATTAGTTTTAGGATACGTTTAAGATTACAATCAAACCCTTTTGAAAATCGATATTTAATAGGAAACATAATTTTAATTAAAGCATTAAAACAGAGAGAAATCTACTACACCAGAAAGTCATCAGAATAGTCATAGAATTGCATAATAACCTAATTCATTATTAAACCTATACTTCTTTATTAGTTAAATTTAAACATGGACCAATGGTTGTCCTCATCACACATTAGGAATGTTTATGGAAAAATAAAGGACTTGGTCCACTTTATTTAACTTTTTTCTCTTTAGTATTTTTCATAAAACACGACGTTGATATAATCCGGTAAATCATCGATTTATATCTTTGCCTTTCCAGCCAATGAATGCTCGCCACCTCACTCCAATCCACGATTTGGTGAAGTCACGTGTTCCAAAAGCAACGAGATCGGCAGCCTGTGCTCATTTAAGTGTGACGATGGCTACGTCATGTCCGGCGCTTCGACGTCGACTTGTGGTGCG
Source organism: Ciona savignyi (assembly GCA_000149265.1). Lineage (NCBI taxonomy): Eukaryota > Metazoa > Chordata > Ascidiacea > Phlebobranchia > Cionidae > Ciona > Ciona savignyi. The sequence continues at coordinate 1,120,808 of CH003028.1, forward strand.
CTAAGAATTTACCAGAATTGTATTTCTGTGTAAAGTCAATCGTAAATAATGTGCAATCAATGCTTAGGTGAAAATGGGGCTTGGAGCTCTCCGGCGCCATCTTGTGCATCAATCCGATGTCCGAGAATCGGAAGTTCTAGTGCTCGCTCAGTTGACTGTTCCAAGGATACTCTTCTGGGAAGCGTTTGCAGGTAATCAGATCATTGCGTAGCATTTAATTAACAATTTGATGGACATCATTTTTTCCTAAGTATGATTTTGTTTGTCACACGCGATATGTATTTTGTATAAAGTATTGACGGATTTATCAAAGAGTGTAGATGGATAACTCTTAATTGGTTTGTATAATTAGTAATTTAACCAGGTCTAATGCTATAGATAACTCGTTAGGTTAATAAGCTATTAAGAATTTAATCATGAATATCATTGGATACTTAAGATTGAATTAAGAATTTATTTACGGTTCATAAATGAATAATCGGCCTCAGTAATATGCATTTAAGCGATTTATTCGTACTTTAACAGTACTTATAAATGACCACGTTTCCATAGATTTACTTGTGACGAAGGTTTCGAATTGATTGGCTCACAATCGATCACGTGCCGTGACGACACCGATGGAGATGCAATCGGTTCGTGGAGCTCTCTGCCGCCAACTTGCAGACGTAAGAGCCCAATACTTAAATTCAATTCAACTGTCTAAAATTTTGCCAAAGTATAAATTTCTCTTTATCTTTTCCTTTAGAAACGACATGTCTGAGTCCACCAGCGGCCCCAGAGAACGGATATATCGCATGCAGCGATTCCAATAAGATTGGCTCGGTTTGCGAGTTCGCCTGTAACGACTTTTATGCTCGAAATGGATCATTATATACAACTTGCGTTGAAGATGGCTCTGTTCCCATGTGGAACAACCCTACACCTGTATGCGAACGTAAGTTTACGGTTGTGTTGTCTAATGGTTAGACCGATCCATATAAGCACAGACGTTAACTCACGTGGTAGTGCGTAAGCTAGTTTAAACATAATATATGGTTTAAACAAAAGGTGATAAAAGGTACACTAAAAAACGGCATTTGGGACGACACATCGAGAGGTCGAAACTTAACCTAAAAACCAACAATAATATAATGTATTGTAATTATCCAGCTATGATTATGTATCCAAACTGTCACATTCATTCATTGTGGTTATACACTTAATCGTTAATTTAAAAGTTAAGAGAGTTTTTTTTATACAAACTATAAAACAACAACAGTTTCCTGTCGTGATATTTAAGCCCAAGTTGAAAAAGATTGAAGCCACAAAGACATACGATGCCTGGCACAAGTTTTCTTTTATAAGAAACTTTTTTTTAAGTTATTTTTGTGTATTTTTAGGGATCTCATTACAAGTGTATTTTTAGGGATCTCGTGTGCCGACCAAGGGGTTCTACCGCATGGGGAAACCACCTGCGCAGATTCTAACTTCGTGAATTCGGAGTGTGAGTTCAGGTGCACGGGAAACCAATACTTCCTGTCCCCGAGTAACGTTACTTCCAACGTTTGCCTCAATAGTACATCATGGAACCAACCAAAACCGTGCTGCGCCCGTGAGTATTTCTTTGTAAAATGTGGTTTGAACTTTGTCCAGGCATTTTGAGGTGTGTTAGACATGAGAGATGTTTATTATCGATATCCTTTTACAATTTAAACTAGAATTTAGTTTCGCTGTTTTTGTACTCTCAAAACAATAACTGATTCACACAACCACTGTTAGTGGGGTAGGATAAAGGATATTAATAGTTTAACACGTAAACGAAAAAGACGCAATGCCGTTATACAAGGGCAATCGTTGGATTACCTTGTGAATATACCTAAGGTATAGCGTTATCGCACAGACAATCTTCATAATACATCGCGCTTACCGTGGATATTCGCTTAGTAACACAACCGACTTGCAAGCCACCAGTTTGTTTTTTCAACTATGTTAGTATTAATATCGAGTAAATAAAATGGTCATTAACGCCTAGGATAGGATAGGATAGGATATTCATCTTTATCCCCGTGGATGGGAAAACCAAGGGGGTTAACACACGGGCAATCGTCAGATCACCTCGCGCCCACCGTCGGGTTACCGGAGCTATTGCCTATTTCCTGACCCAATACACTACAGATAACACACATCAATATGTTTTCACATGAAATCAGAAACGATCACAATCTATTCGGAGACTTAAACATCCACCTACAGGTTCTTGCCCTCCCGTGGCTTTATTCGACATGGTAGTGATCATGGATTCGTCGTCATCTGTAGGCGACGCTGCATGGGACATCATGAAAAGTTTCGTCATTTCCGTAGCGGGGTAAGCTATAGTTGTTAGCGGGGTAAGCTATAGCTGGATCATAATGCATTGAGTTGTAGAGTAGTATGAACGAAATCATTTTACTAATTATTTTTCCATTAAGATATGTTTTTGTCTAACAAGAAAATGAATCTACTAGTTCATTTTCCTATGATATGTTTTGGCCGCAAATGAATGAACGTTAAAAACTGGGAATCTATCAAAGCAGGCTTAATGTTTTTGTCATTAAAAAGGGAGTGACTTCATTGATTGTTCTGTTTTTCATTAAGATGTCATGGATTTGACTTACTTCTTGAAATGTCACGAAATAAAAAGTTAATTTTTGTGAACCTGTCAAAGTGAACTTATGAGATCTGTTCTGGTATCTAGATATCCTAGATTTTTTTGTATTCTAAAAACCTTACTAATGCTAAATGTGGATTTAGAGGCTACATCAGGCATGGGCAACCCCTGGCACGCGTGCCCAACTTGGCACGCGAGCTGGTATTTCTGGCACGCTAGTTCAAGGAAATTAGATTCCTTTCTTTTAATGATGATAACTTAAAAGTTGTTGTATTATTTGAGCTTTGGCCACGTGCATAAATGTTTATTACCGTTGTGAAGTAAACATTTGATTATTTATTACCGTGTTATTGTTACTCAACAAACACCATAGAGTACAACAATCCGCTTGCAAATTTCTTAACCGGCTGCCACAGACGAACGTGAGAGAAATTTGTACGTTTGTGCAGCCAACCAGATGTAGTTAATATCAGTTACCCTTAGCATCCTAATTTACTTTTGTTAGCAATTTGAGATACAAAATGTTATAAGGCTCAACATGATGTACCGTGTACCGGTAAGGTCATTCGGTATCGGTAAAGGTCATAAATGCATATTTCGGCAAGTAAAAAAAAGACCGGTAAACTTATTTCTCATAAGCTCATCGTTACGTTTATCAAATTGCGTTAATGAAAGTAAAAATTTATCGTTGAACACACTTTTTCACCTGCCCAAGGTTTGCTCTATCAGTAATAGTACAGCGTTTGCTTATTTTGCAGTAAAGATAAAAATTAAGTCATTACTGTAAAACAGCGGTTTTCAAACTGGGGTCCGCGGTCTTTTGGGGACCGCGAAGCACCTTCCAAAAAATGTTAACGACGCTTCGGAAGAAAAAACATTGTGTAAAATTAAGTTTTTACGCAACTTTTCTTCCAATCAACTTAACAAACACAATTTGTTATGAAAGCTTACAGGTTACATAGGCATTTATGACATCACAAGAAGCTATTTGATGTCACATTAGTGCAATTCAAAAGAACTCCTACTATAGTAGAAAATAGTACAACTCATATTATGGTAGGAGTAAACATTTAAAATAATGCCAAAGTCAGAGGCGTCTCGTTTTTCCTTAAGCCGTGCATCCGGGTTAATATGTTTTGTTTTAGAATTTTAACGTTTCTATATTTTTCGTTTTACTTCCCTATTTTTGAGGGGACCGTGAGTCATTTAAAAAAATGCTAGGGACCTTTGCGTATTTAAAAAAAAAAATTGAGAATCGCTGATGTAAAAAGTTATTTCGTTTTTTTGTCCCTACCGAATGTTAGGACCATCAGCTAAGAAACTTCAAACTGATGTACGAGATATATTTAAAGCTATTCAAACTGATATTTTCTTAGAAATAAAACTTGAACCTTTTGAGAAAGTTTATTGTGAATGTTTTGTTTTTGTTATATTGTGCTTTCACTATTTTGGTAAATTTAAATCATTTTTTTCAAAACAGACACCTTTAAGAATAAAACAGAAATATGTTCTCACGAATTGTTAGTTGGCACGCGGAAGGATTTTTCCATTAATTTTAGCCGATTTTGGCACCCAGGCCGAGAAAGGTTGCCCACCCCTGGGCTACATAGTTTGTTAACCAAACACCGGTTCTTTGATGGAGAGCCACATCAATGGTAACGCAAAAGATCTAGCCTCTGGAGTGTTGTCCCTCTAAGTGAAATATGTATATCTTTTTATAAGGCTTGCGGACTGATTCATTGTACATACTCTTAATGCAGGAAAATACACACATTAGTATACTACAAAAAATAAAAGTGTTACTTTAATGCTATATATAATATATATATTATATAACATTATACCATTTTTACTTAAGCTTATACGAAGTCGCTGAAGACTCGATGGCTTTTGCCATTTTCCGATACAACAAACTGATTGACGAGCTATCCAGCATACCCCTTACCAGCAACTTGGTGGATAAAGCCACCCTTTTGAATCAAATCAATGCCATTCCCTATGATGGAGAGGGTAAGAAAAGCACACCAGATTCGTTTAAGATGTATTGTAACGGCAATTATTTTGTGTTGAAAACACAATAGCTTTAACTAATGTTAAGTAGATATTGTGTACTCAACTTTAGTTTTTTTTTCAATTTTCTGATTGTAATCTGCAGGACCAGGTGTCTTTGCCACTTGCTTGTATAGGTAACAGCTATTAATAAGATAACGCAATGGTAGGATAGGATGGGATATTTATGTTTATCCTCGTGAATGGGAAAACCAATGGTGTTAACACACGGGTAATCGTCAGATCACCTCGCACCCACCGTCGGGTTACCGGAGCTATTGCAGTGTGTTGTATATGATAGACACGTTCCTTTAATTTGGTAGAACCCATTAATATGCTGAGATTAGGCAATGTCCGTAAAGTGCCTTGCCCAAGGACACAAACAACTAGCTAGCAACCAGTTTTGAGCATGAAACCTTTCGGCTAAAAGGCGTCGCATTAACCCAAATAAGCCAATTAGTCGAACATAGTATTGTAACAACTTTATTTCCAATAATACCGTCTGCACATAGACACTCTCCCTACGTTATTAGCTGTAATGAGAGTACATTAGACGTTCGTATAATCAACCACCAACCCCTACCACTCAGGCACCCGAACTGGCCAAGCGCTCACATACGCTCGAGAAGTCGTGTTGACTGGAACTGGGAATCGGGGTTATGCGAAAGACGTTGTCCTACTTCTCACTGATGGGGTTTCCCAAGATGAAGTAGTAGAGCCATCCAAGCAGCTCAGAGACGACGGGGTTTTGGTTAGTGATAATTTGTATCTACATATTCAATATATACCCAGTCACGAAGTATCTTCGAACTATCTATGGCCGGTTATCAGGATCGACCGGCATATGTTTGATTTATATAACCTATGGCCGTACAAACATAATCCAACCTTATATATATGTGTCATGTTCGTATATTCTATGGCTGGCCATACTCTGGTGTTACATATATGGCCCACTCGCGATAATCCTTAGAAAAAAACATAGCCTATTTTTTGTCTGTGGCGTTTGAACGATTTAGCCACACATGGCCGATCTGACATAAACCAGCTGAAACTCATACGTTGCTGTCTTATTGGCAGGATTACAGAACCAAAGAAACCTTTGTTTTAAATTTAATTATCATTCTGTGGTGGAGAATAATTTATTATTTTGGTAAATTTATTGATTATAGACCACTTTTCATGGCTTCAGTCCTACAGCAGCCAGTCCGCCGAACTTAACACGTAATCAAAAGAGTAGAACAATTTGTTTAAATATGTGTTATTTTTGTATAACAGTTATTCAAGCAAATAAGTGAACATTTTATATGTATTAGATTGTTTTAGAAATATAATGTTTTGTTTTATAAATTCTTATTGAGCAACACTTTTTCCCGCGCATAAATGTGTCGTTCGCTTTTAATTGTGTGGTATTGCACCCACGTGATCTGTTTCTTTCCGCCTTCACCAGTTCAAATTTGCGATATGAACTAGTAGCGTGTGGTGTGTAACTGTTTAAAGTTATGGCAACGTTAATTTAAGATTTCTTGTCCAAAGGGATGCATCTACATGATTTGAAGATACCAGGTACGAAATTAGAACTACAATGTTAATACTAAAAGCAGAAATAATGAGATACGGACGCTTGTGTTTTGTAACAGTTAGCCTATTTAAGTCTTTATATATATTATAATGGATACTGACACTCATGTTCCTGTATATCCTGTGTGTGTTCACTTCACCACTTAACCATGCGGCTACATTTTAAAGGGAATAATGTAGAATAATTGTTAAAATAAATTTGTAATCTAGAGATGTTCTGCTGTGCACAAGACATGCACGTGCTAAGTACGCTGATATCACAAGTGACATAAAGAAAGTGCATAATGGTGTATGTGACTGGGAGGAAGGCAGGGCTGGAAGAGCCGCTTTGTTTAAGACAACACCAGTCAAACACATAGCCAACTGGATGCTTCAAGTGCAACGTCTCAAATATCAAGAAAGTCCCAAAGTATATGCTACTTCAGGCTCCACCTGATGATAGCTCAAGTGATGACACAGTTAAAGTGGACACATTTGGGACCGTAATTATTTAAATAATGATACTTTCCATATTTTGGCAACTTATTAAGGTTACCAAAGTTTCTTTTTCTATGCTTCACGCCTTCACCAAAGTTTCTTCTTGTGTACAATTTTATTATTCTTCTTGTGTACAATTTATTATTGACCTTATTCTTGTGACTTTTTTGCATCGTAAATAAAATAGTTAACAAACAACAAGCTAATTCTTACTTAAACGTAGCTAGGAATCATATGTGGACAAAATACAAGAACCGTAGATAATAGGCAGCACTGGCCGTTGTAACATTTCGGTTAAGAACCATACGTGGACAGTATAAGAACCGTAGATAACATGCAGCAATGGCCCCTGCACTGGCCGTTGTAACATTTCGGTTAAGAACCATACGTGGACAATATAAGAACCGTATATAATAGTCAGCAATGGCCCGTGCATTGGCCGTTGTAACATTTCGGGTATGTCGGCCAAACATATATCTACCGGGTACCCTGACAAAAACTTGATCTGATCAAGACTGATTGGTAGGTAACACATATATGCGCCATAGATAATTTCGTAACTGGGTACATGTATAAAACAATATTCTTGTAATTGGAACGGATATTGGGTTGTGCATTTCTTGATGTGCTTTTGTATAGGATATAATATGTTCAGGGTTGATACACGTTAATGGGAAAACCAAGGGGGTTAACATACGGGCGATTGTCAGATCATGTCGCGCTACCGGAGATATTGTCTTCTTTTAACCGAGCTAAGTTTCGAACCCATGACGAGATCTTCACTAGACCGTTTTTATACATTATTCAGTAAATAAATCGTTCGCGTTATCCGTTCGTCTACAGGACCGTGACGATGATGGCCACGGACTTTTTGCTGGTCTAAGTTTGGAATAAATAGTCTGCTTGTCATCAAGAACATATTTCTGTATAGAAATTAGTATATGTATCATTCGCGTTATCCATTAGTCTATACATTGCCATTCGATGATGCTAACGGATTTTTTGAACGGGTTAGGTTTCGGCCCCATTTGAGGATTGTTGCCAAGACCTTTTTATATTAGAGACGGTATATGTATCGCTCGATTTAACGATTCAGTAACACATCCGTACATATGATGTTCACTGTTTTTTTTATCTATTTTTACTGAGCTAAGATTTTTAATGCATGATGAGCTCATTACTTGGACCGTTTTTGTTTAAAATATATATCGGTATATCTATCAGTGGCTTTACCCGTTCGGCCACACGACCTTATAGATATTGCTCACTAGTGTCTTTTTTGACCGATCTAAGGTTTGAAACCATAATGGGCTCGTTACTAAGACCTTTTTTGATATAGTTGGTATATGTATCGGTCGCGTTAACCATTTGGCCACACGACCGCACATGCTCACTGGTCTTTTTTTTTTTTTTTTTTTTTTTTATCGAGCCAAGTTTCGAACCCATGATGGGCTCGTTACTCGGACCGTTTTTGTATAGGAGTAGGTATATGTATCGGTCGCGTTAACCATTTGGCCACACGACCGCACATGCTCACTGGTCTCTTGTATTCAGGTTTACACAGTTGGAATCATACCACCTAGCGGTCGACTGGACACTGGTCATCTTATTGAGATCGCGGGCTCCATTGATCACGTGTTCATCGCCAACAATGGTTTCGATGATTTGACCCCCGCTTTTGCCCGAGAGATCAGTGAACACATGTGCGGTGATCCATGCGATCACGTGCTCCACGACCACGTCTGATTGGTCGGTTTGAATTCACTCTTTGTGATGTGCAATTTTACATATTACGCCAAAATGTTATCAACTGCATCGTTGAAATATACTTTGTATTAATTTGAAAAGCTGTTTCAAAAGTCACGATTGAATATTTAGACTATAATTGCTAAGGCGAAAATGCCATTCCCAATGTACAGTTTATATAGGGGAAATTTAGAAGAATTCCGATATAAGGCTAAAGAAAATGATTTTAATTTTTTGCTGACTAAGAGTTTATTCCTAGTGACTGCTGTCTTCATAGGGTATCTTCGTATAGAAACTTTTTCTGGGCGTGAAAGCTTTTTAAATACTTTCCGAAATGATCCCTATAATTAATTTGAAATTAATATTAGCAGGTTAGTTCAGTTACCACACTGGCTGTCGTTGTCAGCCCAATAATTGTAAAAAAGTCAGCAGCTGGTTAGTTGGTTTTATACTTAGGCAAGGCACTACTAAACGAACGTCGCCTGAACTCCGTGGCTTTAAGGGCTGCGATTAGCTATACAACAGCGACACAAGCCAATGCAGTACCTCCAGTAACCCAGCAGCGGTAGGTAGTCTGACAATTGTATATGTGATAGTGTCTTCAACCATCCACGGGTGTAAAATATTAAGTATCTTATTTGCCCAATGACTTTGAAAGTTGTACGCAAGGTGGCGCTATGTATACCGATCTTGACCAAAATTGAGGCTATCATGATTTCTAAGGTACGGACTTGTGGCCATTATGGTTAGCGCGACCAATACATATACCGACCAATACAAAAGCTGTCCAAGTCATAAGCCTATCCTGGTCTCGAAAACTTGGCTTGGTAAAAAAATATCAAAAAAATCATGGTTCCTAAGCAACTTCAAACCACATACACTCGGCCGTTCGGTTGCAGCCAGTCCACACACTGTTTTGCTGCACACTATTTGTGCTTACTGTTGTGTTGTTTGTTCTTAATAAAATGTCACCGCAAAAAAAGTATCGTTTCTAAGCGTGCGGTCGTGTGGCCAAATGGTTAACGCGACCGATACATATACCGACTCTTATACAAAAAAACGGTCCTAGTCACGAGCCCATCTTGGGTTTCGAAGCTTGGCTCGATAAAAAAATGTTTTTATCTTCTGATTTTGAGTTAGTTTGTGGCTAACTAATTAACACAATTCGACGTTAACGATGTCCATAGTCTGTAAATCGGCTCTGGTATTCAAATTTGTTTTGTCCTTATTGTTACTTTAGGCTGGATTAACACAAGAAAACATTTTGCCTTGCATCCGAAAAAAACGTTTTGTCGTTTGGTGTGAACCCGGCCTTAATGTCAATCGTTTATTTTAATCCATTGTATCCAGGCAACCAGTTTTTCGCGCCTTAATCTATGACTTCATTGTTTTTAGCCGCCAGGTTTGCGATCAGCAGCTAATATGGTGCAGAACCATGCGCCACCACAACTTCACACGGACAGCTCAAGCGATACTGCTCATAATTTATTTAAAATGTTTGTATAAGCTTCGGCGGAGCGCGTTGACTGTAGGTACTTCATAATAACACGCGCGACACACATATACCTATACCAGGTTTCAATACTACTCCCCTGCAGTCAAATTAAAAACGGCTTCACTGTTTATAAACAACATAACCAATATTCATGCGAGACTGTAGCGATCTTAGTCTTTATATCGCTACTTTAGGCAATGGCTGTGAGACCTTAAGTGTACTTTTTAAGCCAAATTTTACACAACAATATTAGAAATAGAATTCAGTTCAGAATATAAGAAATAAAATTTAAAACACATTTTCTCGCGGCCCTAAATGAAACGGCGTGTGACTGTCAAACAATCAGCCATTAAACCAGGAAATTTTTCAACCTTTTAAGCAAACAACAACACTGCACATGCGGCATACAGTACTGCATAATGATCATGTTGCCGATAAATTATTTAAAATAAAAAATTCTTTACAACAATTAAGATCCCATCCCGGGTTACATTGAGTGCGCGGTATACTAAAATGGATGTGCAATCCGAACGGATAAACACATTTTACAGACACACAAATTATCTTCTTGTAAGAAGGGGTGTAACGATTAAAACAAATTCAAAAATTTCGACATTGTAATATACGTGTAAATTTTATTTCGTATTATACAAAAATAGAAGTGCCGCTTAGCGTCTTTCTGCATTATTTAGAGCCTCATTTTGAATTCATGCCAAATTAGGATTGGGACAGGTCTCAAACTGGTCTTTCGCGTTGTGGCTTTTGAATCGTATCCCGCCAAAACGCCAGCAACAGTTGCGCTTCCAGCTTTTGCGAATGACATTGCACAGCGGGATTCCTGGAGCACAATGCGCATGACACAGTTAGATAAGACCACGTATTACGCCGCACTAGTAGGGCCTGATACGAAATCAAACGTCCAGTTAATCACTTCTGCAAAGTTCAAGAATTTGGATTGCAAGACTGCGAGAGTGGTTAATCGACTTTTAAAACGGATTTTAAAGGAAAATGTTGCACAATTTAATTTAACGTAATTTGTTATCATTATTGTAATATAAATAAGTTTGTGTCTAATTTATGAATTCGATCTTCAGAGTTAAATCGCAGGAAAAGCAAGTCGCTATTTAACAAGATTTGTACGTACAAAATACCTAAAACTCAGTCTAGAAAAGACTCAGTTATACCAGCTAAGGAAAGGGCGTTATTTTGACATTTTAGAATTTTTATAATCGTGGATCGTAACTTGAGGAATGCGAATTTTGCTCTCACACAAGCAGTAAGGAACATATTTGTGTCTTTAGACGAAGTCTTCTCGTGGGAATGGCGGTTTTTCTTTATTATGGAACTAAGTTTTATGGTGCACGAACCGAGATTAACTGCTTTCTAAGCCTCAACAGCAGTTAGTAGCCCGGGGGCCTTTGTGCATTGATGTATTATTAACTCGGTTCAATGTATAGTCTTTTGCTAGCATCTATATTCTATTGCAACTATGATAAAGTAGGAGAACTGTTTCATTTATTTATAACATTTTATTATGTTTTTTTTAAATGCAATAAAATATTTTAATGAACCGTCTATGGATCGCTATGCTCATAACGCAACATTTACTCCCAAAAAATTAGCGAAAAATACCAAGAGTATTTTTCTGTTCGTTTTAATTGTCTCTGGAAATAGGAAATTGGCTCGCCACGTCCACTTATATTTCACCATTAATTTGGTGCTGTTTATAAACAAGTTTTGATTGGCTGACGGAGAAATATATATATGTGATGTCAGAGCTGCCATTCTCCTTTTACCTTATATGGCGCGATATCAATTTCTCATGTGATCATGAAATATTTAAATTTGAATGGCTGTAATCCTCCCAGCTCATGACGCATACGGATGACATCATACCGGCCATTGTCAAATGCATTGTTGCGACATGTTCTAACCGTAAATGACCTCTTTCGGAAATTTTTTAATTCTTCTTGAAAGTTGGATAATTTTAAAATTTTATGTCATATTTCTTTAATGACTTTACAATTTTATGTCATTTTTGTAAATAACTTGTAGTTTTATTTTCTAGGTCAAGAGAACTTTTAGTTATGTTAAGTTACATGGTATAATTGGATTTCAATTACCGGTAATGGGAAAGGTTTTGAATATTTGCGTCTGAAATGGGCAAACATGTTTACGTTTATCAGGTGTAATTGTAATGTCTGGAGTGCGGACCTTATGCGGTAAATTTCCAGAATTGTTCTTCCTTATCTACGTCGTAATTATAGAAGTAACATAAAATGACGTAATCCTCGATAAAGTCTTTGTTTCCAAAGCAGAAAGGTTCAAGAGAAAAAGGAGGCGAAGATTTTGGCTCGAATTATGAAAAGCGGTTGTAGCCTTGGGCGATACGGAATGATTTGAATTTAAAACTCAAGTTGCTTTGAAAAACTCTGATTTCCTGTAGTTGTCACCGTACAGGTCCAAGTAACGCTGCTGGTCCAATTTGTATCAAGCAGAATCACGCAGTGCCAATGATTAGTGAGAAAAGCGCAGGTTGCCCCCGCCGTAATGGTGTTAGGTACACAACCAAGAACAACAGCCGAGTTTTGGAGTGCACATTGTAGGCACAAGCTGGTCGTCTTTCATTGCAGGATGTTGCTACAGGTAGTCACGTGCCAGAGCGCAATAGAATCGAGAAGATTTTTGAAACAATCATTTCAAAGTGTAAGGAGGATTTTATAGTGAACGTTATTATACTGCCCAATGTAGAAACTATTGCTACTTTTGGGTGTAATCAACATTTTGGCGCTGAAGCCTATTTTGCTTTGTCGAAAAACGTTTTACTGAATTTGCCAGATAATCTAGAACAAGACAGACATAAGAGATGTTTTTTAAAAGCAGTGTTTTATCTAGCAGTGATTTCAATCAAATTTTTATATTAATAATTGTTATTTGCTAGTTCAGTGCGAATTATTTAAGCAAGTATCTCAATTCTGGTGTAAAATACCAGGCTGTAATATATTGTTTCGGAAGAGTGCTTTATTCCATTTCGCTTCTTTGATTAAAAGTCATATATTGTTTATAGTTCATTAAGTTAATGTCTCCATCGTTTTGTTTAATTTTTTATGACTGGGTTTATTAATTGAGGCCAGTAATTTAACAACGAGAGACATTTTAATTGGACTGTACCTTTCAAGTTCGTCAGTGACAGTCGGTAACAGTCGTGTTCGAAGGCCTCTTTGTAATTACCGCAAATGGTCCTGGACATTTAAGTAGTTTGTAATGTACTTCGATATCGAAATTTACAGGCTGGTATTAATTTTAACTCTACCAGCTAATTATCGGTGACGTCAACCAGCAGTTGGTGGGAATTGGATATAAGTTTGTAGCCCGCGGCGTATGCGGGTAATACGAACCACATTCTTACAGTCTTTCGTTGCTTAGTATGTGATATTTCGGATTTGTGTATGTTATAAGTTGGGTTTTAAAATTCTATCCGAAGAATTTCTAAAACTGTAACACTACGTCAGATAAATTAAATGAAAAACTAGTGCAGTTTGGTGTTGACCATATATGTAAAATTGGAGCTCATTTGAGCTTTGAATTATAAGAGGTATATGTAGGCCTGCTAGGTCATGCGTGTTTCTCGTAGCAGGTTTATTACATCATTAAATGCAAGCCGCTTATCTTGCGGGAGTGTTTTTGAAGGTTTGTAATTGAGTCACCGGGAGTATTTCTATGAAATATACAAGGGCTTTATCTTTCAGTGAGTTTACACTTTGAACACACATCTCAGCGAGAAAATTCGATGTTGTTGTTATAAATTGTTTAATTTAAACTTGGCTGTTGCCTTAAGCTCGAAACCCATTTTAAATTTCGGTGACGTCATCAAATCACGCGATTTTCTCCTGTGAACAATACAGCGAGTAAGGCTTGGGCGCGGTCGTGTGGATTTGTCCTGTAGTAGTCGACGATAAACGCTTTTCACATGGTTAGATAGCTCTGTAGTTTGGCTGTTTGAAGGTCTCGAAAACATCATGTGAAAAAATCTTTTAAAATTTAAGTCACAAAGTTAATTTATATTTTTACATAAAACATATTATTTTTTTAATTCAGTTTTGTAAAAGCTGTATTTATATTTAACAAATTTGAATATACACACTAACCATGAATATACTACATTTAACGATCAAATCTCTTACAGATAATCAGTATTTAAATTGTATAATCTAAAAGCAAAATGGGCAGTGCGGGACTTGAAATAACCTCCGTAATACTGTTGACAATCGGTACAATCCTATCAGTAGTTAGTGTTGCCATTCCCTATTGGAAGAAAAACGACCCTGAAGACACAATTCGTGACAGCATTGTTCGGGTAAGATTGTGGTTTGAAAAACTTTAACATATTTATAAAAGGCTTTGGAAAGAAAATATAGCTAAGAGTTGTAAGATAACCATTGAATGTATTAATACAGCCTACATTGTTTTTTTTAAAGATGAAACGTATCTGAATATAACTCAATTACAATGCGTCTTATTTTTTGTAACCTGAATTAAAAAAATGATCTAAAGTAACATCTCTTACGACTCATCATCCCCTGTTGTTGATAAGTGTTGTTTGAGTTTATCGATGTTGATTAATCGAGCAGTTTCAACTGTTAAGTGGTTAGAGAGTTAAACCTGTGGTATGTCATCTTTCAGCACGAAGGCTTGTGGATCAAATGCCAGACCTTCAGCACGGGAAACTGGGATTGCGATGACTTCAACCGATTTTTCCTTGGTTTGCCCACTGAATTACAAGCAGGTAACTTTACTTTCGTATTGTGTTTGTTTCAGTAACTTCAAGTATTATTCTTAATCCAAACTTTTTAATTTAAATCAATTTGTAAATTTTCACCATCATTAGCCGTAGTTTATTAATGTCGCATTGACGGGAAAGGAGCAACGGG
>CH003028.1:1135812-1148774 GCA_000149265.1 Ciona savignyi
CAGTATAAATAACATATCTTCACTATTATAGCTCGTGGGTTCGGGATTACTGCAATCGTTTTCGGTTTACTCGGAATTGTCGCACTTGTTCTGGGAATGGATGCTCTTCCGTGTGGCGGGGATAACAAAGGAGAAAAGGTGCTTTTTATGATTGAATGCGTCTAAATAAATGATTGCATATGCCACATTTGAACATGCTTTTCACAGTGACCACCAAGGTTACTGTAAGAAGCTTGTGTAATAAGGCTCGGATAAAATATTGTGTTGCCATATAGGTCTCATACCAGACTGTTAATAGTGATAAACAAAACAGCAATATACGTACGTTACATTTGTTTAGAATTTGTTTATACATAATACATGGACTTTTTTCTTAAACCCCTTGTTAGTATTAATTTTAGAGCAGTTACACGATTCACTAATTTTAGCTTTTATATTGAGAAGTATTTGAATATGATTCACAACCATTATCTTTTGTAGAATCCAAGCCAGTGGTATCTGGCGAGACACCCCACAGAGCATCCAGCTGTCTATTAAAACCAGTTTATAAAACACATGATTGAAACCAGACGTTTTCGATACTTAACGTTCTCCAAAACAAAGTTATCTAACGGGGTCGCTACAATAGGACTTGTAAATCTATAGAAACCCCTTGACAACTAGACCAATCTTTATGCAAAACATGACAAAATAGATTATGTATCTAACCAATAAATACATTGTAAAATTTATCGTTTTCGTTTTATTTACAGAAACGAGTCCGGTTGGTTGGTGGTTCGCTAGGTTTTCTTTCTGGACTTCTGATTGTAGCGGCTGTATCCTGGTATGCAAATGACATTCGCATTGCTCATGAGTTCGCCACCCAACAAATCCTTCTTAATCAATCCACAAGCATCACAAGGTATGTTTGTTGGCTGTGTTCGTTACGTTATGAGACTGTAATCATACATATACTTCACAAAATACCACTGGACCTTATCAAATGTCTAAGTTACAGCGCACTTCATTGGTAAAATACAGCATTGAAACTGAATATACCCTGTTTGATTAAGCTAAAGCACACTTTATTGGTTATATACACCATTGAAACTAAATAAAGCCCGTATCATTAAAATGATATGTTTTTTATGTTTGTTTGTATGCAATAAAAAAACGACATTTAAAATTCCATGAACGTTTTAGCGGTTGTTGTTGTACTAGGCGACCTTAAGGAAGTTGTGCCAAAATATTGGTTCAACTATCCTAACTGATCATACGTACAAACCAACCTATTACACCATGGCAATTTTCACAGTGTGCCAATATTGACATTATTAACACACACATGGCAAGCCTGTCGAATTGAAACAAAAACAGACAATAATATTAAAAATACATTCGATTTTCTAACCGTTACAAATTATCAGATACATATTCGGAGAAGCGTTGTTTATCGGATGGATCGGAGGCGCTTTGATGCTGGTAGCCGGCCTGCTTGCTATGTGTACTGGTTGTGGGCACAGAGACCAATACGAAGACGCACCAAGAAATTACGTCTACAGACCTCCAAAATCAGCCGGAAATAGCCAAGAATACGTCTAGTCAAAACCAGCGCACGTCCATAGAAAAAATAACCAAATAACGGCCATCTCAGTGGGAACTACACACACACTGCAGGCTCTTTTGAAGTGAAATTTTAAACCTTTTATCTTTGAGCTGCTAGTTTCTAACGGTCTATAATTCCTCTGTCGTAACATGCCTGGACAATTTGTTACATTTTGATTCTTGATTTTATAATGTTTGTATGCGCCTTTTGAACCTTCTGCGATGGTTGATGAATTCTGCGCCGGAGAAAACGTACTTTGTATAATTTCTGTAAATAAACGCCAAGAAAAGATGAAGTTTTACAATTATTAAATGAGGGTTTACCTTGTGATTGAACCACAAATTATTATAATTTTGTAACGCTAGTAAATACTGGGGATTTTTTGAAATTATTAAACTACGATTTACAATACCCAGATTGTATTACAAATTAAAATTTTGAATAAAAGTAAGCTAGTGCAGGCATTACCTATCCTCTCCAGAATGTCAACTGATAGCGACGAAGATATAGCTTTGAGCATAACCAGAGTTCAAGTGCTTGGTATATATAGTTCAGTTTTTGAACCAGACGTCCTATTTACCGTGGATTTTTTTAGAAAGGGGCCTTTTTTAAGTTGCGACAATCAACGGCATGTAAATTTGCAACCAGGTATAGTTTTTTTTTTATATTTTTAGTACAAGATAACCTCCGACGGCAGATTAAATATTTTACTTAAGACATTACGAACTAAACTTGTATAACTAATCTTGGACAGAACGAAAGCCAGCGAAAGTTGGACTAAATACTATAAAAAATACATTTTAATTACGTTTTAGAACTATTTATTACCTTCACAAAGTCCCAATCATGCTTCTTGGTTTAGAAGTGTGCTATTTATAGAAACTGTGACCCAAATTATCACCTGCTTTACAGGTGCTATGAAAAGCCAGTCTTCTGGATTTAACATATTTGAACGTAAGCCTCACTAAGACCTGTTTAGTCTCCAACCTTCACGCATGCTTTTAGAAATATTAATCCCTATGAATCAATATAAATCAATAATGCTTCAGATAGCCACGTCGGTACATGGGTTGTTAGTGTTGATAAATATGAATAAATATATATAGGTGAAAAAAAGAAATTGAATATCTAAGTTTAAGCTTTTCCTAGAACACATCAGTTGTGTATTGATTTAAAAAGCTTCATGGTCGAGTGTCTGAAGAGTTGTAAGGACGGCTGAAGAACCATCAGGCAACTTGTATGTTATGATTTGTTTGAATGGATTCATATGTATCTACATTCGAATTAGTATTTGTTATTTCTACTGTTTGAAAAGCATTTGGTTTTGAGACAGTTCAAGATGATTGTGATAGAGTAAACTGGGCAGATCTTACAAGTTTTAGTGGAATCGTAAAAGGTATTTAATGCGTTCTTAACTCTACAATGAGCCAAGAACCATCTAACTAATTCCACAGAAATCATGTAATATTCTCGGAAGGCTGCTTTTATGAAATATATCATTGGTGAGGATAAGAAGTACTAGTCATGGTGTGCAGTCGTGTGGCCGATTTATTAACGCGACCGCCACATATTCCGATTTTGATATAAAAAGACTTTCGTGACGAGCCCATCATAAATTCAAAAACTAGCCCAGAAAAAAAGTAAAAGGGATTGGTTGTTGTAAGTACCATCACCTTAAAATTTGCTACTCCTAATATTTTTTTATTAATCGTGTTTTTCTTTTATTGGTATGAATACCAGCAGTAGTACCTGACCCCAGCATTGATCATTCTGAGGTCTTTTGTGTAAATAATGGCAAATGCGTTGGAAAATTGACATATATATTACTAATATATACATATTCCATAGATACTCCGCAAATAACACCTTTGTACGGCTGTAAAATACGAGTGGATTTTAAATAATGCATGCTCTTGTGAAAGGTACGTTTCATTTTAAAACGTCAGTACCGTTTAACAGCAGACCATTGAAAGCACATTCGACTACATGCGTCTAATAAAGAGCATTATGACGTATACAGTTCAGTGCAGCCAGCAAATAGCACCAGCTTAATTCAGTAAATTTAATAGTAGGTTGATAAAAGACCTAAAATTGAGTTTATAACCTTTTCGAAACTGTTAATACTAGAAAATGGCGGTGATAACAACATTTTTTTAAAACTGGGCATAGTCTACCAATAAGAGATTATTAAATTCGCCTTTATTTCTAAAGGGAGTTTAGATTTTGTTTGAGTGATTTAATAACAGTTGCGTCACAAGAATTTTCCAAGCGTTTTAGGGCAATGTTACTCAAACTTTGGCTTTGCGGACCGTTAAAATTGAAGAAATTCTTTACAGATCGTTAAAATGTATTGAACAATATTAATTGTTTTACAGATTACATTTTGTAAATTTATGGCTCCTGTATCCACACTAGCCTACTTATAAGAAGGATAAATCATTATACCAAATTATACCTGCCAATTCATATTTTATACTATTGTTATTCTAAAATTATTACTTGAACGATATAATTGTAAAGTAAGAAGATTTGTATTCGCTTGTATCCTGCAATGCCATAAAATAACAAAGAAACATTAGAAATGGTGTAAAATTATAACGATTTAAGATAAATGCTGAAACGATAAAGCAAAATTTTAATTTCTTGAGCATTCGAACGATAAAGTCTTTATTAAATAAAGAAAAAAATACCACGGATAAAGGCGACTGAGAATTACTGGTTATTTTCATCCTAACAGAGTCAGAACGCGTAAGACTTTTATAAACGAATGGGTCCGTGTATTCATTAATGCCGATAAACTAAAGAAACGACCACAAATTTAAAGGAAACTCTGATTAGTATTTTTCGATATTCTTTTTAAAAAAACCTAATAAAAAGAACAAGTGCACTGTTATAATAGGTCTACACATAGATATACGATATTTTAATTAAGCTTACATCCTTTCAATGGGCTTATACAATTTTAATGTGCAGCTGCGATTATAATGCAGCGTTCAGCGATGCTTTCTTTATGTTACGCTGAACTAAATTATATTAACATTTATTCAGTACAGTCAAGAAATAGAGACCAAAAACTAGTTTTCACTAAAAAAATTATATTGTGTTTCGGTTTCGTTACGACAGCTGTATAGTGGTACGTGGGCAGACTGGGTTAATCATTATTATTATTTTTATAATTAATAGTCTATTTCTATAATATACTCCTTTTTGGGTATAGTTAATACCCTTTTGCGTGTATAAAAAGTCTCTTTCTAGAGACCATTTCGGGTATAACCTAGTCACTTCTTTGTGTGTGTATTTAAATATAGACATAATAAAGCATTTTCGGGTTATTACGTAAGATCGGCTGATTACGACATTTTTACAATCAGAACTTGGAAATAACCTTGCGTCATAACCAGGCAATGCACCCCCCACATAATATTAGAGATAGATAGCGGGGCGGCGACTGAGAATAAACAGAGTTCAAGTGCGTGTCGAATATATATATGTATATATATTGTTCGGTTTTAGAACCAGACGTCTTATATGCTGCAGTTGTTAAGATCCAAGTCTTGTATTGAGAAGATATGGCAATCAGTTAAATGCAAACTTATTGTTAATATCTTCAGTGCAATGTGATCCGTAGTTTTCTGAAACGTATATACACCATGTAGATTTAACATTATAAGTTATACTCTGATCCAATAGAAAAATATATTTCCCTTTTAATTGGAAATGAATAAAAAAAATTAGGCAGATGACCTATTCTATTAAGCTAAAGTTGTTTTAATACCATATTTCCTAAATTTAAATATTTGATCGAATTTTATCGAAATTAAAAGTCGGTTGTATATCTATTGAGCACGAAGTGCCTACAACCAAGCTTTGTTAAATTAAGCTATTTTATTTTTTACAGGGTCATGTTCGAATCCATAATGGTTTTATTCTTTGGTTATTTGTAAATAATGGTTTTATTCTTTGTAAATCGCTCAAACCTTTCGGCAACACGACTGTTCAACCCTTAATACGTAGCTCATTCAACATTTTTCTTTCAAAAAAATTTCGTAAGAAATCCTGTAAAATGGGAAGTGCTGTTCACATAGCTGTGACCGCGATATACTCCATTTCATGTTTACTGATAACTGTTGCGGTGTTTCTACCATATTGGAAACAGAATGACCCAAGCGATACTCTGAATGACAGCATTATACGTGTAAGTATATAAGTGTTTAAACGTGGACCTATTTTAACTCATTTTATCGATTTACTGTCCAACCAGTATGGCACACGTTTTGTTAGAATACACTTTCTTGTGCACCATGTGACTAAAACCATTCTGCCGTATCAATCAGTTCACTTGTTTATGCACCTTTAAAAATTATTAATAAAATAACACACACTAAGTATAAAAAAGGGGAAGTGAAAAAATGTCAAAACGACTGATTCTGCTTTCAGGACAGCGAGGTGACACTGAATAGTATAAATTATTTTCCTTTATTAGAGTATAAATTATTTTCCTTTTTTAGACGATTCTGTAAAATACATCTCGTTTGAAAACAATATTCAATTGAAATAAAAAATGTATTTCCACCAAAAAATGAGATTTTCGCCGGTCATTACTGTTATATTCTCTGCGAACTTGTCACCAATCGGACGAGAATGACTGCGATATTAAAATCTATTACTAGAGAGATAGAATAAAGTTTATACATATTTTATCCCCGTGAGTGGAAAAACAAAAAAGAGTTATTACCGTTGTGTTGCCAGATATTTTTAAAATGTCTTTACAGCATGAAGGATTGTGGATCCAGTGTCAGACATTTACGACTGGCAAATGGGAATGTGACGATTTCAATAAATTCTTCCTCGGCTTGGATACCTCCTTGCAAGTTGGTGCGTAAATTGTTGATTCACATATGTTCCACTTAATTAGATAGTGCCAACTACGTGTAACCATCACTATTTCTTATCCCTTTTTCGACCTAATCCGCCTTTATATAAAAACCCATTTTGACTGTCAGTGTTTATATGTTGGTATAAAAATCCATTAAGCAAAGAAAATCGCTAACAGTGCGTTAATTGTTAATTAGATCGGCTATTACTTTCGAATTACTAAAAAAGAGCTTCTTCTTTTGACTTGTCAGGAATATTCTTTGGGGGTTTTGTAAAATCAAAGTTCACACCTGCTTGGATAACCCTCCTTTATAATGACTTAGTGACCGTAGAGAAAAACAAAACAACTGCGCTTCCTTTGGATTCGAAGGGAAGCCATAATTAAGAAATTACAACTAAGATTTTTTTGTTGGGGTTTAACAGATGGTGTAGGTAGGTTAGGATATTTATGTGTTATTTCTGTGAACGAAAAACACCAGAGCGTTATCACACAGTCCATCGCCGGATTAATTCTACTTTTTTTGAGTCAAGATGAAAAAATAATTATTTGCAATATTGTAAGATTTAAAGATAATACTAAGTTTATTCTTCAGCTCGCGCATTCAGTATCTCATCACTTGCTCTCTCGCTGGCAGGAATAGCTTTAATAGCCGTTGCAATGTGTGATGGCTCGAAAAGCACACAGGTAAAATTACACCCTTTGTATTTTCGAATTTTTTCATATGCAAGTTATGTAGTATATGTTATATGCATATCTATAATATTTTTTTTAATTTAGAACTTGCAATTTTTAGTCTATTTCCTAGTTTGGAGAATTTTTATTTGGCCCAGTCGTTTCCCAGTTTTAAAAACTTTAATTTGCCAAGTCAAGAAACATTTAAGTGTGCTTTAACGTGCATTAAAATTGTTGATAGTGCTTTAATGTTGTTGAAACACATGCGTAGGATGGATGGGTCCATTTTCCAACCTTCTTGTTCCGTGTGCACATTTTTTGGAATATGTGGTTACATTTTCTTTCAGTCTGGCCAAAAGCAGCTTTTCTAATTTATACACTCTTTGGGTGCAATAGCTACTGTTTTTTTATTGTATTTTTATTTTAGGTCGAATAGTTTAGTGGGCTAGTAGGTCTCCCTTCAGCAGAAAGCCTACTGGATGGAAACTTGTGACTAGCTGGTCGGTTCTGTCCTGGGAAAACCACTTAGCAGATATCGCTTGAATTTACTGTCTTTATGAAATATACTAAAACTTAAGAATCTCTCAATCATACACAACACACTAATAGCACCGGTAACATGATGATGGGCACGGGGTAATCTAAAAATTAGCCGTGTGATAACGCCCCTTTACGTATATTGCCGAGAGATCAAACAATTGCCACAAATATCCTGCTATATCCTGATTTAAATTGTAATCTGAGAAGGAAAAATCTGTAAACTAAACTCAACTAATTTTATAGAAAAAGATGACTTTATCATCGGGTGGTGCGGCGATTCTAGCTGGTCTTCTAATTATTGTTGCCGTCTCCTGGTACGCGAATGACATCAGAATTGACTACGAAAATAAAATCAGACTGACCATTGCAACTGGAAGCCGAACAACGAAGTAATTATAGATTAATAATAGCAAAACTGTAGAAAATTCCAGTGTTTTAGGACGTGGTCGTTCAGCTGAAATTTCTCGAAACTGGTCAGCTGTTCAGTGGTGTCGTTGGGCAAATATTAAATTTGTGAGGTACAATCGTTTGGCCGAATAATAAACTCGACTAATAAACATAACAAATCTATACTAAAAATGGTCTTAGGGGTGAGTTCATGTTGGATCGAACCTTGGCCTGGTAAAAAAAAGATTTGTGTTTTTACATCTATGGCAATATGCCTTATCCCGGGCATCAATTGGTGCCAACCAAAAACTCGTAAAATTAAGAAACTGCAAAATTACTATGGATGTTGATAAAATAGTCCAACTGTACTACTTATATTTATGTTTCACATAAGTCTCGATATTACGTCATGTTGATTTTGTATCTTTCCGACAGGCAAATATTTGGTGCAAGTTTATTTCTGGGCTGGGTCGGAGGCTCTTTGCAAGTAGTCGGTTCGTTAATCGCTATCTGTATCAGCTGTGGAAGAACGGAGGAACAAGACATACCGCCTACGTATCGCTACCAGCCTTCAAAAGCCTCGGTTATTGCACCACAAGAATATGTGTGACGTAATGGATCAAGTACAAGTCGAGTGTACTCTTTTATGACCAGCAAGTGCCGTGATGTCCAATTTTTACGATTTCATGATGTCCAAAACAGATTTTATAAATCCGAAATTGTGACGACATTCATAGCTGCTTTTCTGATTCTTTAATTTTGTTTCGTACCTTAGTAAACTGAAAACACTTTGACACGGTCGTTCACTTAAACCAGAAAACTTTTTAAGCACGATTGATGTTTTTGTAAGTTACAAAATAAATTCTTCAACGATCAGCTAAACATTTTTTTTAATTCATTCGTTTAGTTAAAACTGTAAATTTTACCCAAAATAAAACTATTACGGCGTATCTTTATAAAATAATTCGTTTTGATATGTGTTCTTTCTATTTAGCTTACGCTGCATTCATATATTCACATTTAATATGACTTTTTAATCATAACTAAAAATACATTTTTTTGTATTTTGTGTTAAAAGTTCAATAAAATAAAGGGAATCCGACACTTACTATCCAATGCGAATCTGCAACCTTCGGCTGATAGGCGATACACTAACCCACAAGACTAATACTTTAGCATTTGGGTAAGCCTTTTAGATTTCCTTCCAAAACAGATAAAAGGTACCACCAACGACTGCATCAACGCCGTCGTTCATTTCCTGTAAGTCGTCAGTTGTTTCTCCATACTTTATTAGTTTGCGCCATTCTTTTCCAAGGTAGGCTATCCCGAATTTTCCACCTAAACTCTTAGAACGCTGCAGTCATGGTTTTTAGTACCAGTTTTGGTATAACCGGCATAGATAACTTTCATTCTTTCTTTTTCTTGTTAAATGCCTGATTTTAAACAATAATTTTGCAGACGACCTACGTTTTTATGCACAACCATCAGTTTTATTTGTAAAAGTTAACAAATTCTACATTAATCATAAACCTTCACAACATTGACTTTACTATCATTTAATTTTACGAGGAATTCTCAAACGTTTTAAGTGTATTTTTTACAGGGGAAAACTTGTCGTACAACTCCCAGAGAATTTTAATGATTCAAGATTAAAACAATTTAATAGAAATAAAACGTTTACTGAGTCAACATAACCTCAACAGAGAGAAAGATTTCAATGAATCAAAGTGCTGATCTATTGGCTAAACGTTTGTAGTAGAGTTTAACAACACCGTACAGTGGAGTGATATTGCTGAAGGGGGTTTCCCCAGTCACTTCGTCCACATAGGTCTGTAAATCTATGCTTTGAATCACGATGAACCCGCGTTTCTCTGCAAGCTTGTGGGCATAGGCAAAATATATTGCTGCCACTAAACCATCTCCGCCGTTGTCTTGTATTATTTTTTCCGTTTTCTCAAGAAATATTTCTGCCACTCCTTGATTTGCGAAATTGGGATGAACTGTCATCATGTGACCATCATAAATTTTGTTTGAATCAATTAAACTAAATATCTTGTTACAGCCCAAACGATCATTCAACCTTTCTTTAAACATAAGCCACGGGTAATCTTGTATCCATTGATCGGTTTCTTTCTTCATTTGCTGCATTTTCCCATTCGGTGATTTGACTTTAATTGTACCAACATTAACGGCAATCAAATTTCCTGTTTTTCTATCAAAAACCCCCAATGGGACACCTTGTTGCATATACAGCTTTACACGACGTTTCAAGTATTCGACCCGTTTTGCAATTGGTACATTTAAAGCTGTCATAACAGGCTCATTCTCTGCATAGTACGCAGCAACAAAATCCTGCACCTCTGCTAAGTTTTTCATTGTCAATTCTTTGACAAGAATATCATTTTCTGTTAAACGCCGCTTAGAATTCATACTTGCAATTGTTGCTTCAAGTGTAGCAACTCTGCACGTTTATTGGTATAAGTTAACAAATACTACATTAATGATTAACCTGTACAACAAACAATGAACATTGAAAAGAAGTTTGGTTAATAAAAGCGGGACCTATCCGTTTTTGGCTGCTGAAACAAATGACATACTTGGTGTATAAAATACACCAATATTGAGAACCTTTTTTTTACAGAAGTAATAAAATAAAATGTATTTTCAAATAGTAAACATTTAACATATGGTTAGCACTCTCTAGTTTTTATACCATATTTCTATTTTGTGTCAAACGCTTTGACATGGATGTCTTTCGTCCGAAATCTACAGGAGAAAATTTTATTAATCTTCGTTAACAAATCCTGCTGGTGGTGCTCCAGCCATTGTGTAAAGTAAGAAAGGCTTCATGAGTTTTGTTAAAAAATAACGATTAGATTGCTATGTTGTTTCTTCTCCACCAAAAAAATCTGGCAACAACAGAGAATTCAAAAAAGTGGTGTGGTAAATTTATCAAATCACGTCATTTGAACACTCTAGTTTCGTGCTTTGTGTGACGAAATGGGAGCAGAATTCAATGGGCTTTTTTTCCATTCAAATGTCCGTTGGTTGTCATGAGGAAAGGTTCTTGAGAGAGTGGTTACTTTGGAAGAACAAACTCGTCATTTTTTAAAAGAGTAAAAGGCAAATTTGTTATTTTTTGGCCGATTTGTTCAGTCATGTACACCAACTGAATGTTTCTATGCAAGAAAAAGATAAACTATATTTTGATATTTTGGAAAGTATTGCTACATTTAAAAGTAAAATAAAGCAGTGGATTGATGGAATAAAAAGTGGAAGGTTAGCTGTTTTTCTAGGATTAAACTTATTTGCGGAAAAGAAAGATATTAACTTGGGTGTCATTCTTCACATTTTTCTTGGACACCTTAACACGTTTCTTTCTGAATTAGATCGTTATATTTCTTCTAACGATTTTTGTTAAGTATTTTTTTCGGGTTTAAAATGCCTTTCAGGTGTCGACGGTAAAGGTTTATAGAGTATGGACTATACTGCTAACCAGTTGCTTGAATTGCAAAAAAAAACAAATTTAAAAAGTCTTCTTTGACTCAATTGTGGTAAAACGTGCAAGCAATGGTATCCAGTCTTTCCGATCTGTGCAAGCAAGCTGCAATGGCTTTTTGCCATTCCCAACCACATACCTGTGTGAACTTGACTATTCAACACTGTCGATGATCAAAACGAAGTACCGTAATTAACTTTAACCGAAAGATAACATTAGATGTACATTGACAACGATGGTTCGGGAATTTCCAATTGTTTTAAGTTTATTTTTCATTAAACGCACTACAGGGGGGGAAACTGGTCATATACAACTGTCAGAGAATTTTAATGATTCAAGATTAAAACAATTCAATAGAAATAAAACGTTTACTGAATCAACATAACCTATGCAGAGAGAAAGATTTCAATGAATCAAAGTGCTGATCTATTGGCTAAACGTTTGTAGTAGAGTTTAACAACACCGTACAGTGGAGTGATATTGCTGAAGGGGGTTTCCCCAGTCACTTCGTCAACATAGGTCTGTAAATCTATGCTTTGAATCACGATGAATCCGCGTTTCTCTGCAAGCTTTTGGGCATACGCAGAATATATTGCTGCCACTAAACCATCTCCGCCGTTGTCTTGTATTATTTTTTCCGTTTTCTCAAGAAATATTTCTGCCAGTCCTTGATTTGCAAAATTGGGATGAACTGTCATCATGTGACCATCATAAATTTTGTTTGAATCAATTAAACTGAATATCTTGTTACAGCCCAAACGATCATTCAACCTTTCTTTTAACATAAGCCACGGGTAATCTTGTATCCATTGATCGGTTTCTTTCTTCATTTGCTGCATTTTCCCATTCGGTGATTTGACTTTAATTGTACCAACATTAACGGCAATCAAATTTCCTGTTTTTCTATCAAAAACCCCCAATGGGACACCTTGTTGCATATACAGCTTTACACGACGTTTCAAGTATTCGACCCGTTTTGCAATTGGCACATTTAAAGCTGTCATAATAGGCTCATTCTCCGCATAGTACGCAGCAACAAAATCCTGCACGTCTGTTACGTTTTCCATTGTCAATTCTTTGACAAGAATATCATTTCTGTTAAAACGTCGCTTAGAACTCATACTTGCAATTGTTGCTTTAACTCTCGCAAATCCTGCACTTTTAAACGATATTATTCATGTGTAACGAAGCATTTCGCGCAGACGTCCCGCAAGGTTAAAAATGCCATTACGTGATATATTGTGCCGTAATTTATGTACATCTTAATTTAAACCTTTTGTTATTACTCATTACTTAACTTTGCTTTAGAATGAATACTTTAGGTTGATATATATATTTTCGTTTTTAACCATTGACGAAATAAGATTGAAATATGCATGATAAACATATAAATAATTAAATTC
>CH003028.1:1148874-1189847 GCA_000149265.1 Ciona savignyi
ATGTCCGTAGAAATGATACCTCACAGCCTCTACCTTGTACTGATTATTCGACCACAAAATTTATTTTTATTTATTTATATAAAACTGCACGCACAATGCACGGCGCAAAAATATACAATAACAGAAAAAACGAGTCAGAAAGATGCAGGATAGACTCTCATTTAATGGTATGCTGTGTTATCTTTTTTTTCTTGTGTGCATTATCAAATTTCGAAGTTTAAATTCATATACATTTTTTAACAAAAGCAGCGAACTAACGAGGGTTATTTTCTATCCCAAATAAATTTTGTTTCATGTGACATCATAAAATCCTAGTTTTATCAAAACAAATCGTTCCAGAAAAGCTTTGTAATAGGGCATTCACAAAACAAATAAATTAAAATTTTAGAGTTATTACAAAAGCCACATTGGCTCGAGTCGACGATACCAATTTCAAAGAGTTTATCATTGGTTACGATTGTGTGGTTGTTTTTTTAAAAAGATCTTAATCTAGTTTCAGTACTGCAAAATTAATTTCTTAAGTGAACATATTTCCAGTCAATGTGTTTTACGATATAGTCTTTTTTATTGTTTCGTTGTTTATATTGACGAAGCACAAAAGTGCAACAGTTACAACACGATCAGTATTTAATACGTTCAGTATTTAGCTTTTATGCTTGAGTAAAAGTGTCTTTTCGGTAAGAGAACACAAAGAGTCACGAAACACTAAGAAAACAAACAATTTATCTAATAATCACCCACACCCCAAAAAAGTTATTATATTATGTGGCTGAGAGAAAACGTTGATATGCCGATGGTGAACAATATTTGGTTTTATCACTTATAAATTTCGACTCTTACGTTGCCACGTAACGCTAAACTATTAGATCAGGTTAGATGTGATAGTTAGTCACATAATCTGTTAGAAATCGCCATTCAGGTTGTTGTAAAATTTTCAATCGTAAAACTCGTTAAGGTATACCTGGAATATAATTGAGTCGACTTTTTTTGCCTGCCAAAAACGTTTACCTGTTACAAAGTTGTACGTATTGTATTGTGATTCAAAATAAAAGAATGCAAACAAAGATATAGAAAGCGCCTTAGTATATTTAATTGTGTTCAAAACTACTCAGTTTAAATTCCACCTTTTGTCGCACTTTCCTTTACCACGACCCTAGTCCTGGTCAGACTGTCCCACGTCCCCTGGGAAAATTCCATCCTGCAGGCCCCAGCATCGATTAACTTAATTCTCCTTTTTAACGTTTTTTTCATTTATTTTTTTTTAATATGTATAAATTATAAATCGTCACGTACATTTTTATATACCTTTTTAATTTTTTTTGTTATAAAGGGGATTGTAGCGTGTGCGACGAGGGAGGTCGAAAATTGCCGCACTAGAAGTGCTGGCATATTTTATCGTATCGTTTTAACCGCTTTATAGTTGATGCGAAGAAAAGTATACAAATAAAAACTTGGTCCAATTTAGTTGTATTCTGCGTCTTATAATATATAACCAATTTCATTCTCGAAGCACTTTTCACAGAACGCCTAATAATTATGATAGTGGTCTAGATCATAAGTTCAAAGTCTATGTCTTGATCCATTTTTTGTATTCTGCGTCTTAGAATATAACCAGTTTCGTTTTCGAAGTACTTTTCACAGAACGCCTAATAATTATGATAGTAGTCTAGATCATAAGTTCAAAGTCTAATTCTTGATCCAATTTATTTGTATTGCGTTTTCAAATATATATATAACAGTTTTGTTCTTAAAGCAAGTTACTTAGTTTGGTGCGAGTTATAAAGTATGATTCAAGGCTGATTATTTTACTATTCAAATTTGCCAGAATATTTAGGGGATTATACGAGGTCCGAAAAGTTTGGGTGCGAAGCGTTTTACCTCTGTACGTTTTAATAACTGCGGGAAATTAGATGGGAAAACTATGTTAACGATTTAAACAGCAAAAATACAAAGCCTACAAGATGACAATTACGTAAATAGTAATAAAACACGTAAGAGTCGTTAAACCTCAAATGCCAAAAAGATCACATATTACACAAAAACGCGAATTCACTACAAATAAATGTACGAGATTTTCATTCAGGTCAAACTAACAAAAATTATGATCAGTCATTGTGTAAATATTACCGTTCGATCGATTGTGAATAACACCAAGAGTTTACCATGAATATTACGCAAGTCCATGTTTCAGGTTGCTTCTGTCCACAGTCTGTAAGGTTGATTTCGCCATCTGTTGACAAAGAACAGCGTTTTTATTTTGGTGCTTTCCCTGAATCGTAAGTAAATTCTTAGTAAAATTTGAAAATATAAGAAAACATCTGCTTATAAGAAATGTTACTGGACTTAACGGTTAGCGCTCTATTTTTTGAGTGGAATTTTTATATTCTTACTCATATTTGGAAAATATACCAAAAAGATACCTGCTACCAGTCACAAACGTTTTGTATGTTACTAGATTTTTACTGTTTTTATATATTTAGTAGACTTTTTGTAAATACGGAAAATATTTCAGAAGGAAGTTGTTGTAAGCAAGGAAATGGTAAAAGATGGCAACGAATGCTTGTAGTGGTATGTGGACTTTCCTTAATTATCCTGTTAAATATGCTTACCTCATATAACTAGCCTATATGTAAGTAATACTTAAACGTTTGTATCCTATACAATTGTTTTGACCTATACCGACTGTAATGATTTAGGTTATATAGGTATAGAATACTTTTGTTTTATCTCCGTAAATGGAAAAACAGAAGGGGTATTTTTACACTGGCAATCATCAAATACAGTTGAACAATAGATAATGTGCTTACTGTCAGTGTTGGGTTAGTTATTAAAGTGAGTTATATTATTTAGCCCTTCCTTTAGTTTTATTACAACCAATTGCTGGGTTTTATTCACACAAACTTAAAGCCGTCAACATCACACTCACGTTTTTGGTACATGAGCTATCTGGTATTAATACAATGATATCTTTAGCTACTCAGTTCTTGGAGAACTGGTAAATTGTAGATAGGTTATCGATATCACAGTGTTGTGTTAGAACATGGATTACTTATAAGATTACTTTTGCACACTGTTTTTGTGCTGCGAGCTATTGCCGTGAGACAACGAATAAAAAAATTCGTTTTTAAATTCCTGCTAACCTCAAAATTTTAACAAACAACAACAATATATACCCTAATACACAGGATGCACCAAAAGACTAAAGATCACTGTGTAAGCCAGGGCTTTCCAAACTTTTAAGCTCGCGACCACTTTTAATTTATAAAAATTTTCTGCAACCCTTTTTTACTTTTAAAATCTAAAAAAGTCTAAAAAGTACCGTACAATAGATATACTACCGGTAGTTTGTGTGAAATTGAAGTACTCTTTAGGACCCCTGAAATTCATTGCGTGACCCCTGGTGTAAGCTGTATGTAGATAATGCTATAGTACAATCGTGTAGATAATCCTACAGAACAATCATGTAGGTAATGCTGTAGTACAATCTTGTAGATTCTTACAATCTTACAAATGGTACATAGTGCTGCAGTTTTTTGTGTTAATGTTTAAATCATACTACTGAGCTTGGGAAAGTTTTGATAAATGCCCTTTAATAAGTGATAAAGTATTACTACACATTGTATTCAAATCCTAGTACTTATCTGTTTTGTGTGAATATTTTTTTAGAATTTTCGTCAAATTATGAGATTGTTGAATTTATTGCTGCCGGCTGTTACGGAAAGGTATACCGGTGAGTTAATGGAGATGTGTTTTGTTATTTGTGTTGTGTAGCTGTTTTTAATAATAAAAAAGGATTGCAAATTTTAACAGTAGTATATCTTTTTCTTGGCTGGTGAAAAATTATCATTTATACTGGTTAAAGAGTTATTATGTACAATTTTTTTATGTTTTCTAATTCCTACTGCATTTGGCCCCAGTATACTCACCATTGACATATTCTCTTATCCAAAAGAGGTCCGTTCTATTTGATACTGTCACTGGTTTATACTGCTAAAAGACATGATATTTAATTTTAATTTACATTTTGTTTTTTCAAAAAACACACCTTGATATGATATATATACTATGTAAGGTTTTACTTCTATGTCCGTAATTTAGATTATTTCATTTTTTGACCTTGCCTTTATTTCCATAATTTTTTGGTTTGTTGAATATTTGATGTATGTGATTGGGAAAACCAAAGGGGTTAACACACGGGCAATCGTCAGATCACCTTGCGCCCACCGTCGAGTTACTGGAGCTATTGCAGTGTGTTGTGTATGATTCATACGTTTCTTCAATTAAGTAGAACCCATTAATCCTTTGGGTCCAGGTAGTGTTTATAAAGTGCCTTGCCCAGTGACACAACTGACTAGCTGGCGACCAGTTTTGCACCTGCCACCTTTTGATTGAAAGGCGACGCACTTAACCGCCAGGCTAACCGGCCGGACTAATTAATTGTGCTACAATTCTACACTATATAAATTACCTCAGATTTCAAGCAGATTTAATATTCCAGATGTAAATCTCGAAGAAGTGGAAAAGAATTTGCTGTGAAAGAAGTCTTGTCGACAAATTATAAAGCTGAATATGAGGAGAGGATTCTTCAGCTGGCATCGGATGATGAGAATATTATTACCTATTTTGATTGGATGGAGCATCAACAGGTTTTATGCGCATCTCTGTGTGTGAAGGGTGGTATAATCTATGTGGCAATGGCGTGGTTGGGAAGGGTGGTATAATATATTACATATGAACGAATAATTCATTTATATCTGTGTAATCAGAAGGATAGACTTTATTGACTGATCACACACATATTAAACACGTAGATCGATATCAGACACTTACTCACACATTTATCTCTATTGCTGAATCTACATCATAAAACAAGCACATTTTTCCGTTTCTTTTTACATTGTGTTTCTCTCTGAAGAGTGTATTAAACATCTTAAATATCATCTGCCACTACTCAATTTTATTTTAAAGATAATTTTATCACAAAGAGCATTGTCATACATTTTCAAATATTTCCAGGGTACATACAAGATGCTGATAATGGAGTGTTGCCATGGAACCGTGGAGGAGGTTATTATTGTGAACTCATTATTTTCTTTTAAAACTTAGATTCTAAGCTGTATCTGTTTACACAGGCGTCAGAATAGATGTGCCAGTCCAACCATGTGGGTTGCTTATGTTTTCGAAAAGCACCCCTGTTTTTATGAATTAGTTAAAGAAATATATTCAAAGCGAAAGTGTTATATGCGAATCCTGTGTATTTATGACAGTTAGGAAAGCTATTTTTTTACCATAAACTTTATCTATTAAGCAATCTTCTGGCTAAGCGTATATGTAAGGATTGTTTGACAATGGTTCAACTTGGTATCGGACTGAAAGAGCAACGCGTGTATCTTTTAAAGACTCATACAAACGCGCCCAGTCCACAATTATAAAACGATAGTGTAACTAATATTTCTTTAATATATTATAAGTCTGCCATGAATTACAAACAGAAAGTGAAAATCGTTTTTAAACTTCAGAGTTACGGGTTTCGCACAAATAAAAGACAGAAAGTAAATCTTGTTAGGTTTCTAAACTTCAAGAGCTTACACGTGTTGCGCAATTTAAATTTTCAGTTTTAAAAATGCTTTGATTCCATTTAGTTTAGGTCTATAATTGCCGCGTTCAAAGTGCTTCGATCCGGATGGTTAGAACCTAACCATCTTAGGAAATATCTCGCGGCCACCGTTTGGAGACTGTGACAGTGTGTTGTTTATGATTCACATGTTCCTTTAATTTACTAGAACAATGTCCGTTAAGTGCCTTGCCCACAGTCACACTCTTCTGTAAGTATAAGGTTTTTTTTGTTGATAGCAGTAGAAAAATATTTTTAATAAACATTTCAGTATGTTCATAACAAAGAAAACGTACGAAACCAAAATCTCCTCCCGCGACAATATTTCGATGACATCACTCCACTTATTGTGATGAAACAATCAGTGTGTGGGATCAACTTCCTGCACAGCAATTGTGGCATCAGTAAGTCAATTATTATGTCACAATAAAGGTGGTTACCAGATTAACGTGATTATTTCTGAAGAATATCAGAAAACACTATGAAATCCACTCAAATTTGCATTTAAAAAACATAAAAATATAACATTAAAAGTATTTATCAAAAAGGATCATATAATTTATACTAACTGTCCTTTTCCGACTCAGGAAGAAATGTAAAATTTTACACAAACTTTTTTCAGTACATCGCGACATTAAACCCAGCAACATTTTGCTTGTTAAAACTAGATCTGGGTCGAAGGTCAAGGTTACAGATTTTGGGTTAAGCAGAATAATTGAGGGTGGAGAGTCTGGGGTATTTTCGACAACATCTGGGCCCGAAGGTTATGCTGCTCCGGAGTGTCGGGACAAAAGGCAAAAAATAGTAAGTTGGGTCGATTTTACAATAAATATTTAACTCTTACAATGGCTCGAGTTATGTAACAATGTGTAAAGTTTTGTAATATTAGTAATAATGTCTGTAGTTGTGTAACAATGTGTAAAGTTTTGTAATATTAGTAATAATGTCTGTAGTTGTGTAACAATGTGTAAAGTTTTGTAATATTAGTAATAATGTCTGTAGTTGTGTAACAATGTGTAAAGTTTTGTAATATTAGTAATAATGTCTGTAGTTGTGTAACAATACCGCAAACTTTTCTGCAAGGCTTAGTGTAATAGTGTTATTATTTATAAACATTAATTTTTTTTTTGAGGCGGGTTTAGCGGCGTCTAATTATACCGAATTTTGATAATTTATTGCCTTTTTTTAGACGTGTTCTAATGACTGTCGTTTTTCCGTTTTCCAAGTTGTGCCACAAGTTGTTATCCAAGTTGTGCTTCATGTTTCATCGTGGAAACAAAAAATAAACTAAACAATGTCTGAAGTTGTCAGTTGTGTAACAATGTCAAAGGTTGTGTTAAAATGTCTAAAGTCATTTAACAATGTTTAATATTATTACCCAGTCAATTTGCACGATGGCATTCCAGCTTAAAATATCAACTTTGTTATTCAGAGAAAGTCGAGTGACATCTACTCGCTGGGCATCGTGTTTTACTTTGTGCTCACAAATGGAGAATATCTTTTCCAAGACGATGCCCCTTCTTACAGACATCTGAAGCCAACTGAAATAGGTGTGTATTTTATGTAAAAGACAGGGTTATATTTGTACGAGTAAGGACATTTAAGGATTTATCCACTGCATTCACCAGATATCTTGTGCAGAGAATTCATATTGTACGAATTAGCCACGGTTATAGCAAGTGATGGGGTTTAAAATTTTAGGAACAGGTTCTCTTTTCTATTGTACTTACTAACAACAGGTTTCCTAAAAGGTCTGATGTCGTTAAAAAAAAGCAAGAATTGGATCGGTGATTATCCCGACGTTCCAGGAACGGGTTCGACCGAACCCATGCGAACCTCTTGAATCCCATCACTGGTTATAACCAGTTTAATCGAATACATTTGCCAAAACTATTAATAATTGCCACAATTTATTCTTTTAAATTTGGTTTTTATTATAGGCCAACACTTTAAGATCTACAAGGGAAACTATATAAATAAATCAGTGTATTTAGCACTTTCACAGTATTATCCCTTAAGAAATTTAATTTTAATTACCAGGTCCAATAAATGGACTGTGTTATGAACAAAGAATAACGGCTTGTGATGTCATAAAGAGAATGGTGATGCAAAAACAGAGTGAAAGGTTGTTGATCCAACATGTTTCCGCTCACCCTGTGTTTTGGACAAGCAAGGAAAAAGTGGAATTTTACAAGGTTTTTTTAAGTTTTAAATGTGTTTTTAAATTTAAAAATCCTTTTTTTGTTTTAAAATTAGAAAATAAGAAAAAAAAATTGTTTTAATATTAAAAACCATGAATGTTGTTAAATATTATCTGCTCAAAGCCAAGCTCCTGGAGAGTGTAATGTATGCAGTAGCATAGGATATACATAGTAGTCCATACGTGAAAAAGGGCACAGACCACTAAACAGATACTGGTTCATCTGGGTAGTTTAATCAATAAGAGTATGTTCGCTGGTTATAGAATCAAACAATAACACAATAACGCAACTGTTACAAAAGTGGTCAGGGTAACATAAGCAATACCTTCATTTTTATAGAACAGTAAAATATTTATGCTGTTCTTTCATCGTAAATGGGATAATATAAGGGGCATTATCACACAGGCAATCATTAGATCACCAGTGTATAGTTATTGTAGATATTGCAATGTGTTGTAAAT
Source organism: Ciona savignyi (assembly GCA_000149265.1). Classification (NCBI taxonomy): domain Eukaryota; kingdom Metazoa; phylum Chordata; class Ascidiacea; order Phlebobranchia; family Cionidae; genus Ciona; species Ciona savignyi. Next base: position 1,157,151 of record CH003028.1, read on the forward strand.
GACTGAAACGTTCCTTGGTTTAAAAAAGAACTTCTGTTGTTGATCGCATAACCTTTTAACTGCCTGCGGACCACTGATGTTTCTAATGATTTGTCTATGTAACTGACTAGACCACATGACAAAACATCTGATGTGAATAACAACATTGGTTTAAACAGATAAAACTGAAGTTTTAACCCATTACAGTGCATAGATAATCTGATGACATTACCAATAATCATTTTTTTCAGAGAATAAACACTCACCTACAACCACACAGAGGACATGATTTTAATGAAACACTTAACAATTATGATGGAACTTTACTTCAAGACGGCAACAACTCTGTCGTACCCTTTGAAATTAATCTAAAAAACGTTCCTCAACCAGTTATTGACCATCACAAGAAAAAAGATAGACAGCTTTCTTGTGAAAATGTTAAAGAGCTTGTGCGTTTGATCAGAAATATGGTAGATCCATTTACTAAAAATATTTTCCATATATTAATATGTTTTTATTATTTTAGGATGCTCATGTACAAGATGTTAGCTTTTCAAAAAAAGTTAAGCGAAGTCTGGGGTTTAACCCGGCAACTAACACTATGGATTGGGACAAATTTCTTCAGAGTCTTACTGGGGAATACCCGCAGTTGTTGGTTCACTTATATGAACTTGTGGAGTCTCCTTTCAAGTATTTTTAACTTTGTACTAGTGTACAGTTTAATGGATTGCGTTTGTATAAGTTAGGCATATAACAGGGCCCTTAGTAGATGATGCTTAACCTTAAAGTGCTCTATATTTAACTTAGGATTCCTAAAATAGAAATCAATTTAGCAAATCATCAACATGCTAACACTATGCCACTGTGTTTATCTGTTTCCGCACAGAATTTAAATTGTCTTATCCGTACTGTATCCTCAACTGTGTATATTCTATTTTGTACTATTCTGATTAGTTATAAATTAAACTCTATTTTTTTCCAAGGAACAACAGCAAAAAAGAACGACCGTCCCCTAAAAAAAACACCTCAAAAGCTGGACCATCAAGTTCTTCATTAAGTCATAATGCACCTTCTGTACATCAAAATCCAACTGTAGGCTTGGAAGCAGAAAAATTGAAAGACTTGATAAAGAAATATAATGCAACAGGTGATCTGGTGATTAAAAGTATTTTTTTAGAAAAAATAATCACATGGTATGTTTTTAAATGTTTTAGAAATCAATAATAAATTTTAAAAATTTGCAAACATCAGAATTCCTGTTTGGCCATTTTACAGGACAATGCTGGATATAAGCCTTTACTTTTCATTAAACCCAATAAATTCTACTGGTGTTAAGTACTGTTTGTGATATATGCGACTAGCAACATACAGGTTTTAATCTTGTAACTTGTTAGCTTGCTGTCTAACACATTTGTCCGACTGGTTAGCTTGATAGGTTAGTGGCACGTCTTTTAGCCGAAGGGTTTTAGCTTCAAAACTGGTTGCTAGCAAGTCAGTTGTGTCCTTTGGCAAGGCACTTAACAGAGATTGGCTAAAACCAGTGGATTTATGGGTTTAACCAAATTGAAGGATCATGTGAATCATACACAACACACTACAAAAAGCTCCGGTAACCCGGCGGTGTGAACTAAGTGATTGGAATTCCCTTGGTTTTCCCATTCACAGGAATTAACATGAATATCCTATCCTACACTACAGAACTTCCTTGTGGATTGATTTGCATATTTTATAGGATTAAATGACGTCTACAACACTCTCTTACTCTTTCATAGAATCTGACATGGTCAAATTTGAGCTGAGAGTTTCCTACGATGAAAACCAAGTCTTATCGAAAACTGTTTCTTTGAAAAACGAGTGCAATGTGTTTTACATAAAGGGTCAAGGTGTCTCCAACCAAGTCACTTTCCCTGTGCCACCTAATCAAAATTACAAACATTTGATTAGAATACTCAACAGCTTCAAGGGTGGAATAACGTTGCGGTTTTGGGAGAGTACCTTATTTATAAAGCGTCACTGCGATTCCCAGATATTTGCTTTCAGGCCTGCAGATAAGGTGGGGACGTCTGTGAAAGTGGAAAAGCAACAAGAAGAGCTTTTGTTCTCGTACCATGATTTTGCGCGACAGGTTTTCGATACGAAATGCTCTTCAGTGCCTTCAGCGGAGATTACCATGGCGATTGGTACGCACCCAGACACCCAAGTGGAAGCCTTTGTTAAGTTGGTCATTGTACCTGAACTAGCTGATAAGATTGTGCGTCATATCAGAGATGCCCGACTGGCCGTATGAGATTAGGAAATAACTGCAATGTGGATCCATCAAGTCCACATTTCCAGCCACATTATATTCGTTTTTAAGTCCGCTAAAATTAAATAGATCATCCAGTAAATACCATAGTTTCGGGTTCATATTTTTTAAATTCTTGGGGGTGAACACAAATATTTCCATGGAAAACAGTATTTTGTGTCCATTGAAAACAGTATTTTTAATCACGATAGATGTAAAATCTACACATCCATTTTAAACCCATTAATTCTATTATTAATGTTGTATACGCTTTTGACATTACTCAACTATAAACAAATCATTTAAAGATTTAAATTATTTTAATATAACTGTTAATTTACCGTTCATTTTGCCGACTTTTTATTAGTATGGTTACTGTGCGTGTATTGATGTCGCTAGCTAGTCGGTTGTGTCCTTGGGCAAGGCACTTTACGGACATTGCCTGAACCCAGCGGATTAATGGGTGCTACCAAATTGAGGGAATGTGTGAACGTGTCTATCATATACAACACACTGCAATAGCTCCGGTAACCCGACGATGGGCGCGAGGTGATCTGACGATTGCCCGTGTGATAACCCCCTTGGTTTTCCCATTCACGGGGATAAAGATGAATATCCTATCCTTATTACTACTCCAACTTCTTCAAATTTCCGTCCGGACAAAAAGCTTTTTTTATTGGAAATTTGCCACTTGTGTACTTAGCGTATAGTCAATAATTTTCTGCACCTTTTTAATGTATAAAAAGTGAAATATATAAGTCAAATGAATCATACGTATTATTATCTGTGCTCGTAGTACTATGCAAGATTTTGATCTTGTTGCGTGTTTTCATTTTGGACACACCACCACCTTTCAATGTATAGTTAATAATTTTCTGCACCTTTCTATGTATAAAAAAATAAAATGTATTGATAAGTCGACTTGATCATACGTATTATTATCAGTGATATTGTTATGTAAGTTTTTTGTCTGTGTTTATAGAAGATTTTGTTGCGTGTTTTCATTTTGGAAACAAAATATTAACAAAGAGAGTTTTAACCACGTGTTAACCACCACTTTTTAAAATCCGTGTTGACTGTATTCTATACGTTTTTGCATGCGAAAGCGGTCTGGTTTCCTGGTTACCTAATCACACATGGTATCTGATACAAAATGTATAACGTTTGTTTCTGCAAGCAGAATTGGCAGTATTATAAGTTACCAATTTATTGAGGGAAATTGTTAAAATAAACGCTGATGCGCTTATACAATTGTCCGACCGGTTAGTCTGATGGTTTAGTGCGACGCCTTTCAACCGAAAGGTTCCAGATTAGAAACTGGTCGCTAACTAGTCGGTTGTGTTCTTGAATAAGGCACTTAACGGACATTGCATGAACCTGCGGATTAGTGGGTTCTACTAAATTGAATGAAAGTCTCAACCATACACAACACACAATAGCTCCCGTAACTCGACGATGGGCGCTGGGTGATCTGACGATTGCCCTTGTGTTATCCACCTTGCTTTTTCCATTCACTGGAATTAAACATGAAAATCCTATCCATTACGCTAACCGGTCGAAAACCGTACCTATAAAAACTACTCGCATCATACTAAACGGGAGAGAATTCAAACCCTGTTATTATACGACTACTGTATTTGTCTTTACACACATGCTACTTTACAGTAATTTTATTTTTAACAATTCAATTAAATAGAATTATTTTAGTCATTTCTCTGCAACTGTGCATAATTCTTTTTTCAATTCCCTTTTAAAACCTTTTTTCCGCTTCATTCATCAACATTCAACCAGTTATTATCGAAAACTCGAAAAATGTCGTCTGTATTAAAATAATAAACTAGTAAGTCAAGAATTACCGGAGGTTGACAAATAAAAGTTACCTTCTTCCATATACTTGTTTCCTCTCTGATTGTATCTAAAAACGAGGTTTACAGTCAAATTTATTTAGCAGACAACAAAGTAATGGAATCCAATAAACCACCTGGCATAATTACTGGCCCCATTTCTTCTTATTCCGGATGGCACAGAAGTAGGTAGATCAGCCACAGCGATATGTTCCCCGCCAGTCAACCAACTATCACCGAGATCAATTAACAAGGAAATAACTACAAAGAAAACAAACCAATTCGTTCGGTGCATTCTGTATGGCTGAACATGTTTTTTTACAATTCTGAATTCAACTCCTTAAAAACTTTCAACACCAACGTTACTTACTAAGATTTTTAATTATAAGTATAACGCTTTGAACCCCTGTTTGCTGTTTCTGTTCTGTGAGCCTTTGTAGTCTGCGCGCCTTTCGGCACAAGCGGTAAAATATTTTTATTATGTAGTTTTAGTCATGTTAATTAGGAACAGACTGCAAGAACTGATAAATGTATACAGCTTGTTCTCCTTTTTTAAACTCGTGCCCCGAGTCATTTTATTATGCGGAAGTTTTCGACGGTTTATTGGGAATACGGTATCCTCCACTAACATTAGACGCAGGTTGCATATAACCATTTAAGAAAACTCGCAATACTTGGACAAAAATGTCCGAACAACATCAATTGCAACATCCATAAAAAAATATTAAGTTGCCCACGTCTTTACTTAAAATATAATACCTAACATTTGGAGAAAATGTAATAGTTCCAGCGGTTTTACTTCAATTGCTCATATCTCGTTCCACTCATGTACTATTCCGCTAAACTATTTTTATCATTGCCGGTATTCATCACGCTATAATGTTACACAAACTAGTTTTAAGTGTAATATGCTTTTTGTTTTACAAGGTATCGCGGGACACTTCCTCAAATGGCCAATGTAACCATCGTTGCTACTCGGCCACGGGCGGCGCTCGTTTGGACAGTAATAAATGAATCTAAAGTTTAAAACTTATGTGTTTCAGTTCGAAATTTTCTTTAAGACTTGCTTGGTTTTTCTATTCACGGGGATAATCATGAATATTCTGTCCATCTACGCTAAGCGCCGGTCGGAAGCCGTACCTACAAAAACTACTCGCATATTGCTAAACGTATTAGGGAGAGAATTCTGCGCCTATAGCAAAACCTTGTTATTATACGACTACTGTATTTGTCTTTACACACATATTACTTTACAGTAATTTCATAATTTTATATCTAACAATTTAATTGAATAGAATTGTTTTAGTCATTTTCTCTACAACGGTGCATAATTCTTTTTTAATTTCCTTTTTGTTTCTTTTCTTCGCTTTATTCATCAACATTTAACCGGTTATTAAACTCTCGGAAAATGTCGCCTGTATTAAAATAAGAAACTAGTAAGTCAAGAATTACCGAAGGTTGACAAATGAAAGTTACCTTCTTCCATATACTTGTTTCCTCTCTGGTTGTATCTAAAAACAAGGTTTACAGTCAAACTCGTTTAGCAGACAAGTAAAAAATAGATTAAATCACCTAGCAAGGTTGGCAGTGGCTCCATTTCTTCTGATCGCTGACGGAACAGTAGGAGGCCGAGAAACGGCTGGAGCAGCCACAGAAACGGCTTGAACTGGCACCCGGCGTCTTCTTCTCCTTCGGCGCCGACGCCGCCGCCGACGACTCCACCAACTATCACCGAGATCAATTAACAAGGAAATAACTACAACGATAACAAACCAAGTGGTCCACCGCATCCTGTAGAACTAAACATGTTTTCTTTTACAAATGTAGATCTCTTTTAAAACTGCATCAACGTTATTAATTTTTTTGTTGCTAAATAAAGCTTTGATCTCCTGTTTTCTGTGTACTGTAGTCTATGTGAGCTGGTCGTGCTATCCTTTAGTTTTAGTCGTGTTAATTCAGAACAGATTGCAAAAACCAGACAATGTATACAGCTCTCATCCGCTTGTTTAATATCGCACCCGAGTCATTTCATTATAGGAAGTTTTTAACGGTTTATTGGGAATATGGTATCCTCCGCTAAGATTAGACGCATGTCGCATATAACCATTTAACAATATTCATTATACATTGCCCAAAATATCCAACGCCACTTGCAAAATAAAATACTTTAGTTACCTATGTTTTGTGTACAATATACTTAAAAGCACTTGTTAAGAATAGAATAGTTTGGGCGATTTTACTGAAATTGCCTATATATTGTTTCATACATGTATATTATTGCACTAAAATTATTTTATCTTTACCGGTGTTCATCAGCTTATAATGTAACACAGCCCTCAGTTTTAATTATTTAAGTGTAATAAGCTGTTTGTTTTACAAGGTATCAAAAGACAACACTTCCTCAAATGGCCAATGTAACCACCGGTGCCACTCGGCCATGGACGGCGCTCGTTTGGACAGGAATAAATAAACCTGAAACATTTATGTGTTCCAATTCAACAATTTTTGCAAAACTGATACAAATAGTTCCACAAATTTAACAAACAAATAGTCCCAAAAATTGTCTTAATTAAAGGAATTTATACCACATTCCTAATTAAACGCACAAGCTAGCTAGAGAACCGGCAACGAGCAACCGATTTCGTATCTGCAACCCTTCGGCAGAAAGGGGACGCACTAAACCACCAGACTAATTTGTGCATGCCCTCGTGTTTAGAAGATTTATCACCAATAGATGTGTGGCAAAATTTATAACTTAAAACTGTCCGTATTTGTCATTAACCTGTTATCACACTATCGTGGTTTAACCGAACAAACTTCTGAAATATTCAGTGTTGTAATGACTCGAGTCCAATTTTTCAAAAACTTAACTTGGGTTAAATCGAGTAAATCTATTCCGATCAAATATACTGGGATGAGAAGCCTAATATTTGTAGCAGTATATTACAAGTCCACGCAATTAATATTGTTTTACTTATGTTGCTTCATTTTCCCCATTTAATCCTCACTATTTACCAAGGCAATGATGAAAAAATGGGACAAATTTTAAGGGTATTTGTTCGTTTAATCCTGCAGTTTTAAAGAAATTTTTAAACTGAAACACAAAAGTTTTAGAATTATTTATTTCTGTCCAAACGCGTCTCGCCCGTGGCCGAATTAATCTGGCAGCGGTGGTTATATTGGCCATTTGAGGAAGTGTCATGTGATACTTTGTAAAACAAAAAGCATATTACACTTAAACCTAGTTTGTGTAACATTATAAGCTAATAAATACCGGTAAAGATAAAAATAAATAGTACATAATTGAAACGTAGCGTTTTGATAAGTTAATTTGGGTCTTCTGTTGCTATACCTGTACTAATTTGTTACTCTCGCGATCACGGAAGGTTATTTTATTCTTGACCAAATGCAGATACAATGAAACACGCATTGATGATTAGTTCATAATGTGCGGTCACGACCTAATAAACACTGAACTCGACTTCTCTGCACTGTTTACTGCAGGAGCCACAGTTTTCAACTGTTTTGGTATTAATTCATGTATGAAAATAAAGAGGCATGGCATTATGTGGGAAATAGGAAGTTGGGGAAGTGTTTGCACCCGCGGCCGCGTTAAAGCTGTTTTACAACCGTGTGAAGGGGAAATCACATGGAATCAATAATAACTGATAAAGATAACAGGCGCTATTGTACGGTCGTGTGGCCAAATGTTTAACGCGACCGATACATATACCGACTCTTATACAAAAAAACGGTCCTTGTGACGAGCCCAACATGGCTTCGAAACTTGACTCGGTAAAAAAAAAGATAACACGCGCTACATATTGAATAATGACAAAAACGCGGATGTGCTACACGAGATATAAGCAATTAAAGTAAAACCGCTGGAACTATTCCATTCTCTCTAATTGCTATAGGTATTATATTGAGCAATCAATCAAATATAACTAAACCGCAGCTTCGTGTATGTTATCGCAGATTTTCTTCGGACGAACCCTGTGTGAACTTATTTTGCGGTAAGGGATCGTGGTATTATAGTGTAATAAGTTCGTTTACATGATGCATGCCCAAATGGATCGGATTGAAAACCAAACGGATTTGAAATGACGTCACACACGTTTCAAATCTAATCCGTTAAGTGTCGCATTTACATGATGCTAATTTTGTTTATTGTTTTAGAATGCAATTGGATCTGACTGCTGATGTTAATGTTGTCGGTTAGCCTAGTGGAATGTTAGCGTATGAGTTATGTATTGTCCCGGATTATAATAGTTTTTATTTAGTCATACAACTTTTGATTTAACACTTTTTTGCGATGGTAACCTAACATTAGACACACCAGGCTTGCTAAATTACTCTAATACCTCGCGGAAGTTGTGTTTATAAGTCAAATATCTAAAAATTAAAGTTTTACAAGTTCGCAAAGTTCTTAAGCCTAAATTCAAATCCTAATCCGTTCCAGAAAACCGCTCCTTTTATCGGATTGGAGATATGACATCTCAAATCCGTTGCGCCTTTTTCTTTTCGCGCAAAATAAGAGAACGGATTGGCGAAACAGATTCGAATCCATTTAAAAGCGCCATGTAAATGGGCTTACTGAAGACATGGGCAACGAAAGATTGTCATGCATTTTGCAATTTTTGTTGTTTGGCCATTTTTTAAAATTATTGTAAGTGTTGTTAAATGGTTATATGCGACATGCGTCTAATTTTAGCGGAGGATACCTCATTCCCAATAAACCGTCGAAAACTTCCGGAAAATTAATGACTCTGGGCACGATATTAAACAAGAGGAAAATAGCTGTATACATTAATCAGTTCTTGTAGTCTGTTTTTAATTAACATGACTAAAACTACATAATAAAAATATTTTAGCGCTTGTATGGCCGAAAGAATAGCACGACCAGCTCACAGACTGCAAACAGTTCACAGGGGGTCAAAGCGTTACTTATTATTAAACATCTTAGTAACGTTGGTGTTGAAAGTTTTTAAGGAGTTGAAGTCAGAATTGTAAAAAAATCATGTGTAGCCCTACAGAATGCGCAGAACGAATTGGTTTGTTTTCTTTGTAGTTATTTTCTCGTTAATTGATCTCTGTAATAGTTGGTGGAGTGGTGGTGAACATATCGCCATTCCACCTATTACTGCGCCATTAGGGGCCAGAAGAAATGGAGCACGCTTCCATCTTGCCAGGTGTTTTATTATATTTTTTACTTGTCTGCTTAACGAGTTTGACTGTAAACCTTGTTTTTAGATACAACCAGAGAGGAAACAAGTATATGGAAGAAGGTAACTTTCATTTGTCAACCTCCGGTAATTCTTGACTTACTAGTTTATTATTTTAATACAGGCGACATTTTCCGAGTTTTTGATCATAAATGGTTGAATGTTGATGAATAAAGCGGAGAAAAAGGAACCAAAATAAAATTGAAAAAATAATTATGCACAGTTGCAGAGAAAATGACTAAAAACCATTCTATTCAATTAAATTGTTTAAACAGAAAATTAATAAGTTACTGTAAAGTTACATGTGTGTAAACAGTAAATACAAACATTAGTTGTCGTATAATAACAGGCTATTGCTGGTCACAACAGAATTCTGTCACCAAAACGTTGAATAATGCGAGTAGTTTTTACTGGTACGGCGTCCAAACGGTTAGCTCAGTTAGTAAGCGCATCAGCGTTTATTTTTACTCTTACACTCAGTAAATTGGTAACTTTGCATAACTACTAGTATCTTTTAAATATATTATTTTACATTTATTTTATTGTTGTTTTTATTTTACCTGGCCAATATTTGAATTAGTGATCTTTTTTGCAGTCTATCCTCGTTTGTGTTTCCAGGCAAGGCAGCCACCGCCTGGTCCTAGTGATTGATGGGTTGTACTAAAACTGAAAGAACGTCTTGTGTAACACGCCACAGTACCTCAGGTAACCGACGGTATAGCGAGAAATTCTGAAGTATATTCTCGCCTGAATACCGTAAACTTTCCTAGCCGTGTTTGCCTCATTTTAGTGAATGCCATATATCACATTTTTAATATAATTAACGGTTACGTCTGTGTTTTTTTTTTTTTTTTTCAAGTGTATTTATTGAGATATATATATATTCTAACTACTGTAGTTTTGTCTTATTTTCAAGTTAACTTTTTTAACTTGTCTAAGTTCTTCTGCAAAATAATATATAAACCAAAATACAATTGCTGACTGGTTTGGTTTATAACATATTTTAAAAGAAATAAGTTACAAATCAGGTAAAGACTTTCAAAAATGTTACCTAACATGGTATAAACATTAATCGTAATTAAAATACCCATAACTATATATTTATCATTATTTAACATGCTTGGAGACCAAGTGTAAAATTTGGTTGCCGATACTAAATTAATTGCCTGGCTGGTAAACTCAATCGAAAGAACATTTACGGTCTACATAAGGTTGTTGCATCGAACCCCACCGAATGCAAAGCTAATACTTTTTCGTAATAAAAGTGTGTGACATAAGGACGCGAGTGTTCTTCTGTTTGTTTGACATATTAATCGCTACAGTAGCCATTATATTAATAAGATCCGTATTAGAATGGTAAAAGGCTCCGGAGCCGCAGGTTGTCGGCCCCTGTTTTATGCCTTCTTTCCAAATTTACAATTTACAAATATGTTCTATTATTAATAAGGGGGAAAAGGGAAATATACGTATAAAGAACTACGAAGGTTATTTTTTCTTCCGCCAGCGGCACTGTAAAAGCAATCAATCAAATAAGCTGCAACTTAGTTTATGTTATTGCAGAATTTGCTTCGGAGAAAACCTGTGTGAACCTATTTTGCGGTAAGGGATCGTGCGAGCATAATTGTAGATAAAACATGAAGGTGAAAAACAGTCAGTTTAACACACATGTAACCATCTGTATGGCACGCTTTCACATTCAGATTGCAAAAACAAGGGTTTTATATAAAAGTCCATATCGTGCCAATAAAATAAGCGAAGTTTATTTGCCATGGTAAAAATCGAACTCAAGGCTGTCCAGCAGTCATTACCTTTAACCTGTAAGTCCATGCAACAGGCCAATGGTTTGAAAATTTGTCCCAACCAAAGCACTATAGCCAAAAATGTTTAATATTATAGTAAAGACAATCTTGCTAACTTTAAATAGGGATTTCTTTTAAACAAAACCTCCCTTTAAACTGTTTAAAACTTAAAACCTGTGATATACAGAACGTTATATACTGCTTTTATACTTTTTGTCACTTTTACATCGCTTTTAAACTAACCTACCTAAATTGCTTTGTCTTAAACTAAATATGTAGTCGGTTGATATTGGACGAATTACCTTACTATGTAGTTATGTGACGTCACAGGAGATGGAATGACAATGGTCAATGACTGTTTTGATTTAACTGATTTTATTTGCGTCAACTAAGTCACACAAAGCGAAATAGGAGCGAAATATATATCATAAGCCACTACAGAGTAGTTTTAAAAACACGGCCTCCTGCTGCACAGGGTGACAATTGATATAAATTGTGTTGTCGAGTTGTTCCAGCAACCGCCGACTTGATGATGTTGATCAAAGTTGTTGAAAGATTGACGAAGCTGCTTCTACTTACCTACCTTACTTTATTTTGTCCGTCCTGTTTGGGATTCGTTTATGCCAATATTCGTTCAGAAAAAATTATAGAACTAAACTGCCGCGTTAAAAAAACATATTTTACAAAAAATAAAGTACATCTCGATTTCGTGCAATATCGATACAATTGGTCGATTTTGCAAATTTTGTCATAAAAATAAGCGTATAGGCTACGCCCGATACATCGATTATTTTGTTTCTCTTTGATAACCCCTAGAATAGAGCGCGCTAACGTTGATCAAACAAAGAGCACTATTTGCATTGTTCCGAAGTATTAAATATAATTGATCGATGATTCAATACGATTTCATCAGTTCTCTCGCGTTTCGCATGAATTTAGACCGCATTTTCCATTTACAGTGAAATACGCGGTTAAAATGATTAATTCGGTCCCTTCAATGTACAAAACAATTCAGGCCTTAACAAGGTGAGGCCATCAAATGTACGAGAACTGGTCCGGAATACCACGTAATTATGTTGCCGAACGGTTGCACCGTGTACATACTGCAACGTATAATGAATAGGGTAGGCCAATAAGAATTATTGAAATAGTCAAAAGCGTTTTCTCAAAAAAGGAAAAGAACTTAAACATTGGCTAGTTAAGGGCTAATTTTATCAGTTCGTAGATTGACGAAACAAGTATGGTGAGTTGACGGACTAATTTTATCTAGTTAGTGCTGAGTTGACATATCACTTTTGGCTGGTTATAAATTAATGTATTTTGAAGTTTTCCCGTGTTGTCGTGACTCACGTTTTTAAACTTCTTAGATTAACACAGCCGTCCTCTTCAACTTACTTTCGTCTTGTTCTTCTGTGTTGAATACAAACGAGACAATGTTTTGGGATAAGTTCAAGAAAAGTTCGTCAAGTGTCTCGACCAAGAATACAACCGCATAAGACTGGTTTCGATACCACAACCTTTTAATTGTTGGTCGTAGTTATGAGCTATTTTGCTATCAAGATGGAATATTCATGTTTATCCAAGTGAATGGAAAACGCAAGGGTCGTTAACACGCGAGCAATCGTCAGATCACCTCGCGCCCTACATCGGGTTATATCGGAGCTATTGCAGTGTGTTGTGTATGATTTCACGGTTCTTTGATTTGGTAGAACCGATAATTACACTAGGTATAGGCAATGTCCATTAAGTGGCCAGGGACACAACCCACTCGCTAACGGCCAGTTTCGAATCTGCAAGCCTTCGGCTGAAATGCGTCGCACTAACCCACAGCGAAAAATTATTCGTTTTTACCAGGCTGGGTTTCGGTGCTGTTACTACTGGGTTCACCAATAAGACCGTGTTGTATGATACCGTATACGAATTGCTTTAACTAACAATTAACCACAAGACCGATTTAGCAAGAAACCGAATGTAGTCATTCATCTGCGCAACGGTGCGACCGTGGTTGCTTGGAAGCTACTACCAAGTCGTTTGTAACTGACTGTGTAACCCACACGTGTCCATACATTCAATCAATAGTAGAATGGCAATTAACATTGTTTAAATGTACAGTTGGGACATCGCAATGGATAGAATATAGTAAATAGTCAGAGCCTGGTGAGCGCGTTAGAAACTTAGACAATGTGGAAATTTAAAAGGATAAAATAAAAAAGAAGAAATTTAAAATGTTATTAGTTAAAATGCGGAACCTATGTTTATTATTTTAGAGCATGCTAAAAAAATGTTTATGGTCTTACCTTCCAGTTGGCATTCTACTACACATCATGTCAGCTTGGTGAATGCAATTAAAAAGGGCTGTGATAATGCAAGCTTGTTGTTTATGCTTAAAAATGCAGTATTAAGGGGGACACATAATACAAATTTTAAAATATTTGTAAAATATAAGCCAATTGAAAATGGTTACAGCAAAGCATGATCAAACATGAGGAAAGAAGTAATAAAAATACATAGGCCGTTAAACCAGTATTTTGAAGGATATCAATTGTAGTATCTAAAAGGATAACAATTTTTAATTTCCTAAGAGTATAAAAATTGTTTTAAATTTTGAAGTTAGTCTGAACTTAATAATGGAACATATTACTCGTTTGTTGTAAGGTCGGGTTGGCAAATGTGATGATTTGATGCGTAATATTAGCGCTTTTCGTACTTCATAAGCGCCACTCGAATATAAGTTTGTGAAACGTAAACGTTTCGAGGCCCAAGATAGGCCTAGCCGATCAGATTTTTTTAAATAGAAATAAATAATGATTGTATAATTTTTTTGCATTAAGTTTGCTTTTAATGCTATCAATATATTACTTTTTTATATAAACCTTGTACATACAGGTGTAGACAGACTAAAAGTGGTATAACAATTCATTTTATCAACAACACCATTGATTCGGTATGGCCATGTCGACCCATTGTTTGTCATACATAAAATGTTTCTTATCTTGTCCATTTTAAGTCAAAGAACTTACATATTATAAGTTTGGTTTTATTTCAAAATTGGTGATTTTCGATGTATTGTTGTAATTAGTATTCTTGCTAAAAATACATAATAAATAATGTGCGAACCATTGTTGTTACAGAATATAATTAACCTGCTCAGCAAATCATAATTCGCTATGCTTGTATTTCATTTTAAAGTGTAACGCAAAAACGTTTATCGTTGATCAGCAAAAGAGGCCCATTAACCCGCCAATGGTAGCAATATTCTTACAATTGCGCAAATGTCAAAGGATTTAAACATGTAGTAAGGTTGTGTTACCGAATGGTTACAGCGACCGATACATATACCAAAATATCTACAAAAAAAACGGTCTTGGCAGCGAGCTTATCTTGGGTTCAAAATTGAGCTCGAAAAAAAAATACTTAAACCTGTAGATCAGTATAATCTTTCCCTATCTGCCGAACAAACATGAGTTTCTTGTACAACCTGCCAGACGCTCAGCGCTATATTTTGTAAAGTTACCAGCCGAGCAAGATCGCGGTTGCACTTTTCCACAATGCCGCGTGCAGCGCTTGAGGAAACTCGCCTTCGACCACGTGATGTTGTTTTCGCCCTGGTTTATCTCGAAAACACGCTGTGTTTGTGGGTTTGACTCGGTAACCTGCGGCGATCAAATGTATGGCCGTTGTTTACAACTACAGTATTTAAGTAACTACACCTGCGTTACTCCCACAGGTCAGATAACTAGCATCGCATGTCAACAACACGTATAGTGAATGCATTATATATTGTTTGTAATTCAAACAACCATGACATTATTGGCAGAAACGATGGCTAATGCATTATTGTATATGTATTGAAAACGTTTGCAAAGAATTTGCAGGTACTAAGTCAGCAACCAATGCAGCAGGCATAGTCGATGAGTTCAGCAAACTGTATTATTTCGTGTTCTGTTGATTCATTTGCTTATATATTTATATTAACAGGCACATCTATCATCCACGTCAGCAATGATTCGGACAATATACGGTGATGTAAACGTCAGGCACTAAAAGGCTGACGCGCTTATCGAGCTAAAATGCTTGAAGTACTTCGTGACAAAAGAGCGATTGTAAATCTAGATTTTGTAAAAATATTATCAGTCGATTAAAGCTTGCTTGCTTTCGCTCTGTGTGCGTGATCCACAACATGCAGAACAAACATAGTAAGCGAACCAGGAGCGATTAATCCAATAAACATCAGCGTGTGGTTCAAACCTAAAACACACCTCGAATGGTAAACGCGAACGATACTTTTACCGACCAATACAAATAAGGTTGGAATGACGAGCCCATCATGGCTTTAAAACAGCTTGGGTCAGTAAAAACAACACCTCCCTCGTGCCCCTATACGTGTGGCCAAATATAATTGTACTTCATTTTGAAGTGTCAAGCAGAATGGTTTATCGTTGATTAGAAAGGGAATCATTAACCTTCCGGTGGTCGCGATATTCTTATGATTATCCACTGCAGTAATTGTTTGTGTGGGCAAATGGTTAGTGCCGCCGATTTATACACATAATTATGCATTAAAACTGGTCTTAGATACAGGCTTAATACAGGTCAAAACTTAGCCCGGTAAACAATTTGTTGTCGACTGTAGAAAGATACTCTAATTGTTTAATCGCCTAATAGGACAGCATTCGTACACAACAGTGATTGACACAATCAGTGGTTTAAATCGTATTAAAATCCACAACAACATTCGTCGGTTGTGTGTACATTCATATATCATCATTCTTAAAAACGTATTTGTGTATGCGTGTGTGTGTGTGCTCACGTAACCAGTTTGGGACCGGTATTAAATCATGAGTAATATATGGCACTGCGATGACAGGGGTGAAATAGTCTTAGCAAACCAAGCATTTAAGCACAATAATATTATATGTAATGCTCATGTTTATCCCTGTCAGTGGGATGATGTTGTAACCACACCATGTCCACAGTCGGTTTGTCTGAGCTTTATTATTATTTGTTGTAATATCAATAATCGATCGGTTCATATGAAGACGTTAGAATAGACATGAACTCGTCTGTCTTCTGTTTAGAATACGCGACGGGTGTAACGGTTAAGTAAGTTTCATGCAGAGACAAATCCAGGGATTTATGTACGGTCTTACCGAATGGTTAGCGCAATCAATACATGTACCGCTTTCATTATAATAAAACGGTCTATTGGTGACGAGCTCATAAGCATTAGAAACCAAGCGCGGTTAAAAAATCATGATAATTATAATATAATCAAGTTACATTATAAAATAAGTAATATTATAAAAATATAATTTTCTTTTCCTGCCTTTTCTTGAGTAGTCAGTATTTCTTTTATACTCTGTAAAGCAGGGGTGCTCACACTTTTTCAGCATGCGAGCTACTTTTAAAATGACCGAGTCAAAATGATCTACCCACTACAAAAATGCAAAGGCCAAAGAGCGGCACTTTCGGCAAGTTTTGCTGTACTTAGAGCCGTTGTTTGATTTGATTGGTCACCCGAACGGCAACATTCAGTTGTCATCTGAATGGCTGCCCTGTATATAAATCAAGTGACGGCATTGAAGCTAGAATGATATTTTTTTAATGTCACGCCGCGATCGACCAGTACCACCTTCGCGATCAACCGGTAGATCGCGATCGACTTAATGAGCACCCCTGCGTAGAGTATAATAAATATTTTGTTTTCGCTTCTTAAAACCAGTATTTAAAAGAACCTTCCATTAAAATAGAAAGGGCAAGCGTAAAAAACGGCAAACGACAGTCGTTATACTACGTCATGGAATAATAAAAACAAAGCAATTTTAAGAAAAAATACGGACGTGCTCGTTAAACCCAAACAAAACCACGGTGATCATTAAGACCACATTAAAAAGGCGCAGAGTCGCGATAAAACAGTGTACAATATAGAGTGTTGTTGTATATATATATCGATTGCTTTGATTCGTTTGGTTTCAGGTAGTCTGTTGCGTATACGTCATGATGTTTGATTATCTATGTGTTTCTGACGTAACATGTTCTACTTGTTCGTTGTTTCCGGGATCAGATTCGTGTACGTGTCATAGATGACTTCATAAAGTCAACATTAAAAAAAGGGAAAGAGGGAAGGAGGGGAAATACTCACTAAAAATGACTGTTATAACCCTGCCCTAAACCTTAATCTCGACCCCAGAACTAACCCCAACCCCATGTTTAAAACCAACTCTAATGCCCTAATCTTAATTTTAGCATGCAGTTTTCCTCCTTTCCTCTTTTCCTTATTTTAGTTGCCCCGACATGAACGGCATTAAACACGAGGGTGTGCTTTGCAGATGGGAACCGACCCAGTTCTTATACACAACACATTTGCAACCCATTGCACGATGTGTTGTTACATATGTAGCTTAAAGTAATCCCATAATTTTGCATTAAATCAATTAGATAACCACGAATAATGCGATGTAAAGTTTAGTTTCAATTAACATTGTAATGCTGGTGATGGACAATCATTTCTAGTGATGTAAAAGGCAATCGACTGTTTTCAAGTTACCGGAATTGTTTGGATTAAATCAATATTTATTATACTTGGGCAGACTTGGTAATAGTTAAAACTATGTAGAAATTACAGTTTTATTTTTTTAAATTTAAATTTTAATATTTCCTGCGTTAACACACGAAATTTGGAATGTAGTCCGACGGTAAAAATCTTGTACTGTATATCGATTTTATTCTTGAAAAGTTATTCCAGACTGCGAACTTGGCCCGTATGGCAAATCGATTGTCTCAGTCCAGTGGTATACTGGGTTCCGTTCTTTTACCGCTTAACTTCATAACAATTTGATTTAAACGAATTTGAGTTCTCCAGAATTATTACGACACGTAAATAAATTACGTATTTTACACAACGCGACAGCGAATAGGCAAGGTTTAAAAACAATATTTTAATAACTGAAATGTGAATATAAATGAAAGAATTTATTGAAAGAATGCAATTAGACCACTTAAAATCTATTTATACTGTGTTTCAAAAAAAGAAAAGGTCCTTGCCGCTTAAAAAAGCAAAATCAACATTTTATTAAAACGCACGAGAAGTTATAACCCGTTGTGACCTTTTCAAGATAATTTAACAAAGCTAGGTAAGATCATAGGCTTACGGTCTTAACTTATCAAAGTCGCTTTTTCAATATATAACCCTGGTATTTCAAACAATCAGTATGCTTTCCATGTATTTGTAAAACGAACAATGAGCTGTTTAATCGATTTATGCGGTCAAACGCGATTAATAAAACGATTTTGCGCCTGTATACTTGGTCCACATAGCCATCTGTTTCTTTAAGTGGATTGGTGGTAAATTTGCGGCTTTGTAGTTGGATAATCATGTTATTTTAGGTCATTTTTATGGTTTGTACCAAAAGAGTTCCAGTTTATCTACGTTAGTGTAGGGTTGGTGATAGCGTAATCATACCTGTTGTGAATTGAGTAAATTCTACTACCAAGTCTGAATACAGCGTACATGTAGCTGCCATTGCAATATAAGGGTTGTTTCTAAACGAGTTCGTGACGTCAACAACTCATTGTGGTTTATAGGCGTCTTGGCTTTGGGATGCATATTTAGTTCAGAAGTGTTTGAGTGACAGGATTGTTACGTAAATTTGTACATAACAAATGCTTTATACGTCACGATATTACATCGACTACGTAAATCGATCTTTTAGAAGTACGGCAAAAAGAAAGAAGATTAGATTAGATTCGAAAAGCCAACAGCGAGGATGTGTATTATTGATCCAAACGTAAGACCTAACGCTCTCTGCCAGATTGAATGTGGCTTTGGTTATGTGGTCAGCCCGCTGTTCGTAATAATTTGTACCCGGCCAGTTGATGGATTTGCTATATAAAGACAGCAGGCGAGATGATGTTTAGGGGGAAAACAAGTTACCGTATATATTAACAAGCCAATAAAAAACCATAGGTATTAAGGCTAAGTTTTCTTAAAATACCAGACGATTATATAGCGCTTTGGGTTATAATTCTTTACCATGCTGTTGGAAGAAAGGTTGCGAGCCAAAGCAGCTAGCATTGTTGCGTTTAAATCAATTATGCAGCAAAGCAGCTGTCACAATCCGCGGTCGCCGTTTAAAATACAGCAGGCTTATAGTATAGGCTAGAGGAAATGGAGATAAGTTCCGTTTTGAAGGTCGCGCCATCTTTTCTGATTTGCACTTTGAAGTTGCGTGTGGTCATTTAGAATATATTTAGCAACGCATGTTAGTAAAGTTATACGCTGTAGTATTGCTGAAGCACAGTCAGCGTCCTAGTACAGCCATGTCAAGCTTTTAGAGCGAGAAGCAACTGCAGACTTTAAGACTTGGCGATCGCTGCAGCATTGGTTCAACGGCTGCTTTTGCTGAAAGGGCGCCAAGCGATCGATTAGTTTCGCAAACAAATGCTCTCGCCCAATCCACAACTTTGTTATCGCCAACTTTGTGTTTGGTGTTTACACCACGTGACCACACTTGTCGGAAACCAGCCAATAGGGGTATCGCCTTGTTTACTTCATACAGGGGGTGGAAATAAAAGTTTGACTAACCACATTTTAAGTTTTATCACTGGCATATAAGTGCTCTGTTTACCGTACCGTAGTATGATACAGACAGCCTGCGTTAGATCAGCAGCAAACATTTGCACGTGTTTGGTAACACGATACTCTGACTTAGTACACAGCGCTGTGGTATGGCAAACGTCAGGTGTACCACGTAAAGTCGTAAACATGTTTTAACAATGCCGGAAGGTGTATTTTATACATTTAGTGCCAGTATTTTATTTAAAAAAAACCATGTAATATTCATTTTGTATAGCGCGAACCACTCACTTTAGTTAAATGCCGTTTCTCAGAAAGTTTATATATATTTGAACAGACCATAATAAGTTTATAAGGGTTTGAAAACGGACAATAAGTTTATATAGGTTTGAACTAAATTATGAACGTATTGTGTTGTGTCTTCTTTTAATGTTTTATTATTATCGGTTTCTTTACACGACAGTTTATAATTATTATTGTAATGTAACTACTACCAGTACTATCAAAATCGACCCTCAATGTTAAAAGATTTGTTAAAACTTCAGCTACAGATATTTATCTAGGCTTATAACAATGAAGTTTTTCGCTATACACCAGGGCCCTTGTCAAGCTGACATAGTGACGGACAGCTGAGAAGTACATTATTTTTATCTCTGTAGATCATGTTAATTTTGTGTTGTACATATCAATATATCATGTACTGTATGAGAATATAAAAGCATAGTCATGTGATAGAATTTTCCTAATATGTTAATCCAAGGAACAAAAGCATTTGACTTACTGTCTGTATACCACATACTCAGGGGAGTTACCATAGTTATTATAGGGCTGTGTGGAAAAGAGACTTATATGTTTTGTTAACACATAAGTTTCAATGTTTTTTTTACTAAGCCATGTTTTGAAGCCATCATAGTTTCGTCACTATGACCGTTTTTGTATAAGAGTCTACATATGTATTGGTCAATCAACATCGTTTTTCCTGTTCCGGTGCATTAGTTCTGCTTTATTTGCCATTATTAACTAATACTTGGGCAAAAAAATAATAAACTAATTAAAAATAACTGGTAACTATTGGGCCACACAACCGTAAAATTCAAATAATTAATGAAATCTCTATTGCTCTGCTCAAGGACACCCAGTGGATTGCTTTAGCAGATTTACTACAGTACCAATATATGCAACATAAAGCATTTCCGTGGTGTCATGCAATGTTATAAACATGTACTAACTCTGCCAGCATTTTCAACTGATTCATTACCGGTACTTAAAAGTCTATTTTTTAATCATTTCACATTACAGACAGATACAAGTTGTGTAATAATACATTGTTATTTGAAATATTGATTGTTTCCGAGTCAACTCTGAAGGTGCTATTTGTGAGTAGTACTACCTGTTGGAGATGGATTTGCAAGAAATCAACATTACCCCTGACCGACCTTTACTTCAAGACAAACATACAAACGAATCTGAGGTAACTCCAACTTCATATTATTGGTCTTATACCTATATCTAGCACAAAATCTGTATAGTTGTTGCCTACCATTTTCTAAATGTAAAGTTTTACCATCGTACATCATCGGCATGTCCTTATCCAAATTTGTTTACTGATTCCAGGATAATTCTAGTAACTAAACTGATTTAAATAAGGATATTTTAGAATTAACCTAGGATCAATAATTTCAAATATAAAATTTAAAACCACTATAAAACAGTCTTGAAGAGTAACCAATCATTTCCCGTTCGAATTTTTACTCTGGAATGGAC
The DNA here is from genome assembly GCA_000149265.1 of Ciona savignyi. Taxonomy (NCBI): domain Eukaryota; kingdom Metazoa; phylum Chordata; class Ascidiacea; order Phlebobranchia; family Cionidae; genus Ciona; species Ciona savignyi. Next base: position 1,178,621 of record CH003028.1, read on the forward strand.
ATACCTACCTACCCGGTAGCGTTGTTTGGTTTAGATTTTTGTTCCTTTATTTATGAAATAATATGGTTAAATAGCTTAATAGGTTAGTGTGTTTCAGACGAAGGGTTTTAAGTTTGAAACTATTCACAAGTTGCAAGGCACTTAGTGGGCATCGCTTTAACACAGTGAATAAAATATTTTCATTAGAATTGAAAACTGTCTTAATCATACACAACACACTGCAATTGCTGTGCGAGGTAATCTAAAGGTTAAACCATGACGTATTCACAAGGTAATCTGATTAGGTGCCTATGCAATATCCCCCCGACCCTTGCGTTTTTTAATTCACATGGTTAAAATATGAAGATCCAACGTATTATTACAAAAGAAAAGGTAAAACAACATCCTGAAATAACAAAATAAAAAATAATATTATAGTTATAATATAATAATAGACTCCTACATCTGAATCTATAACACAACGCAATTTAGTGTGAAATTTAAGGTGCATGTCCACTGGACATTGTCCAGTACCGGTACTGCTTAACATTAAAAGTAAAAGAACACATAAAGTACAAATGATAATGTTTTATCATTTATACAGTACCTTTCGGGTAAATAAAAGGATAAGCCTCTCTTGGATTCAATTTAAACATTGTGACTGACTATTAAGAGCGCTGCAAATTAAATTATTGCCACACAAGGCAATATACAGCCATGTTGGACCGCACATGTTGAATAGTGCCTTACTCCTACGCAGTTCCTTAAAATCCCACCCTGCTTACCCTGATGCAAGTTTTTTCTGTTTTTCCAAGCTAGCGCTCTATTAATCAATACAATACCGTGTCACCTTTTAAAAGGAAGCATGACCAGCGTCATAGACTACGATGCTTTTCATGGAATTAATATGAATAGCTTATCCTAGGTTTTTGTGGTAGAAATTGGTCAACTATGAACAAGCAGCTCTAGTTATAATCCACTTTTAGTAGTTCCATATTTAATTAATTAACTGAGTTTATAAAATAAATGCATTTATAATTAATTAAGTGCATTAGGTTGCTTATTCACAATTATATATGAATATAAATAATACGAAATTAATTGTGCGATTATTACACTGCTAATATATGAGTAATGGCCGTAGCAGTGATAAAGTGTGTGTTACTAGTTTCCTGAATGTCAAAGTTAAGTTGAAATCAATAAATAGTGACGTTTGTCAGCATAATGCAGTTTGTATTGATCAGTGCAGCGTAATTGAAGTATCGGTACCCATACACCAGATCAAAGTTACAGGCTTGTGTAGGGTTTTCTGAAGTAGTAATAGAAAAAGCAAAGGAAAACCTAGCAATTTTGCAGATAAAAATAATAAATATATACTTCCAATTATAAATAGTTCAAGAAGGCTTGTACCATTTAAATTAAGACCAGCATTTATAAAAGATACATAGCTCCAAGGACAACTGATTTTTGTCCTTGTTTTCTTTAAATGGCTGACTCTGCAACAGATATTCGTTTTGATGATTATGGGGCAACATGTATGGCCGTTGAAAAAAGTTGCTGACTGTTCATGTTTTTGGCTGCCCTGCAGTATTATAAGTAATAATCAGTATTGAGCATAATCTCCCAGATCTATTAGCAATTCACATGGTGAGGTGGCCCAGCAGTATAAGTTTAATACGGCATTGTTCGCTAATTGGCTTAAAACTTCCGGCAGTTCAGCTACCAGTTCAGGCCAACATAATGAACAGAATATGTTGTACCAGTACTGGGCTAAAACGGTTATTAAACAGAAAAAAACATTTTATTTTGTTACTTGTATTATATTAATCATTTTTTTGGTCCAACAATTATTGTCATCTAATCCAAGATGACAATAAGATGACAATACCAAACACAGCGTTTTTGATAATTTTTATATATAAATTATACATAGCGGTATCGTTAGCTTAGAACTAAAAATAACCAAGATGAGCTTTGGATATGAGCAAATGGGAAATAATGCAGACCAAAATATGACAATTCAAAATAAGAACCTTGATAATGCAACTGTAGAAATAGACAATCAGGTACCAGTAGTTTTGTTTGCATTATAAATCACTTTGTTTATTTGTTTTGATGACCAATTATTAATCAGAATTACATAAATAAGACAGGTTGGTGGCTACCATCGATGTTAACCATGTTATCTGTTGCTACTGCATAGTTATTAGAGAAATTTATACCGGGAATCCTTTACTTTTTATTTTTTATTAAAAAGTGGTCCATGTCGTACCAGTATTTACCCTAAAACTTTGGGTACTTAACAAATTTCCTTTGCCGCTTTCTTACTTGCTTGGTAATTGTATTCAGTCATATTGCATGCAAAAACAATTGGTTCTGGTTTTAACACCAGTTCTATATAAAAAGTTAAAAAATCCCTAAATTAAAATTTTTAAATTTTTTCTCAGTAAAATTTTCCCTTTTTTAAACATTTTCTACGATTCCATGCAGGATAACGTGGTGGAATGTACATACAGCACTGGGGGAAATACCTACTCCACCAAGCTTCATGTGATCGTCCAGGGCAATCGGAGTCTGAGTCATTCAATCGTCACTTTCCATGATGTTGGACTTAACTGTAAGTTATTTAATGTTTTTATTGCTCCAAAATGAGATACATTTATTTTCTTTCTCTAAAACTAGTATGCTGTAATTTTCTTCCTAAAATGGGTCACTTATCTGCTTTTTGTCACCATAACAACTCAATTTGTTCCTTTGTATGGGATTTTGGAAAAAGTGACATCTTGTGAAACTCTTATTTGTACCAGCACATCAGGTTCCATTTAATAGTAACAAGCATTACAGTGACGAATAGGATTGCACCTTATTTCAAACAAGCAATAAGTCAAATTGTTGTATAAAGGGTTTTGTAGTGAACCCCAATATCAATTAATAAATCCATTTTGGCGTAATGTCTGCTAATTTAATTTAATTCCGAATCATTGAACTACAAAATGTAACTTTTTGGGGGTGTGTAATTCGTGATAACATTATGCACATATACACTTCATACTGTAGAAAATTTTACTTTTCTTTCGTTTGCCCCACAAATGTCTGAACCAACGATTATGTTCAAGCTGTTTCCAACTTCGGGCCACTGATGAACAGCGATTGTATGGATCCTGTCACAAACAAGTATTGCATCTATCACATCAATGCACCAGGACAGGAGGAACATGCTAAGACCCTTCCATCCGGGTGAGCAGTATTTCATATTATTTGTAGTGTTTAAATTTTAATCTTAAGTTTTAAAAATTTTTACTAAATTTGACTTAAGTACCAGTATTTTTAATCTAATTTTTAATTTAGTGCTTGTGTTTTTTTAATCCAAATTTAAAAAAAATTTGGTTGTTTGGGTATACCGGTATTTAAAGAATTTATTTTACATCTAAATGTAAGAAACAATAAATTATTTTTAGTGGCATTAATAGGTCCCTTCGGTCAAAAAAAACATTTTTCAAATTAAGGTATTTTTCAAAAGAACTTAATTTTCTTATCTTTAGAATCGTGTATCCTACAATGGAGAATCTTGCGGAAATGATCCCCAAAGTTTTCTCCAATTTCGGGTTTGTAGCTTTTAATTTTTTGGTCAATGCATTTGCTTTCTGTCAGGGGAAAGATCATACTTTAGAGACCAGGCAACTACCGAATTATTAGTCAACTTTCAGAATACTTCATGCTCACTGTATGTTGCCCAAGCTGTTTACTGTGGTTAAATGATTTAAGTATAGTCATACCACTAAATTCTATTGAACTTAAGCAACATTTATAAAGTTTTATTCCTGCATCTGTAGAGTTAATAACAGAAAAGAGGGCTAAACTTAAGATTATCAGTAAACAGTATCGCATGGTTGATTTTTGCTTTATTGAAACATTCCTGGGTAAAATTGGATAGGAGGAATAAACTGTGATAAACAGATAAAGAATAGTTGATTTAGAAGGGTGTTTTATGCTTTAAATGTTTTTTGTAAGATGGAATTAATTAATTTACACACAAGTGTCAAAACACGGGTGGATCAAGAGGATTTATCTAATTCCCCCATGTTTTTTGTCCTTTTCTGCTTTCCTTCAATTTTCATCTGATTTAAACCCTTGGTCAACATCCATAAAAAAGCGCTTAGTGGCTGTAAATATAAAATTAGTGTCTGGTGTAATAGATGGTTAGTGCAACGGTGTCTTTCTAATTGATTGAAATTAATAATTGATGACGCCGTAATCTTATTTCGCAGGATCAAATCTGCTATATGCATGGGCAGTGGAGCTGGCGCAAATGTCTTCCTCAGATTTGCAGTAAGTGTTTTATTGGATGCTATGACCAATCCCAAGCAAATAGTACTGTGTGGTACATGATTAGGGGTGTCAGGTGGTGTGCAAATTGCACATTTCTCGTCCTAGACACCAAACAACAGGCAAAATTGCTCTGCAAACTGCACATTTGCCACGCCTAGTGTGAACTAAGTTCAACCCTAAATGTCTTTTAAGCTTATTTTTTTATTGAAAAAATAAATGTCATAAACATACCAATATTAAAATGGGTTTGAACTTTGTTTAAAAACAACAACAACAAAATGTGTTGCAGCTAATGTTACTCGGTTTAAAACTAAGTGAAAAATAAATTGCGTTGGGTTGTTAAGAAAATGAACACTATAAATATTTAGGTAAATTGCTATATTGGAATATATACAAGAAAAATATATATTGTATAGTCTCAAAATGGCCATAGTACCATTAATATGTAGGATGTTTTCTTTGTTTTAAATAATTTACGATCTTGTTGAAACAAAATTCATTCTTGTTGCTGGCATAAGACAATCAGTGCTGCTATTCTTTCGGGAGTGTCGTAACTAAATTTTAAGATACTTCATATCGCTTGCAAATATGACATCATATTTAAATGCTAAATAATAGTACAAGCAATTACCAAATACCCTACCACACAGTCTAACTAAAATTTAATGTTATAGGGAGAACTTATTTAACAGATCTTTAGTTTGTTGCTTGTATAATAGGCAAACAATTTTATCATCACTTTTGTACTGTTTTAGGATACACAATTTATCGAATTATTAATCATGTAACACTTACTGAATTGAATCGTTTTGTTGCGCATTTTTCACTGCCTTTGTTACGCCACATATGAATCACAGCTCTAATCACAATCAATATTTTTAGTTCAAGAACCCAACAATGGTTGAGGGATTGGTCGCAGTTAATCCAACAATCTCCCCCGTTGGAAACCTCTCTTGGATTGGAGAAAAGGTAAAAACAGTGATGCCAGACCAGTGATGTTAATTCTCAGTTTTCCCAGTAGTGTTTTGTACATCTTAGTGTTGCCACTGCTGTTATTCTACTTTCAGTGTTGCCAGTGCTTTTTTGCCCCTACATGTTGACAGTCCTGTTAACCTCCATGTAGTGTGGCCAGTGCCTTTTTAAAACCTGGCTTGTTCTGTTATTTTTTATTCAGTGCTGTTAGTCTTTACTAAGCAATGTCAGTACTTTTTTACTCTTTAATGTTCCCAGTGCTTTTTTCTCCTTTCAGTGTTTTTAATGCTGTTTCGATCTTCAGTATTTCCAATGCTTTTCCCAAAGTTCCTTATCCTTCTCAACATTGACGGGCTTGTTTGTACTTAAATATCATCTGTACAAATGGTATGACAATTATAATCAGCGTTAGAGGAATTTCTTAACATCTGTTCAAATGTTTAACCAATCAATGGTTCAAAATTACGCCATTGTATATTTAACATAGGGCAAAAATTATAGAATAGTCAACATGGGGCATGGTTATAAATAGCTTTTCAAATGATTTTCAGATAATTTTAAATTTACAGAATCGTAAAATATCTTCAAATCATTTTTCCGTATTTTTTCTTCGAATTTTCGTTATTCAAATTTGGTTATTCATTCTAGAATGGAAAGTCCAAATATTGACCATTCAGATCAATTTATTGACCAAATTGCTAAAATCAAATAAAACATGTTCGCTTTAACCCTTTTAACCCATTTTAATTTGGTATTATGACATCACATTGTGTTTCAGATCACCAACTGGACAACTCCGTTCAGTGAACAGATAATGAATTATTACTTCACAAAGGTAATTGTTTGTGTGTTCTCTGTTTATTATTTCTGATGAATGTAATACAGTTTGGGCAACCATCTAAATCTTGATATTCTTGGGACACTAACGGTCACTAACTTATAGAGACGCTGTATTATTATTGAGAGATTAATGCTGGATTTACCCTGGACTGCAGGTCTTTTTGCCTTTTCCTTACTTAAGAGGATTATATAAATAATACAATCCTATAAAGCTTACAGCAACTGGATAATTAATGATTATCATAAATAAATCCTTCAATACAAATTTCCTTTCAAATTACCAGAGGATAAATCCTTTAATACAGATTTTCTCTACAAGACATACAATAATCTTTCTGTGAATAAATCTTTTAAATTTTTAAAACATATCGCATCAATTTACCGCTTCGGTATAATTGCCATGTACATCCAACACCTGACATAGAAATCCTGTATTTGCAGTCGGAGTTAGAATTATCGAACCACGAGCTGCTTGAAACTCACCGGAACCACTTCAAGAGGTTCATGAATGAGGAAAACGTGATCAGCTTCATGAAATCATATGAAAGGTTTGATTAGTGATCATTGGTGCTTGTAATAAGGGTCAATAACGCCATATGTGCTGATGTTGATATGCACCTTGCAAATTGCAGTTTTGGCAAGGACCATAATTTTAATAAAACATTCTGTTTAAAATTTAAACATCTGGATGCAGTTTTGCACCTTCTATTTAAAAAGCCCTTTTGTACAGGATGCCAAAATGCTAAACAGATCGGGTTTGGAAAATAACTCATTATCCAACAATTTTGAGATTTGAATCCTTTAATTTAAAATTGGTTTGAAATTTAAAACCTTTCAAGATAAAAATTATTGCTGGCTCAATTTAGTAAAACTGTCTGTAAAATAAGATGATCTTTGGGATAATTTTTTTATCAAGCTAAGTTTCGATCTAGTGATGGATCTTTAAAGACCATTTTTAAATATAAATTTTCGCTGCGATAACACGCACTTAGCAATACAAATCCACTCCTAGACAACTTGTGGTTGTAGTCGAATTACCGAAAAACTCTTTCAGTTTGTGGTCATTCTTACAAGTTTTAGATTAAAAACGTAAACATGAGTTATTGTAAGACACCTTATTCACTCAGTCCATTTAATTAAAGTCAATATCATCCTGTTTACTGTATTGCGTTCAACTCAAACGCAACAATAAATTCGTCAACTTTCAACCTTCCAGACGCGGTGATATCAACGTCCTGCGATCCCACGACCCACAGCTCGTTGATAAGTTGACGCTGAAGTGCCAAACGTTGATTATCGTCGGCGACCACTCGCCATTCGTTGATGAAGCTGTTGAAGTCAACTCTCGTCTAAACGTGAAGAAAACAACATTCCTCAAGGTCAGTTGTTGGTTTAGAGCAGTGTTTCCCAACCCGAGTCCGCGGTCTCAAATGAGTCCGTGGAAGGTTTAAATAAGTCCGCAAGCACATCAACAATTTGCGAAGCTTTTATTTGTTTTTGATCGTTTTAAACAGCAGTGATATGTTTTTATCAACGAGACATTGTAACTCATGGTAATTTTAAGTTTGTAGTAGTGTTTCGTATGCACATAGTCCTGTTACGCTACACTTTTGACTTACGCCAATTGAAAATTGATGCACTTTGAGTCCGCAAAGACTTTAGCTGGTAAGGAAATAGTCTGCGACCAAAAAAGGTTGGGAAACGCTGGTTTAGAGGTTAAACAAAAACTGCAGAAAATAGGAAACTACAAAAATATGGAAATTTCGTTGAAATAGAGGCCCGTGAACACTTCCCAGGAAAACCCAATATATTGTTTAAATGTGGTTTATGACATACTTTCTTTGTGTGGGATCGTAGATTTTAGGCACAGTCTATTAAACAGTTAGACACAGAATAGATTAGGATATTCATGTTTATCCCCATCAGTGAAAAGGGCCATTTACACACAAGAAGCAATGGCCAACTATGTCCTGCAGGCCAAAATGTCACTGCTATATTTGTGCCTCTCTTGATGCAACAGTGCTTTCTGGTATTAACCAGAAATGTTAATGTTTTTTGCAACAGTGACAAACTATATGTGAGTGGCGGCTTAACCACTTTAATAATGAAATAATAATGGCCGCTGATTTAAAAAATGTTTCCAGTCCTGTTATAGAGCCGTATTACAACTAAATTTTCATCACCAGATGGCAGATGCAGGGGGTATGATATTGGAAGAGCAGATCTTCAATGTGGCAGAGGCTCTCACCTATTTCCTGCAAGGACTTGGGCACAGTGAGTATTGTATTATACCTCCACAGACTATTTTCCTGCTTTCGTCCAATTTCAATACATCTTTTTTATATGGATAGACATCATACATTTCTCCTGTATTACTTGTCCCATGGTATTACATGCTAAAAATATCATAGTAGGCCTATACACAGCCTGTAGTCCTTACATAAAATAGGTATCCTTTTTCTATTACCTATAACATTAGAAATTAAATTGCAATCAAATCTTATTTTGTTATAACAAAACTACGATAAATTGTCTTTTAATTGTCATTTCTTTAATATACTTAGATTTGTACTTTTATTAAACTGGTTTTAATTAACAAAAACCATCTAAATATTTAATGAATTATATATCTCTAAAACATCATTGTAATCTTAACCTTTCTCCCAATTTTCATTATTACCAGCAAAAGCACCTATGTCTTGAAGATTTAAATTGCCTGAATAATTTAACGTCAGTTTGAAGATAGCTTTCCTATCATGTATAATTAATTAGCTTAAAATTGTTTTGTTTATTTTTTTTACTAAAAAAATATCCAGCGATTTTATTTTAGATTCATTTTCCTTTCACTATTTTTATTTTCTTTCGTTTTATATTTGGTTGAACTTATTATTTTCCACATTATGCATGCATTTTAAGTTCCTCTAACTAAATTGAACATGCACTTTGTAATCAAGTGGACAAATAAAAATATGATAAAAACAACATTCGTTAACGCATTTAATCACAATAAAAATTATTATTAATTTGAGTTGGAATACTCCACAGCTATCATTCAGAATTTTGAATAATTTCACCTTTGATTAATTTCACAAATTTTAATTTCATTTTCTCTTTTTAATTTCACTCAAAGGCCTCCGTTTTACAATGCGTGGAGCAGGTAATTAAACTTCTTGTCGTTTCGTCTTTTTGTTTTCAGTCCTTTTTTCTTCCTTATTATGTTTTCTGTCCAGTTTTGTTGCCTCTACTCTGCATGTTTAAAGGTTTTGTTTTGGTTTGCTAGAAAGAAAAAAAAAAACAGTACATGATCTCTTAGAAACTGGGATTACCATGTCAATGAACTTAAGCACAATTGTGTGGGGGTAGAGGGGGCTGGTTATTGCTATCATGGGGGGAAAAGAGAGTCAGTACATATATAAGAGTTTTTACATAAATTAGGGGTATTATATAAATTATAACAAAGCAAAACATATTAAATTATGTACTGCAGAAAAAAGCATGAATTTAACGGAGATAAATGTGCAATGTGTCTGTTTAATCAGATCCATAAACAAATGGAATGGGGATTTGCAGTGTTAAGCATTTTTCAAATCTAGTTTTGTCACACGAATGCAATGAGTGACACGTCAACAATAGTTCTAGCAAGAAGTGCTCAATTTGCAGTTATACCCCCATGTAGTGTGTTAACCACAAACCAATTACTGTGGCAATTTGATAATATTCTTGTATTTATCTATTTCCTAAAACAAGATTCCAAGTTGAGCCATTTAAACCAATAGGGAGCACAAAAAATGCCAAGCAAACGCAATTTTTTTTAAATAAAAACTAAAAAGTCGTTGTATTGATTATTTATCCCCTGACCCCCTATTCTACTTTTCCAACACCCTTCACCCATACTCACACCCTCCGTTACCCCAACAGTCCCAGGAGTGATGATGACACGGCTTGCGAGGTCACGCACCATCTCGAACAGCTCAGCTGGATCAGCGGATGGAGATCACAAGCGCATCCGCACTCTGTCTGGAGGAAACAGCCACCGTAAGATGATTATTGTCCGAATGTGGACATGCATTACCTTCTGTTTTATAATCTTAGATTTATTAACCTTCTTTTGGTTTAAACATCCATTATTTAACTGTAGGGCATTTGCAGAAAAGCAATAAGACTTTTTTCCATGAGTTAGAGAGGAAAGAGTAAGATGGTCATTATTTTAACTCGGACACGCTTTACCTAATCTATCATTACCTTAGATTTGTAAACCATTTTTTCGTTTAAACATCACTTATTTAACTGTAGGACCTGAGCAGAAATGTAGAAAAAACAGACTTTTTATATCCATTTACTACAGTTTTACGATTAAATTCGAGGATTAAGGTATATGAAATGTAATTGAATAAAAAGACACATCCTGATATGCATAGTTTAAGTGCACTGAGAGGGTGTTTGTGATTTCATAAGTTTAAGATTCTTCTACCACCCGATTAGGATACCTGTATATCCTGGTGGGTGAGAAAACGGGTCTTTGTAATAATGCTTGCAAATGTCAGATTAAATCATGCCCACAGTCGGTTTACGTCGTTTTTACTGTGTGTTAAACACAGCTTTCTATAAGTTTTGTTCAACCAAATAATCCACTGGGTTCTGGAAATGTCAACCATGTTTTTTCGATAAAAGACATAAATTTATCCCGATTTTATCTCCAGAAATATTAAAAGTTCACTTGGCAATATAGTTTCTAAAGCTTTCTAACTGAGTCTAGTAAAGACAGTTATGCCATAACAATGCACTTTATGTCAGAAGTAGAAAGTCAGCTGTCCCAGACGAGCATCGTGCTAGAAGATGACTCAGCAAAACCTCAGCTTCCAAACGTGGGCGATCTCGCCACTGGAGAAAATCTGCAGCGTCATTAGGTTCAGACAGAATTCTAGTTTTTCAGGCTTTACCCAGTGAGTAGATTTAAGCAGGGTTTAAACCGTTGTTTGGCCGATTGGTTTACTATGTAAAGACTGGCGTAGTTACCAGTCTATCATTGGTTAGAAATTTCGCCGGTATAAGAAGTTTAATCACGCTTAGATTGTAATGTAAGGTTACACTTTCAGACCAGAGCAGA
>CH003028.1:1195602-1216793 GCA_000149265.1 Ciona savignyi
GTTTGATTTCATAAATTAAGATAAAACTACTATTTATTCTTTGCATTTTTTGTTTTAAAAACCACTTGTGTCAGCTGTTGCTTATCGCATTTTTATTTACTTTTTGGAAAAAAAGAGATATTTTTGTGTTATAACATATTTGTATTCTTTGAAAACTGGTTTTAGCCCCATTGTCACTGTACTGTTGCATCGTTTTGTACATAAACTAATTTTTCTTTGAAGCATGAACCCAGAACTCTTATTGCATAATAAAAATAAGATCACCTTTAAAATAACGAAGAATTAATGACAAGAAACCAATTACCGTATGCACTGACAGCCAATTGCAATAGGCGCTGATGTGACGTAACAATGTATTGTTCGCACAATACCCCATGTTACAACATAATTGCAACAGAACCCGTCATAATGCTTAATCATCTCATATTTGATTTCTCCGTGTTTTCTTGCACTCGATTGTAACAGATGTTTTTATCGAATAAAAGATTCGTCAACGCGTTTAATTAGTTATGTTGTATATTGTGGACACTTTGTACAGACAACATTCCCAGTCGACATTGACTGATTTAGAAGTATAAGATAATCATGTTTAGTCCAGCGAAAAGGAAAACGAGGGGCGTTAACACGCGTGTAATCGTTAAATAACCTCGCGTTCATCGTCGGAATATCAAAGCTATTAAAGTGTGTTATGTTTGATTCAGACGTTCCCCCAATTTGGTAAAACATATACTTCCGTGACTAACAAGCGACCAGTTTCGTACCTGCGTCTCTTCGGAAAGGCAACGCAATAACCCACCGAGCTAATCGGTCGGACACTTGCTTGATGACAATGAATTTTTAATTCCATCAACATTATATAAAAAGGATTACTAAAACTGGTAATCCAACTAGTGGAATGGCGATTGGCGAGCCGCAATTAAAAGCTAAACGTCTGAGTATTATGACTTGTAAGCTACAATACGTGGTCGCTGCCGCCAGACGCTTGGTAAGGTCGTAACCGTAATCATGCTTCATACAGAATTCCGGTAATATTCATCGTGATAAATCGTATAATGTTTTGTTTATTTAGCAATAAAACAAATTGGTCGTCGCTTGAACATCCCAAATAGTCTTTGGTCACTATTTTCATCAAAACGCTTTTATAGGGGTGCTTTGTCCGTTATCAAGTGGAATTAAAACTTTCAGATATGATTGCAAACGTGACATAAATTGTTTAGAGCACTTGTTCGCAGCGTCATCCATAAATCGAACAGTTTTGGATCGAAAAAAGCCCCGTAATTGTTTAGTTTAGTTTATTCAATTTTTGCCTTTGTTTAAAAAAAGGCAAACGAATAAAATTACGACACAGGAAAAGACATCAAAACGAACAGTCGTTAAAATACATCATTAAAAAAATGATATTATTTAATAAATATAGCGGACGCCGCCGCCTAACCTAAGCGAAAGAACAATAAAAAACAAACAAAATTTAATTAAGACCAAAACAATATAATATAAAGCTATGAAGCGCGACCACTACTAAGGGGAGCCGGCTTTAGGAGAAGGTGTGGCCCGAAAGCGTGGAATTGATATTGCATTCACCGGATTATAGGATAGGGATACTCATGTTTATCATCGTGAATGTGAAAACACAAGTGGCGTTAACACAGATCTGACGATTGCTTCTCGCCCACTGTCGGGTTACAGGAGTTATTGCAGTGTGCTGTGTATGATTGCGACGTAATTTGTTACAACCCATCAATCCACTTGGTTCAGGAAATATTCGCTAAGTGGCGACGCACTAACCCATCAAGCTAAATCGGTTTTGACTCTAACAATCGATTTTTAGTCTAAACAATTACAGCAGCATTTTTTTACATAATGCCACAACGACAGTAACTTGAATAGAAGTATGAAACGGACAAAGGTAAAATAGGTAAATACAAGAAAGGGTTTAACCAAAATAAATTCTTATGAGTTCGACTTGCTAGTCTTGTTCAACTTAAACTTGTGTTTTTTAAAAATTGAAATTTGACATTTTGAATTTTTTTTTTAATTTGGAAAAAAGCTAATAAAACACTTAATTAACTCTAAGTATTTAATAATAAGGTATGCGGGGACATTTTACACAATATGACCGATTGTAGAACAACCGTCGACAAAAGGTTCGTACGCATCAGTCTCTAAACGTCGCGTCTATAGCTCAGGGGTTAGAGCACTGGTCTTGTAAACCAGGGGTCGTGAGTTCAAATCTCACTGGAGGCTAAAAATTTTTAAACATGAAAGTGACACATGAAGACTGATTTTTCGTTTATAATTTTGCTTAATGAGAAAGTTATTTATTGCGTGTGTTTCTATTGCAAGGATTTTGGTAAAAATCAGCTTCTCTCTAATGGATAAGATATTCATGTTTATCCTTGTATAAATAGAAAATGACAAACGGAACTTCATATTCCGAGTAACCGTGGCAATCCCTTAAAGTACAAAATTCATATATAAATAGGATTCACTATTACCATGAATATATATTGTGGAAAGCTACAAAAAGCTACACCCTCTGCAGTATATGAACTTTTGTTAAGAGAATAAGGAAAGAAGGGAAACTGCACATTAAAATTAGAGTAATCCTTACGGTTAGTTATGGGGTTAAGATCAGTGTCTGTGGTAAAGTTAGAATTAGTTTTTATAGTATTAACATGTTTCCTCCTCTTAGGTTAGTATAGGTCGACGAACTATCCCACCACACTATCCGTCAAAAATAAATTAATCAGTCTAATACGAGCAAAGTAAACCTTTCTGTGCATTAAAAATAAGCCAGTTTAAACGGGTTATTATGGACAAGTCTACCGTAGCTGCGCCATTCGGAAGGCGATTAAAATGTAGGTTTATGTATCTCGGTAATGTTAGCAAAAAACTGTCGAAGATTGAATACAATTCGATCACCCTTCTGGGCGATGTCATACGGACAAGATACGCCAGCAATCTCCTCTATGGAAATGAACAACCTGCACATTTTTTCAAATATTTTAAAAACATATTTTTATAACATCAGTCTTCAATTGAAGGGATTTATAGTATCCGCTTAACGGAAGTCGAGGTTTAATTTATAACAAACTTCCTTTTAAATAGCCTATTTTTACATTAAGGTGTTTTAACTACTTTCGTTTTCTGTGTAATGAACCTCAACGGTTCTGAAACGCTTGTGTTAGGTAAGCATTATAAAATTCCATCAAACATAGCAAACCGGATGAAAACCCATTCAATCACTAGCCGTAGGCCTACTCAAACAATAAAATTACAAAATATTCATTAGGATTGAGGGTTTTGCATATGACCTATATAGAATATTTACGTTGGGTAAATCAAAAACTTTATACCAAAAATAAAGTAAACGTTGTTTCCATATTACAAAATATATTTATTTTCAGGTTTTCTCAAATTGTTGTTTCGCTTATGCATTTTCTTAATTCGTATCTAATTAATATGGATGAGGTTGACGTAAAAGCCTGTTCGTAACAGTCAGTTCAAACCACATAATTGTTGTAAATAAACGTGTTGTGCTAACACCGCAGTTCGTCTCGATCTTCATTTAAAACCAATACCAGTTTAACGGAAAATACAGGGGTTCAAGTTCTTGCTAGACAAGTTTATATACAACTTTCTTTCTTTCTGAATTGATGATATGTTGAGTATAAAAGTTATGTGATGTCAGTGTTTAGATCAGGAGCAATTTAATGCAGCTAAAGCTAGTGATTTAATATTGTTCTGTTTAGTTCGAAATTTATATATTCGTCCATATTATCTTACCAGTTGATAACTTTAAGGAAAAGAATGTTAATATTCTTAATAAAGTATGTTGGGAGATCACAGTATCTTCCATTTTCCACTGTACAATGCCTGGTAAATAATATAGCCTACTACAGGAACATACCGATATATCCTTGTATAGAATTTAGTTTACCGAAAGTTAATGTTATGTTTGGAGAAAGTAAACAAGCAGAGAATATTAAACAGTTAACGAGAATTTGTAAATCTGATTTTTAAATTTGTTTTTGGAAGAATTAATAATATCCTTCAATGACAATCTGCATTTGAACAGATTTAAAATGCAAATTAAATCTGTGTCTATTTGGATTGCATCTCTGTTTACCCTGCTGGCCATCAGCAAGGTTGAAAGCCAAAATTCTCGACATGTGATTTTATCATGTGGCAATGACGCAATTGCTGAGAAAGGGGAGCGAGGACCTGCTGGTAAAAAAGGGCCTGTGGGTGAACGTGGGTTAAATGGTCCCATGGGTGAGAAGGGCGAAGAAGGATCATGTGATCCGTCATGTAGATCATCTTACAACCACTTAAGTGAGAAAGTTCGACGTCTTGAAAGTATGATGGAAATACTGGGTAAGCTTGGAGATAAGTAATTATTCGTATTCAACATTTTTAAATATAATTTAGAATCGGCATTACCAAAAAGTTGCAAAGCAGCTTTACAGTTGGGTCACACCGAAAGTGGAATACAAACCATTTATAATTCGGGGAATCAACAAATCTTGCAAGTTTACTGCGATCAGACCACTGATACCGGCGGTTGGATGGTAAGTGAATATGTATAAGCTATTTGTGATTTTATTCATTACTAATGAACAAACGTTTAAAAGGTATTTCAGCGACGCAGAGATGGTTCAGAAAACTTCTATCGAACGTGGGCTGAATATCAGGGGATGTTTGGTAACCTTAGTAATGAATTTTGGTTAGGTGGGATGTCTACCTTACTCAAAATAAAACAATATATCGAAATGATTATATTTAGGTATGGAAAATCTTCACGCTCTAACCCGTACTGGAAATTATGAACTAAGGATTGAGTTGGAAGATTGTGCTAATGTTAAAAAGTTTGCAAAATTTAGGTAAGACTTTTTTGTTGTACAATTAGGCTCTTACTAATATTAACACCTGTCGTCTAAACAGATCATTTTCCATTGGTTCTGCCGAAGAAAATTATTCATTGACAGTTTCCGGTTACTCTGGAAACGCAGGTGAGATTTTGTGGAGGAGTCGTAATCGCTTTAAGTATCGTATCGATACATAGCTTCTGCTGAAAGGTGACGGACTAACTCACAATGTTATTCGGTTGGACCGATGAGTTGGACCTAGGAATGTCAGTCCGGCCCGTTGGTCTAACGGTTAAGTGCGTCGCCTTTCAATCGAAAGGTTGACGGTGCGAAACTGCTCGCTAGCTAGCCGGTTGTGTCCTTGGGCAAGGCACTTTACGGACATTGCCTGAACCCAGCGGATTAATAGGTTCTATACCAAATTGAAGGAATGTGTCTATCATATACAACACACTGCAATAGCTCCGGTAACCCGACGATGCGCGCGAGGTGATCTGACGATTGGCCGTGTGTTAACCCCCTTGGTTTTTCCATTCACGGGGATAAAGATGACATCCTATCCTATCCAGTCATATTAGCCATATCGAAATCTCTTAATTAGTTATATCGATATTTGTATTCTAGGAGATTCGCTCTCCTATCATAGCGGACGTCCCTTTACAACTAAGGATGTAGGTAACGATATTTCTGGAGGTAACTGCGCTGTGGCGGCTTATGGAGCTTGGTGGTATGGTGCTTGTTACGCTTCCAATCTGAACGGGGAGTACTTGAACTGCCAAACCACAACTGACAGAGCTGCGAGTTGGAATCTATTTCACGGCACAAAATATTCATTGAAGTTTATTCAGACCGATATAAAAGCTATAATGTATTGACTACATGAAATGTCAAACCGTGACATATAACAATGCATGGTATATTATCTGTATATATTTCTTGTTAAAAGTATCTAAACTCGGTAATAAAAGTTTTGTGTAATTTAGTGATATTGTTATTGTAAAGAACCAATAAACTGTAAGTATGTTTATTCCGTCTTTTTGCATATGACAATTTAATGAAAACTAATTATCATAGAAGTTAAATCTTACCCCGAAGTACCACTACCAATATACATATAGTAATAATTGGAATTTGTAGACCAAATTAAAGTTGAATAAACTTTTTATATCACCGAAATGTTGTACGGCAATAAAATGTTTTCAAACAGATAAAAACGAGAAAACCGATAAGAACGAACCGCTAATTTCCCAAGCTTGTGATATATTTAATGAAACGTGCTATCCAAGAAATGTCTAGAAAAGATTAAAGAACTTACATTTCAGATAAGAAGCACAGCTTGTCAGTCCATCTTGATAAGTTCTAAAACTTTCAACCTGTTTTAAAAAGCTGTTTGTCGATATACTCGTTAGATACTCTTTCAAACAAAAACAAAAATCTTCATATTTAGCGTTTTTTCGGAAGTATTTTGTTACTTTGTCATATTTTAAACAACATTCGATTCCGTGGGTCAACGCCTCGTTCTTTTCCATTTACGCGGATAAACGTTTTTATTCTATCCCTATCCTATAACAAGTACAATTTCCTATTTAAACTGTAACATAATGAACGTATTGAATTGTTTACAGAAACGCACCAAATTCAATTTATAACTTGTTCGTGATTTTTACTTACGACACCAAAAATGTATTGGTACGTTTGTTACAATTTAGCAAGTTTTGGCGCGTTACCATCAGTACTTGCAGTTGATCTTTTCTTGGACGACCGTGGTTGAGATGAACCGAACAAATGGTGCCAAACAAAGAATCGTATCTCGTGTGTCCAAGAGATGTTGGACAGGGTCCGCCGGTTGAAGGCCCGAAACAAGGGGTGTTGTTGTTTGACTTACTTAAATATCTGGTTTACTTTGAGTTGACTGTTTATTTTCGTCTTGTTGTTTATCTTTCCATATAATCTAAATTTACGGTTTAACTTTACTCATTTATCAAAGTGTGAGATGCTGCTGATCGTGGAAGGACGGAAGTGGTTTTGCCAACATCAGCACTTACGCAGACCACCGACCTATGAGTCCCTTTTTGTGCCCCACGTGGAAGAGAAACTATCTTCATAAAGGAGGCGTTCAACCAATTATTCTCCCTATCTCTCCAATGCAAACTGACCTCACAAAAACGGCTGTCACTCAAAATCCTGACATCGGAAGTCTTAGATTTTTTCACAATTTAAAATTGAAGCTTGGATCTGCAACCTAAACTGAAAACCCTACAAAATTTTGTTTAAAACTTTTAAGCCCATACCCCTATGTACATTGGCAACTTTTTCCCAACAAAACAGCTAGCAGATGCACAATCAACACCTTTATTTCACAAAGCACTGCTCCACGATTACAAAACTTTACAACTAAACGAGAACACCGGCGCGCAGCCTAGCACATGCTGCTTTCAACCAAACAAACGTTGGGGAATCACCACCATTGTTACTCAGCAAAACACTCGTTTAAAAACAATGACTCATGGAGGGTACCACTCGTCACATCCTGCCGTTCATAGAGGTCTTAATTGGTTATACGCCATCTAAAGGGGACAGCTGGAGATATCAGATGTCGCAGGAACAGGAAAAGACGGAAAAACTAACAGTCGTTGAAACACGTCATTAAAAAAGGATATCATTTAATAAATATAGCGGACGCGGCCGTCAAACCTAAGCGAAAAACAATATTAAGCAAACAAAATTGAATTAAGACCAAAACAAAATAATGTCAAGCCCTAAAGAAGAGTGTGCGGTAAAGTACGACCAGTACTTAGAAGGATCCGGCTTTAATAAGGTGTGGCCCGAAACCGTGGAATTGATAAGGCATTCACCACATTATAGGATAGGATACTCATGTTTATCCCCGTGAATGCGAAAACACAAGTGGCGTCAACACACATCTAACGATTGCTTCTCGCTCACTGTCGGGTTACAGGAGTTATTGCAGTGTGTTGTGTATAATTGCGACGTTATTTGTTACAACCCACCAATCCACTTGGTTCAGGAAATGTTCGCTAAGTGGCGACGCACTAACCCACCAAGCTAAATCAGCCGGGTTTTGAGTGTAACCACCGATATTTAGGCTTAACAAATACAGCAGCATTTCTTTTACATAATGCAACAACGACAGTAACTTGAATATGAGTATGAAAAAGACAAAGGTAAAATAGGTAAATACAATAAAGGGTTTAACCAAAATAAACTCCTATAAGTTCAACTTACTAGTTTTGTTTAGCTTAAACTTGTTTTTTTTTTTAAATTGAAATTTGACATTTTGAATTTTTGAATAAATCGATTAATTTGAAAGAAGCTAATAAAACACTTAATCTACATTTAAGTAGTAAGGTGTGCGGGGAACATTTTACACAATATGACCGATTGTAGAACCGCCGACAAAAGGTTCGTACGCATCAGTCTGTAAACGTCGCCTCTATAGCTCAGGGGTTAGAGCACTGGTCTTGTAAACCAGGGGTCGTGAGTTCAAATCTCACTGGAGGCTAAATATTTTTAAACATGAAAGTGACACATGAAGACTAGTTTTCCTTTTATAACTTTATGAGAGAGTCATTTATTGCGTGTGTTTCTATTGAGGATTTTGGGGGAAATCAGCTTCTCTCTAATGGATAAAATATTCATGTTTATCCTTGTAAATAGAAAATGACAAACGGAAATTCATATTCCGAGTAACCGTGGTAAATCCCTTAAAATACAAAATTTATAACTAAATATAATTCACTATTACCATGTAGGCCCCTATATATTGTGGAAAGCTACATTCCCTGCAGTATATGAAGTTGTATTGAGAGAATGAAGAAAGAAGGGAAACTGCACATTAAAATTAGAATATTCCTTACGGTTAGTTCTGGGGTTAAAATAAGTGTCTGGGGTAAAGTTAGAATTAGTTTTTATAGTATTAACAAGTTTCTTCCTCTCAGGGTTAGGATAGGCGGACGAACTAACCCACAACGCTATTCCGGTGGAAATAAATTAATCAGTCTTAAAATTACGATAAATTGCTCGGAAAGGCTTAAGTTTAGATCGTGAATTAACTCTTAATACTAGCAAAGTAAAGACCTTTCTGTGCATTAGAAATAAGTCAGTTTAATTCGGGTTATTATAAACAGAGTCTACGGTATAGCTGCGCCTTTCGGAGGGCGATTAAAATGTAGATTTATTTATCTCGGTAATGTTAGCAAAAAAACTGTCGAAGATTGAATACAATTCGATAACCCTTCTGGGCGATGTCATGCAGACAAGAAACGCCCGGAATCGCCTATGGAAATGAACATCCTGCACATTTTTTCAAATATTTTAAAAACATATTTTTATAACATCTGTCTTCAATTAAAGGGATTTACGGTATCCGCTTAATGGGGGTCGAGGTTTAATATTTAACAAACTTTCTTCTAAATAGCCTATTTTTACATGAACGTGTTATTTGATGAGATTAAGGGTTTTGCATATGATCGATATAGAATATTTACGTTGGGTAAATCAAAAACTTGAGACCAAAAATAAACTAAACGTGGTTTCCATATTAAAAACATTTTTATTTTTTAGGTTTCCTCAAGTTGTTGTTTCGCTTATGCAATTTCTTAATCCGTATCTAATTAATATGGATGAGGTTGACGTAAAAGCCTTTTCGTAACAGTCAGTTCAAACCACATAATTGTTGTAAATGGACGTGTTGTGCTACCACCGCAGTTCGTCTCGACTTTTTATCTTCATTTAAAACCAATACCAGTTTCTCGGAAAATACAGGGGTTCAAGTTCTTGCTAGACAAGTTTATATACAACTTTCTTTCTTTCTGAATTGATGATATGTTAAGTATAAAAGTTATGTGATTTCAGTGTTTAGATCAGGAGCAATTTAATGCAGCTAAAGCTAGTGATTTAATATTGTTCTGTTTAGTTCGAAATTTATATATATATTCGTCCATATTATCTTACCAGTTGATAACTTTAAGGAAAAGAATGTTAATATTCTTAATAAAGTATGTTGGGAGATCACAGTATTTTCCATTTTCCACTGTACAATGCCTGGTAAATAATATAGCCTAATACAGGAACATACCGATATATCCTTGTATAGAATTTAGTTTACCGAAAGTTAATTTTATGTATGGAGAAAGTAAACAAGCAGAGAATATTAAACAGTTAACAAGAATTTGTAAATCTGATTTTTAAATTTGTTTTTGGAAGAATTAATAATATCCTTCAATGACAATCTGCATTTGAACAGATTTAAAATGCAAACTAAATCTGTGTCTATTTGGACTGCATCTCTGTTTATCCTGCTGGCCATCAGCGAGGTTGGAAGCCAAAATTCTCGGCATGTGATTTCATCATGTGGCAATGACGCAATTGCCGAGAAAGGGGAGCGAGGACCTGCTGGTAAAAAAGGGCCTGTGGGTGAACGTGGGTTTAATGGTCCCATGGGTGAGAAGGGCGAAGAAGGATCATGTGATACGTCATGTAGATCATCTTACAACCAATTAAGTGAGAAAGTTCGACGTCTTGAAAGTATGATGGAAATACTGGGTAAGCTTGGAGATAAGTAATTATTCGTATTCAACATTTTTAAATATAATTTAGAATCGGCATTACCAAAAAGTTGCAAAGCAGCTTTACAGTTGGGTCACACCGAAAGTGGAATACAAACCATTTATAATTCGTGGAATCAACAAATCTTGCAAGTTTACTGCGATCAGACCACTGATACCGGCGGTTGGATGGTAAGTGAATATGTATAAGCTATTTGTGATTTTATTCATTACTAATGAACAAACGTTTAAAAGGTATTTCAGCGACGCAGAGATGGTTCAGAAAACTTCTATCGAACGTGGGCTGAATATCAGGGGATGTTTGGTAACCATTTACGCGGGTAAACGTCGATATTGTATTATATCCCTATCCTATAACAAGTACAATTTCCTATTTAAACTTTAACAGAATGAATGTATTGAATTGTTTACAGAAACGCACCAAATTCAATTTATAACTTGGTTGTGATTTTTTCTTACGACACCAAAAATGTATTGGTACGTTTGTTACATTTGAGCAAGTTTTGGCGCGTTACCATCAGTACTTGCAGTTGATCTTTTCTTGGACGACCGTGGTTGAGATGAACCGAACAAAGGGTGCCAAACAGAGAATCGTATCTCGTGTTTCCAAGATATGTTGGACAGGGTCCGCCGGTTGAAGGCACGAAAAAGGGGTGTTGTTGTTTGACTTACTTAAATATCTGGTTTACTTTGAGTTTACTGTGTATTTTCGTCTTGTTGCTTATCTTTTCATATAATCTAAATTTACGGTTTAACTTCATCTTTTATCAAAGTGTGAGATGCTGCTGATCGCGGAAGGATGGAAGTGGTTTTGCCAGCATCAGCACCAACGCAGACCACCGACCCATGAATCCATTTTTGTGCCCCACGTGGTAGAGAAACTATCTTCATAAAAAGGAGAGGTGGAGATATCAGGTGTCGCAGGAACAGGAAAAGACGGAAAAACTAACAGTCGTTAAAACACGTCATTAAAAAGGATATTAATAAATATAGCGGACGCGGCCGCCAAACCTAAGCAAAACAACAATAAAAGCAAACAAAATTTAATTAAGACCAAAACAAAGTAATAAAAAGCCCTGAAGAAGAGAGTACGGTAAAGTGCGACCAGTACTTAAGGGGAGCCGGCTTTAAAAGAAGGTGTGGCCCGAAAGCGTGGAATTGATGACTATTAAAAGACAAAGGTAAAATAGGTAAATACAATAAAGGGTTTAACCAAAATAAACTTCTATAAGTTCGACTTACTAGTCTTGTTCAACTTATACTTGTGTTTTCTAAAAATTGATATTTAACATTTTGACTTTTTAAACACATCATGTAATTTGGAAGACACTAATAAAATACCCTATTAACTCTTGGTATATTATAGTAAGGTGTGCGGGTAACATTTTACACAATATGACCAATTGTAGAACAACTGTCGACAAAACGTTCGTACGCATCATTTTTCAAACGTCGTCTCTATAGCTCAGGGGTTAGAGCACTGGTTTTGTAAACCAGGGGGTCGTGAGTTCAAATCTCACTGGAGGCTATCCTTTTCTACATAAAAGAAATATGTATACTGTGTCCTACATGATTTTTAGATAAAAGCGTAAAACATTTAATTAACACGATGCATTAAATAAAAATTTGTGCGTTTGATAGTTAACACAAGACAACCGTCCACAAAAGATTCGTACACACCAAGGTTGAAAACTCGCCTTTATATCTTAGGGATTAGATTACTGATGTTGATAACTAGAGTTTTTAAGTTTAAATCAACCTGGAGACTTGTAGTTCTGGTAATTATGGGCCCCTTTACAAAAAGAGACACATATTGTTTTTGCCCGATTTTTTTCTTGATTCGTCAAACGCTTTGACACGGGTGTCTTGAGATCATGACTCCTAAGCCGATTAACCAAATTTGAAATAATTTTGTCTGATGTTAGGACGCTTGTCACTCATTAATATTTGTCTCATATAAAGAGTTTTAAAACGTCGACCCCCAGCGCAACCATCTAATTCTCTATGTTGTTATGTTGCTGGATAAAATTGATTGGATTTTACTCGGCAGGATATGAAAGAGGCGGCTTCCATGCGACTCTGTTTAAACGACTCATTCTTACTTTCAAAACTGCAGTTTCAAAGAACGGACGTTCACGCGTAGTAGCTGCTTCACAAGCATGCATCATAAGTAATATCTACAGGGTTTCGCGAAGAAATAAATAATATTTAAATGCGCATGAAAGCTCAATAAGGTATGTTCGGTTTGAAAACCTAAATCGAAACAGCAAATTGATCTTGGATTGGTGTATTTCGTGTTAGTACATGGAAGTAAGCACTTTAGAACACAATAACAAATCCCTAAGAATTCATCTTTTCTACCATCTCATCAGGCGTATCTGGAAGAAGAATCGTTAAAAGGTTGTTTGTTACATGTAAGAACCTTTCGAAATACGCAAATCAAGCAAATTCCAGTAATGTTAGTGGGTTAATGTGTCTCCTTTCAGGCGAAGAGTTTTGAGTTCAAAACTGGTCTCTAGCTAGTCGACTGCGTCTTTGTCAACGCACTTCCTCGACGTTAGAACCTAGTGTATTAACAAGTTCTATTTAATTAAAAAAAATCTTATTCATACACAATAAACTGCAATCGCAACTGTGGGGCAAGTTTATCTGACAACCGCCTAACGCCCATTGTGATTTTTCATCCACGGGGATAAACATGAATATCTTTTTTTTAACTGATCTAGAAAAAGAAGAACAATTCAGCACTCACCGGAAAGTTGAATTTGGCTGTAACAAAATTAACACATGTTTAGCTTTACTTTTTTAAAGATTTACAACAGAAACTGTACTTGCAACGCCATTTATTTTAGTGTAGTAAATCTCGCTATGCATTATATTTTGTTATATTAGATAGCAACAATAAAGATAAATCTACCTGTTTTCATTCCACTTGGACCAACGACGGCGACGACGACTGTTAGCAATGTAAACTGTAGTTCTCGCATCTACTTCTTGATGGAGAAATGCCAGAGAACAGACGAACAGCAGTACAACCAAGACTTTGCGATCCATTGTTGCTAAAGAATCAACTAAATAAAATCGGACAGATGATGCCACAGTTATAGCACATTTTAACAGGAAACGCATCTTTGTATTACATCCATCGGAAGTTAACTCTAGGAACTCAAAGTCGTTTCACGAGAAGCGAACATGTTACTCGTTAGCCACGCAGGCACATATGTGAGAGGAATACTTTAGGAGGCGTTCAACCAATTGTCTTCCTATCTCTCCAATACAAACGAACCGCACATAAAGGTCTGTCACCCGAAATCGTGCAAGATTGTTTTATAAGTTAAAATTGAAGTTGAAACTGCAACCTAAACTAAAAGACTCATAATCTATTCGTTTGTGACTTTGTTAATTTCTTAATTTCGACAAGACTGTTTTGTTTTTGTTTTATAATTGACACCCATGCTTTAAATTATTTTTATGAAATAGTTTGTTATTGTTCGATTACAGACTTCGCCATCTAGCGTCAATCAAAGGATTTTGAAACCAACTGCTGGCTAGTAGCCCGATGTGTCATGGCTGATAGCGAATATTGTCCAACCACAGTAAATGGATATGTTGAACTAAAACAATGGAAATTACGTGCTTTGGAATATAAGGGTAAAACATATGATTAAATCATAGACTCCTTAAGGAGTCTAAGGATTTTTGGGGAGTTTATGGATTAAATATTAAAATGGAAAAAACAGCAGTGAAGCATGCGAGAGATGTTTTACAAGATATGGCCGACTGTGGAACCGCTGTCGACAAAAGGTTCGTAGCCATCGTATTAATCACGTCGCCTCTATAGCTCAGGGGTTAGAGCACTGGTCTTGTAAACCAGGGGTCGTGAGTTCAAATCTCACTGGAGGCTTGCGGTTCTCGTATTCATTTTAAACTTTGTAAGTCCATATCAAGAAGGACAAAGCATGCAATGCGATATTGCAACCTAATCTATTTCATCCGATCTGTCTTTGTCTATGCACAGGGGGTAGGAGTAAACTTTTTAAAAGAAAGGTTAAAAAGAAATAAGTAGAGAAAAGTAAGAATCGGTTTTAATTATTAACTGCACAACAATACTGATAGCAGCGAAAACACGATATTTGCATGCAGAACTTTTACATACCTGAAAATGTGTCTAAAATTGGATAAAAACGCAATAATTTTGTCCATTTGATTACGGGCAAGTTTGTCATTTTTGATCACGTGCAAGTTCTGTATAAACGAACTAAATAAAAGAAATTTCCGGTAGACATGATTAGGAATAGAAGCGTGAAACATTTAATTAACTTGGTGTATTAAATAGAAAGAAAAAAAAGTGCGAATAATATTTAACACAAAATATGACCGACTGTATTTCTAAGTCCACAGTCGTGCAAAATGCAAAAGAGCCCGTTGACATCTTCTCCTTTTGAGAACAGTTTTAATGCAATGACGAATCTGACAAATTGACAATGCAATGAGCCTAGCAGCCAAAACTAAATATTTGCATACAGATATGGTACAAACCTAAAATCGCATGTAAGGACTTAAAAGCACAAAACTTATTGTTGGGAATTCTGTTTACTTCAAGTAGCTTAGTGGGTTAGTGCGTCGCCGTTTAGCCGAAGGGTTGCAAATTTTAAACTGGTTGTTAGCTAGTCAGTCGAAACTGGTCTCTGGCTAGTCGGTTGTATTCTTGGGCAATACAGTGAGCGTACATTGCCCAAACCCAGTGGGTTAACGGGTTCTACTAAATAGAAGAAACGTCTCAATCATACACAACACATTGCAGTACCACCGGTAATTCGACGGTGTGCGCCAGGTAATTAAACGGTTATCCGTGTGATAACGCTCCCTTACAAATTTGCGGGGTAATCAGACCAATACCCGTGTCATAACTATCCCGCATTTTTTAAAAATCCTATTCCTACCCTATATCCTGTACTAAAATCGTGTCCCAAAGACTGAAAAGATCAAAGCTCGTCGTCGAGAATTTTATTTACAAATTCGAACAATAATCAGGGTACGATGGAAAGAATTATTGTGAAAATCGGCCGCGGGTTACAAGCCCGCCCCGGCCGTTATAAACGAAGGGTTCGGAAAAATAAATAAAGAATAGATATATCGTCCACATGATTTGGGAAAAAAGCGAAAAAGTTGATTTTACTGCGGCAGTTTCGTCATTTAGCCACGATTCAACGAAATGTTTTACCGACGACGCGCGCAATAAACGAACAGCTACGACTATCGAAGCACAGCGTAGCGATGTGTAAAGTGCAAGCTAGAAAAGAGCCGGACTGGCTGTTGCCGGTCCAAGTTATACTCCCCTACAAAGCGACTACGCTGTGTAGTAATGAATAGTTATAATAGGTAACAATTTGAAATTTAAAGATAAAGGAATCAGTGCTATACAGTGACCTCGTGCGGCGCTTTTGACCGGGACAATAGTTCGACGCTCGAGGCGTCACCTTGCGACGACGAAGTTCGTTCGTCACTGTCCGGCAGGTGGTGCAGCGATCGGATTCACGCGATATAGGTGATAAGTCACGTGACGGTGGGTGCATTCAGCTCTGGCACGCCTAGCGTGCGGACGTTCATCATGGCCCAGACAAGCTATGCCGCAATTGCTGCAACAAGCGACAATTTGAAAAGACCGAACTGTTTAGCGGTTCGAACAGTACAGAGGCTACCAGGCTCAGAAATATGCGATATCATAACGCAGATTGGTTTTCCACTTGACAAAATAATCGGATTTGCGGAAAGAAAAGGAAACTTAATCGACTTCACATGCATAGACAGAGAAAGCGCAATCTTAATGGTGGATAAAATATCCAGTCACGAGAAAGTGAAGTACGTAAAACTGTACGAGAGCTCAACAATTAATGTGGTTATTGGCTGGGTTCCTATTCCGATGCCAAACGCAGCTATAGAAAAGTACTTCGAGTCAATGCATTTGAAAACCATCGCAATCAAATACACTAAAAACAAACTTGGACTTGTCACGGGAACCAGAATATTAACAATCAATAAAGATGAAGTTAGAGAAAATCCAATTCCTAGCTATGTCACTATTAACGGGTTTGAATTATATATCACATATCCAGGACAAGAGTTTACTTGTAGATATTGCAAGCAATTGGGCCACAAACAAGCGGACTGTATGCAAAGAAAAACTGATTATCCAGAAATTGCCGCAAACCCAAAACAACGCTGGCCACTGCCTTCCCCGAGAGTCGCCGAAAGCAAAAGCAGCAGTCCGACGCAGGGAAATGTCTTATCTCATTCGGCTCCTATAATGCCTGCAGCCGATCAAAGAAAGAACCAAGTAAAGGAAATTAACGCTGAAAATCACGACTCAACCAAAAACAAGAAAAAACGACCGCTAAATAGCCCTGAAACAAGTCTGCCACCGCCCGTAAAATCGGCAAGCTTAAGTGAGAATATGTTCGTTGCACCATGCTTAACCTGCGGTCGTGAAGGCCCCGTCCCAGAAAACAGTGATAAATTCCACTGTTTCCACTGCACCAGCGACTATAAAATAGCGAGAACCTGCTGCTCAGACAACAAGCGGTTCCTTGTTGAACTGTCGCAGTCCACAACTATATGCCCACTGTGTAAAGAAAGAATGCGACTTTTACCGTGTTGCAGAGAATTTCAACCCGAGCTGATAAAGGCGAACAATGTTTATTGCTGCCTTATGTGCGACAAAGACAGTACGACGTGTCACTGCGGGTCGATGACCGTAGTGGAAAAACTGGGGAATTGCATTGCTTGCACCTGTGGCGACTTTGTGTCGGTTTGCAAATGTGGGAAAACGAATAACCCACTCGATATCTGAAAATCCACATCCCGAAATGCCGCTGTGGCATCGAGCTAGACACGAACGGTCTTCACCCTAAAATCTAGTCACCATGTCACTAAGAATATACTCACAAAACGTGCGTGGACTCAACAACCGAAACAAACGAAAAGTAATTTTTACCTACTTTAAGCAAAGGCGAGCCGACATTGTATTCCTACAGGAAACTTTTAGCACCAACGAGACTGAGCGCGATTTCGCCTTTGACTGGCCCGGCGAGATTAAGATGGCACATGGAACAAATAAGAGCAGAGGGGTAGCAATATTATTCAAAAATAATTTGAACTACCAAATCAACTCACTGAAAACGAATGTAAATGGACGTTACATTTGCATCGATGTGACCCTCCAAAACCGAAGAGTGCTGCTGGCAAGTATATATGGTCCCAACACTGACAACCCAGATTTTTTCCAGACCTTTTTCTGCACCTTGGCATCATTTGAAGATGTGGATCACGTTGTTGTTGCTGGTGACTTTAACGTCACATTGCAGGACGCAATTGACCGTTGTGGAATTTCAACGATCTATCGAAAAAAGAAATCACAGAGTGTTATACAGGAGAGCATGGAGCACATGGGTCTACAAGATGTTTTCAGAATTAAACACAAGAACACCCGCAAGTACACTAGAATACAGACAAATCCATTTTCCGCAACCAGAATCGACTACTTTCTTATCTCGGACGACCTATTACAGTCAACTGAAACAACCGACATCACCCCTGGTATGAAATCCGATCACTCTGCCATTTACCTTGAGATAAGCCTATCAGCGAAGACCCATGGACCTGGATATTGGAAGCTAAACACATCATTGCTGGATGACGAGAATTTCCAGACTCTCATACACAAAACAATATCGGAATACATTGAGCACAACGACAACAACGAAGTGAACCCTGGAGTGGTATGGGATGCCTTAAAATGCGTTCTTCGCGGAGCATGCATCAAATACTCGGCGTATAAAAAGTCCATCCAAAACAAGAAAGAGAGGGACCTAGAGACCAAAATACAACACTTAAATAATCAAATAACCTCAGGAGACCAGTCGGAAAACACAATCACGATATTGCGGGATGCTAAGGCGGAACTAGACACACTTTGGAACTTGAAAAATAAGGGATATATTACTAGAAGCCGAGTTAAATGGACAGAAGAAGGTGAAAAGTGCACAAAATATTTCATGAATTTAGAAAAACGCAACAAAGAAAAAAACGCCATTCACCGCCTGCAGTGTCAGGGGCATGTGCTGACAGACCAAAGATCTATTATCAATGGACTCCGAGCCTACTTTGAAAAGCTGTTATCAGACACCGAACTAAATGATGACAACTATGCCGACAAAGTTGAGGACTTTATTTGTCGTGCCGGTTGCCCCAGGTTATCCGAAACCAATAGAGACCTCTGTGAAAAACCGATTACAGAGGACGAGTGTTGGAATGCCCTCAAGTCGATGCCAAGCAACCGATCTCCCGGAATGGATGGATTTCCACCAGAATTTTATAGAATGTTTTGGGAAAGCTTAAGCGCTATATTTCTAAAATCTCTGACCCACGCCTTCGATAAAGGGGAATTGTCAGAAACACAAAGAGTTGGACTTGTCACCCTTATCCTTAAAAAAAACAAAGACCCTTTACTACCAGAAAGCTACCGACCTATCACCCTCCTGAACACAGATTACAAAATCTTTTTCCAAAGTCATCAACATCAGAATCAAAGCCCACCTGAACACTCTTATCGGTCCAGAGCAAAATGGCTTTATACCAGGACGGTACATTGGAGATAACATTCGATTGCTTTTCGATGTAATGGACTATGCTGACTATGCTAATGTCCCTGCATCCATCCTAACCTTAGATATGTACAAAGCCTTCGATACGATCAAATGGCCGTTTATATGGAACTGCCTCGAGGCATACGGATTTGGACCCTATATCAAAGAATCTGTCAAAACTATGTATTACAGAGCTAAATGCCGTATGACAAACAACAAATTTATTTCAGAGGAATTTTCAATCTCAAAGGGTGTACGACAGGGCGATCCCTTATCACCAACACTCTTTCTACTATGCATGGAATGTTTGGCATTAACAATAAAAAACAACAACAAGATTGGTGGAATTAGCATCAACGAAGTTCCGGTAAAACTTTCACTGCTAGCGGATGACACAATGGTGTTTCTAGATGGAAAACAGCAAAGCTTTGATGAACTTTTCCGGACTGTAAGAGCGTTCGGTGAAGTTTCTGGTTGTACAGTAAACAAAAGAAAATCATACGCATTTCACATTGGAAGTCGCAGATCATCCGGAATTAAGCCACACGAAAATAAGGGCCTACAATGGCCACTCGACCACATTTCATACCTCGGAGTACAGATACCAATTGGGAAATCAAGTCACACAAAGGAGTTGTACCAGCTTAACATCCCACCTCTGTTTGCCAAAATAAAGGTAGTTTTGAACATCTGGTCAAGCAGAAGCTTAACCCTTTTCGGAAAAATCGCCGTGATCAAAGGTTTAGCGATACCAACCCTTACTTACAAGGTCAGTGTGCTACCAATTACATATAAAAAGGATTTTTTCAAGAAACTTAATATTCTTTTATTTCACTTCCTTTGGAAATCGAAATGGGAAAGGGTACGAAGGAATGTAATGTGCAACGATCTTGCTGATGGCGGAATACGAATGATCGACATTGAATCCTACATCTCTGCCATAAGAATGAAACAAATAGGACAGTTGTTTGACCATAATTTTGACACAACCTGGAAGCGGATCGAAAAAAACTCAATAAGTGAACGCAAAATGGTCGCCTACCTTGGCACAACCTTAAGACATAATAACCAACTGCTACCTACGATAGTACCCTTTAAAGCCCTCAGATGCTGCCTGGACGTGTGGAGAGCGACGTGCAGCAGGGAACAACCACCGCTCTTTTACTCCCCCCTGTGGCTACAAAAAAATATTAAATTCAGGAACAAACCAATGTACATACCAACGTTTGTGGAGGCCGGGATTTTAGAATTTTACCAACTGATCGACATTAACGACAAGTATATGGATTACGACCAACTATGCCTCAGCCACGAAATCAACCCGAACAACAGACAACTCTTCATGGAATACAACAAACTTAAAGCTGCTATACCAGACAATATGAACGTTAGTACTAGTGCAACGCCACCTGTATCAATCGAGAATCACTTCACGCAAGAAACTGACCACACAACAAACAATAAACTATGGTATGCTCGCTGCCGTAAAAAAAAACAAGAAAAGCCGAGGAATAAACAACTGGCATGGGAAGCAGATCTGGGACTACAGAATGAACTGAATTGGGAAAACGTTTATACATCAAACTACATATGTACTTTGGAAAACAGATTAAGATCACTGCAATATAAAATCAATATGCGAGCCCTCGTCACAAATATTCACCTTCACTCTTTTAACCTTAAAGATTCTCCCAACTGTAACTTTTGTCAAAACTCTCCAGAGACATATATACATTTATTTGCGCAATGTAAACACTTGGACAAATACTGGCACGAAATAGAAAGCTGGATATGCGCTAAGACCCACCTGAACCTTAAATTAAATACCACAGACAAAACTCTTGGTATTCAAGCTGCATTGCCTAAAATAAAGGCTTTTCTTAATTGTGTGCTATTGTGTGCTCGATTTGTTATTTACCGTGCAAAAGTTTTAGAATCTCCTGCTCCGAATTTTAATATGTTTATCGCGTTTGTCAAGGAAATTTCCATAACTGAGTATTCTATCGCATTGCATAAAAACAAAATTAATGTTCATAAATCGAAATGGAATCCGATGTAAAATAATCGAAACTGTTACCTTGTTGTGGCTC
>CH003028.1:1216893-1235580 GCA_000149265.1 Ciona savignyi
TCATCATTTTTATAATTAAAAAAAAAAAAAAAAAAAAACGAAAAAAAAAAAAAAAGTCACGTGACGGTGTGGATCTGCAGCCGGGAGACGAGAAATTGGAAGTCTTGGCTTCAAATGAGTTCGTGCGCCTCTGGTGGGCGGACCGGTTGCAGTGTAAACTGTAAGACGGGGGTGGAGACTGGTGGCAGTCGCACGTCGGAAGGAGTCGGCTGCTGTCGTGGTAGGAGACGCGAGGTGGCGACGGGGCGTCGAACACTTCGTCCTCGCCGGACGCGTCCTAGTAGTCCCGATGTCGTCGCTCGTCAGTGGCGCGGCGCTGGAACTCGTAGGTCGGGTGGTCCGTGTGTTAAAGTCAAGATTCATTTTTACCAAACTTTCTTTTAAATAACCCATTTTATATCAACGTGTTTTAACTACTTTCGATTGCTATATCATGAGCCTCAACCGTTCTAAAACGCTTGTGTTGTGGGTAAGCATTATAAAAACAACCACTAGCCGTATACTTAAACAATAAAATTGCAAAATATTATTTAGGATTTAGGTTTTTGCATATGATCGAAATAGAATATTTACGTTGGGTAAATCAAAAACTTCAGACCAAAAATAAAGTAAACGTTGTTTCCATATTAAAAAATATATTTATTTTCAGTTTTCTTCAAATTGTTGTTTTGCTCATGCATTTTCTTAATTCGTATCTAATTAATATGGATGAGGTTGACGTAAAAGCCTTTTCGTAACAGTCAGTTCAAACCACATAATTGTTGTAAATGGACGTGTTGTGCTACCACCGCAGTTCGTCTCAACGTTTTATCTTCATTTAAAACCAATACCACTTTCTCGGAAAATACAGGGGTTCAAGTTTTTGCTAGACAAGTTTATATACAACTTTCTTTCGTTCTGAATTGATGATATGTTAAGTATAAAAGTTATGTGATTTCAGTGTTTAGATCAGGAGCAATTTAATGCAGCTAAAGCTAGTGATTTAATATTGTTCTGTTTAGTTCGAAATTTATATATATATTCGTCCATATTATCTTACCAGTTGATAACTTTAAGGAAAAGAATGTTAATATTCTTAATAAAGTATGTTGGGAGATCACAGTATTTTCCATTTTCCACCGTACAATGCCTGGTAAATAATATAGCCTACTACAGGAACATACCGATATATCCTTGTATAGAATTTAGTTTACCGAAAGTTAATTTTATGTATGGAGAAAGTAAACAAGCAGAGAATATTAAACAGTTAACAAGAATTTGTAAATCTGATTTTTAAATTTGTTTTTGGAAGAATTAATAATATCCTTCAATGACAATCTGCATTTGAACAGATTTAAAATGCAAATTAAATCTGTGTCTATTTGGACTGCATCTCTGTTTATCCTGCTGGCCATCAGCAAGGTTGAAAGCCAAAATTCTCGGCATGTGATTTTATCATGTGGCAATGACGTAATTGCCGAGAAAGGGGAGCGAGGACCTGCTGGTAAAAAAGGGCCTGTGGGTGAACGTGGGTTTAATGGTCCCATGGGTGAGAAGGGCGAAGAAGGATCATGTGATCCGTCATGTAGATCATCTTACAACCAATTAAGTGAGAAAGTTCGACGTCTTGAAAGTATGATGGAAATACTGGGTAAGCTTGGAGATAAGTAATTATTCGTATTCAACATTTTTAAATATAATTTAGAATCGGCTTTACCAAAAAGTTGCAAAGCAGCTTTACAGTTGGGTCACACCGAAAGTGGAATACAAACCATTTATAATTCGGGGAATCAACAAATCTTGCAAGTTTACTGCGATCAGACCACTGATACCGGCGGTTGGATGGTAAGTGAATATGTATAAGCTATTTGTGATTTTATTCATTACTAATGAACAAACGTTTAAAAGGTATTTCAGCGACGCAGAGATGGTTCAGAAAACTTCTATCGAACGTGGGCTGAATATCAGGGGATGTTTGGTAACCTTAGTAATGAATTTTGGTTAGGTGGGATGTCTACCTTACTCAAAATAAAACAATATATCGAAATGATTATATTTAGGTATGGAAAACCTTCACGCTCTAACCCGTACTGGAAATTATGAACTAAGGATTGAGTTGGAAGATTGTGCTAATGTTAAAAAGTTTGCAAAATTTAGGTAAGACTTTTTTGTTGTACAATTAGGCTCTTACTAATATTAACACCTGTCGTCTAAACAGATCATTTTCCATTGGTTCTGCCGAAGAAAATTATTCATTGACAGTTTCCGGTTACTCTGGAAACGCAGGTGAGATTTTGTGGAGGAGTCGTAATCGCTTTAAGTATCGTATCGATACATAGCTTCTGCTGAAAGGTGACGGACTAAATCACAATGTTATTCGGTCGGACCGATGAGTTGCACCTAGGAATGTCAGTCCGGCCCGTTGGTCTAACGGTTAAGTGCGTCGCCTTTCAATCGAAAGGTTGACGGTGCGAAACTGCTCGCTAGCTAGCCGGTTGTGTCCTTGGGCAAGGCACTTTACGGACATTGCCTGAACTCAGCGGATTAATAGGTTCTACCAAATTGAAGGAATGTGTCTATCATATACAACACACTGCAATAGCTCCGGTAACCCGACGATGGGCGCGAGGTGAACTGACGATTGACCGTGTGTTAACCCCCTTGGTTTTCCCATTCACGGGGATAAAGATGACATCCTATCCTATCCAGTCATATTAGCCATATCGAAATATCTTAATTAGTTATATCGATATTTGTATTCTAGGAGATTCGCTCTCCTATCATAGCGGACGTCCCTTTACAACTAAGGATGTAGATAACGATATTTCTGGAGGTAACTGCGCTGTAGCAGCACATGGAGCTTGGTGGTATGCTGCTTGTTACCATTCCAATCTGAACGGAGAGTACTTGAACTGCCGAACCACAACTGACCGAGCTGCAAGTTGGCATACATTTCACGGCACAAAATATTCATTGAAGTTTATTGAGATGAAATTCAGACCGATATAAAACCTATAATGTATTGACTACATGAAATGTCAAACCGTGACATATAACAATGCATGGTATATTATCTGTATATATTTCTTGTTAAAAGTATCTAAACTCGGTAATAAAAGTTGTGTGTAATTTAGTGATAATGTTATTGTAAAGAACCAATAAACTGTAAGTATGTTTATTCCGTCTTGTATGTGACAATTTAATAAAAACTAATCATCAAAGAAGTGAAATCCTACACCGAAGTACCACTACCAATATACATATAGTAATATTTGGAATTTGTAGACCAAATTAAAGTTGAATAAACTTTTTATATCACCGAAATGTTGTACGGCAATAAAATGTTTTCAAACAGATAAAAACGAGAAAACCGATAAGAACGAACCGCTAATTTCCCAAGCTTGTGATATATTTAATGAAACGTGCTGTCCAAGAAATGTCTGGAAAAGATTAAAGAACTTACATTTCAGATAAGAAGCACAGCTTGTCAGTCCATCTTAGATAAGTTCTAAAACTTTCAACCTGTTTTGAAAAGCTGTTTGTCGATATACTCGTTAGATACTCTTTTAAACAAAAACAAAAATCTTCATATTTAGCGTTTTTCCGGAAGTATTTTGTTACTTTGTCATATTTTAAACCAACATTCGGTTCCCTGTGTCAACGCCTCGTTCTTTCCCATTTACGCGGATAAACGTTTTTATTCTATCCCTATCCTATAACAAGTACAATTTCCTATTTAAACTTTAACATAATAAATGTATTGAATTGTTGACAGAAAAGCACCAAATTCAATTTATAACTTGTTTGTGATTTTTACTTACGACACCAAAAATGTATTAATGCGTTTGTTACATTTGAGCAAGTTTCGGCGCCTTACCATCACTACTTGCAGTTGATCATTTCTTGGACGACCGTGGTTGAGATGAACGGAACAAAGGGTGTCAAATAAAGAATCGTATCTCGTGTGTCCAAGAGATGTTGGACAGGGTCCGCCGGTTGAAGGCACGAAACAAGGGTGTTGTTGTTTGACTTAAATATCTGGTTTACTTTGAGTTGACTGTTTATTTTTGTCTTGTTGCTTATCTTTTTCTATAATCTAAATTTACGGTTTAACTTCATTCTTTTATCAAAGTGGGAGATGCTGCTGATCGCGGAAGATATGGAAGTGGTTTTGCCAACATCCAAGCCATTAACGCAGATCACCGGAACCCCATGAGTCCCTTATTGTGCCCACGTGGAAGAGAAACTATTCTTCATAAAAAGGAGAGCTGGAGATATCAGGTGTCGCAGGAACAGGAAAAGACGGAAAAACTAACAGTCGTTAAAACACGTCATTAAAAAAGGATATCATTTAATAAATATAGCGGACGCGGCCGCCAAACCTAAGCAAAAGAACAATATAAAGCAAACAAAATGTAATTAAGACCAAAACAAAATAATATAAAGCCCTAAAGAAAGTGTGCGGTAAAGCGCGACCAGTACTGGGGGGGGTCCGCTTTGTTAGAAAGCGTGGAATTGATATTGCATTCACCACATTATAGGATGGGATACTCATGTTTATCATCGTGAA
This sequence comes from Ciona savignyi, assembly GCA_000149265.1. Lineage (NCBI taxonomy): Eukaryota > Metazoa > Chordata > Ascidiacea > Phlebobranchia > Cionidae > Ciona > Ciona savignyi. Next base: position 1,221,443 of record CH003028.1, read on the forward strand.
TGCGAAAACGCAAGTGGTGTTAACACACATCTGACGATTGCCTATCGCTCACTGTCGGGTTACCGGAGTTATTGCAATGTGTTGTGTATGATTATGATGTTCTTTTAATTTGTTAGAACCCATCAATCCACTTGGTTCAGGAAATGTTCGCTAAGTGGCAACGCAATAACCCATCAAGCTAAATCAGCCGGGCTTTGAGTGTAACAAATGATTTTTAGGCTAAATAAGTACAGCAGCAATTTTTTTTTACATAATGCAACAACGAGAGTAACTTGAATATGAGTATAAAAAAGACAAAGGTAAAATAGGTAATTACAATAAAGAGTTTAACCAAAATAAATTCTTATGAGTTCGACTTGCTAGTCTTGTTCAACTTAAAATTGAAATTTGGCATTTTGAATTTTTGAATAAATCGATTAATTTGGAAGAAGCTAATAAAACACTTAATCAACTCTAGATATTTAATAGTAAGGTGTGCGGGGACATTTTACACAATATGACCGATTGTAGAACCGTCGACAAAAGGTTCGTACGCATCAATTTCAAACGTCGCGTTTATAGCTCAGGGGTTAGAGCACTGGTCTTGTAAACCAGGGGTAGTGAGTTCAAATCTCACTGGAGGCTAGTAAATTTTAAACTTGAAAGTGACATATGTAGACTAGTTTTCCGTTTATAACTTCTGCTTAATGAGAGAGTCATTTATTGCGTGTGTTTCTATTGAAAGGATTTTGGTTAAAATCAGCTTCTCTCTCTAATGGATAAAATATTCATGTCTATTCTTGTAAATTGAATATAACAAACGGAACTTCATATCCCGAGTAACCGTGGTAAATCCTTTAAAATACAAAATTCATAACTAAATATAATTCACTATTACCATGTAGGCCCCTATATATATTGTGGAAAGCTACAAAAAGATACATTCCCTGCAGAATATGTATGAACTTTTATTGAGAGAATGAAGAAGGAAGGAAAACTGCACATTAAAATTAGAATATTCCTTACGGTTAGTTTTGGGGTTAAGATTAGTGTCTGTGGTAAAGTTAGAAGTAGTTTTTATAGTATTAACAAGTTTCCTCCTCTTAGGTTAGTATAGGTCGACGAACTATCCCACCACACTATCCGTCAAAAATAAATTAATCAGTCTAATACGAGCAAAGTAAAGACCTTTCTGTGCATTAAAAATAAGTCAGTTTAAACGGGTTATTATGAACAAGTCTACCGTAGCTGCGCCATTCGGAAGGCGATTAAAATGTAGGTTTATGTATCTCGGTAATGTTAGCAAAAAACTGTCGAAGATTGAATACAATTCGATCACCCTTCTGGGCGATGTCATACGGACAAGATACGCCAGCAATCTCCTCTATGGAAATGAACAACCTGCACATTTTTTCAAATATTTTAAAAACATATTTTTATAACATCAGTCTTCAATTAAAGGGATTGACGGTATCCGCTTAACGGAAGTCGAGGTTTAATTTATAACAAACTTCCTTTTAAATAGCCTATTTTTACATTAAGGTGTTTTAACTACTTTCGTTTTCTGTGTAATGAACCTCAACGGTTCTGAAACGCTTGTGTTAGGTAAGCATTATAAAATTCCATCAAACATAGCAAACCGGATGAAAACCCATTCAATCACTAGCCGTAGGCCTACTCAAACAATAAAATTACAAAATATTCATTAGGATTGAGGGTTTTGCATATGACCTATATAGAATATTTACGTTGGGTAAATCAAAAACTTTATACCAAAAATAAAGTAAACGTTGTTTCCATATTACAAAATATTTTTATTTTCAGGTTTTCTCAAATTGTTGTTTCGCTTATGCATTTTCTTAATTCGTATCTAATTAATATGGATGAGGTTGACGTAAAAGCCTGTTCGTAACAGTCAGTTCAAACCACATAATTGTTGTAAATAAACGTGTTGTGCTAACACCGCAGTTCGTCTCAACGTTTTATCTTCATTTAAAACCAATACCAGTTTCTCGGAAAATACAAGGGTTCAAGTTCTTGCTAGACAAGTTTATATACAACTTTCTCTCTTTCTGAATTGATGATATGTTAAGTATAAAAGTTATGTGATTTCAGTGTTTAGATCAGTAGCAATTTAATGCAGCTTAAGCTAGTGATTTAATATTGTTCTGTTTGGTTCGAAATTCATATATTCGTCCATATTATCTTACCAGTTGATAACTTTGAGGACAAGAATGTTAACATCCTAAATAAATTATGTTGGGAGATCACTGTATTTTTTATTATCCACTGTGCAATGTCTGGTGAATCATATAGCCTACCACGGGAACATATCGATATATCCTTGTATGGAATTTAGTTTACCGAAAGTTAATTTTATGTTTGGAGAAAGTAAACAAGCAGAGAATATTAAACAGTTAACAAGAATTTGTAAATCTGATTTTTATATTTGTAGTTGGAAGAATTAATAAAATCCTTCAATGACAATATGCCCTTAAACATATTTAAAATGCATATTAAATCTGTGTCTCCTTGGGCTGCATTTCTGTTTATCCTGCTGGCCATCAGCGAGGTTGGAAGCCAAAATTCTCGACATGTCACTTTATCATGTGGCAATGACGCAATTTCCGAGAAAGGGGAGCGAGGACCCACTGGTAAAAAAGGGCCTGTGGGTGAACGTGGGTTAAATGGTCCCATGGGTGAGAAGGGCGAACAAGGATCATGTGATCCGTCATGTAGATCATCTTACAACCAATTAAGCAAGAAAGTTCGACGTCTTGAAAGTATGATGGAAATACTGGGTAAGCTTGGAGATAGCTATTATTTGTATTCAACATTTTTAAATATAATTTAGAATCGGCATTACCAAAAAGTTGCAAAGCAGCTTTACAGTTGGGTCACACCGAAAGTGGAATACAAACCATTTATAATTCGGGGAATCAACAAATCTTGCAAGTTTACTGCGATCAAACCACTGACACCGGCGGTTGGATGGTAAGTGAATATGTATAAGCTATTTGTGATTTTACTCATTACTAATGAACATACGTTTAAAAGGTATTTCAGCGACGTAGAGATGGTTCAGAAAACTTCTATCGAACGTGGGCTGAATATCAGGGGATGTTTGGTAACCTTAGTAATGAATTTTGGTTAGGTGGGATGTCTACCTTACTCAAAATAAAACAATATATCGAAATGATTATATTTAGGTATGGAAAATCTTCACGCTTTAACTCGTACTGGAAATTATGAACTAAGGGTCGAGTTGGAAGATTGTGCTAATGTTAAAAAGTTTGCAAAATTTAGGTAAGACTTTTTTGTTGTAAAATTAGGCTCTCACTAATATTAACACACCGTCGTCCAGACAGATCATTTTCCATTGGTTCTGCCGAAGAAAATTATTCATTGACAGTTTCCGGTTACTCTGGAAACGCAGGTGAGATTGTGTATAGAAGAGTCGTAATCGCTTTAAGTATCGTGCCGATACATAGCTTCTGCTGAAAGGTGACGGACTAACTCACAATGTTATTTGTTTAGCTTAGACCGATGATTATAAAAAGATTTTTATAATTATTGGTTGGACCTAGGAATGTCAGTCATATTAGCCATATCGAAATCTCTTAATGAGTTATATCGATATTTGTATTCTAGGAGATTCGCTCTCCTTTCATAGCGGACGTCCCTTTACAACTAAGGATGTGGATAACGATATTTCTGGAGGTAACTGCGCTGTGATAGAACATGGAGCTTGGTGGTATGCTGTTTGTTACGCTTCCAATCTGAACGGAGAGTACTTGAACTGCCAAACCACAACTGACAGAGCTGCAAGTTGGAATACATTTCACGGCACAAAATATTCATTGAAGTTTATTGAGATGAAATTCAGACCGATATAAAAGCTATAATGTATTGACTTCATGAAATGTCAAACCGTGACATATAACAATGCATGGTAGCCTATAATATCTGTATATATTTCTTGTTAAAAGTATCTAAAACTTGGTATTAAAAGTTGTGTGTAATTTAGTGATAATGTTATTGTGAAGAACCAATAAACTGTAACTATGTTTATTCCATCTATTTCTATATGACATTTTAACGAAAACTAATCATCATAGAAGTTAAATTTTACCCCGACCACTACTAATACAAATATAGTAATATGTGGCATTTGTAGACCAGACTAAAGTTGAATAAACTTGTTATATCCCCGAAATGTTGTACGAAAAATAAAATGTTTTCAAACAGATAAAAACAAAAACCGATTAGAACGAATCGCTAATTACCCAAGCTTGTGTATGTTTGATGAAACGCCTATCTTAGGTAAGTTCTAAAACTTTCAACCTGTTTTAAAAAGCTCTTTGTTAAAAATCTTCATATGTAGCTTCATATGTAGCTACAAAACATATGAAGAAAACTAATTATCATATGTAGCTTCATATGTAGCTTTATATGTCCTGGAAGTATTTTGTTACTTTGTCATATTTTAAACACCATTTGGTTGCGTGTGTCAACGCCTCGTTCTTCTCCATTTACGCGGATAAACGTAAATATTCTATTATATCCCTATCCTATAACAAGTACAATTCCCTATTTAAACTTTAACGGAATAAATGTATTGAATTGTTTACAGAAAAGCACCAAATTCAATTTATAACTTGTTCGTGATTTTTACTTACGACACCAAACATGTATTGGTACGTTTGTTACATTTGAGCAAGTTTTAGCGCTTTACCATCACTACTTGCAGTTGATCTTTTCTTGGATGGCCGTGGTTGAAATGAACCGAACAAAGGGTGTCAAACAAAGAATCGTATCTCGTGTGTCCAAGATATGTTGGACAGGGTCCGCTGGTTGAAGGCACGAAACAAGGGGTGTTGTTGTTTGACTTACCGTACTATCTGGTTTACTTTGTGTTGACTGTGTATTTTCGTCTTGTTTCTTATCTTTTCATATAATCTAAATTTACGGTTTAACTTTACTCTCATTAAAGTGTGAGATGCTGCTGATCGCGGAAGGATGGAAGTGGTTTTGCCAACATTAGTGTTACGGTCACGTGTCTTTACTTTTTTGTTCTATTTTGCTCTCTTGTTTAAGTTGTACGTCACATCCTGTTTTAGTGCGTGTAGCATGGAATCCTTGAGACCTAAGGTCATTTCATTTTTAACTAGGAACCAACAAGTGGTGGTCTAATTGAAACCATACTATTGTTAGAAGAGGTTTTTCTGTAGTGTACGGAAAATTATTATATATTTTTGGCCGGAAATTTCAGGTATGTGTGATTGGATTATATTTTGTTTCACTGACGTACCTTTTGTTAATCATTTTATTATTTTGTTTTTAGTTACCGCAATACAAGGAAAACTATATTTTGCGCGTATCTGATCATAAAAGGCCAGGCTCGTACTTGGGTTAAGTACGGCCGCAACAGTAACTGAAATTTCGAAGAGTTTCAGCCCTCTAAGAGTAACTGAAACTTCGAAGAGTTTCATTTAGCCTTCTAACAATAACAACTAAACTCCCAACGAAACAGACCTTCGCCACGAGCCAAGGCAGGACGAAGGTGGAAACGTCGGCGCTGATTGGGAAAAATCGAGCGGATTGGGAGATGAGTGAACCGGGCTCTGAACTGAGCGACAAATTATTAGAGCTGGAATTGAGTAATGTTACTATTAGAAGGCCGAAGTCGAGTCAAACCGCAGGTCCATCCCCCGTGCAGAAGGACTACAGAACGGAGGAAATGCCTGGCGGTACGGAACAATCGACAAGCGTGAACATAAATTTGCGTCTAAGAACATTGCAAGCCACGGTGAACAAAGGCGCATCTAAAGTTGAAAGATCAATTGTTACATCAGGTGACATTTTAGAAATCCAGACGTTATTTTTAAGTCTTACCAAGTTGGAAGACGACTACACGGCTTTGTTTGACGAAGTAATCGAAACGTTAGCTGCGACCGAGAAATTGGAAGCGCATGACAATAGGCGACAAATCGAAGCCAGAATAAGAGAAATCACAAAAAATGCGAGAGTGGCAATAGAGCAACTCCGAGCAGAGCGCATATCGGTAAAGTCGAGTTCAAAGACTGCCAGATCATCTGCGTGCCTAGACGCCGAAATCAAACAGAATTCTTTCGGTATAAATGATCATGAAATTGATGGGTCTGGACAATCAAAAAATGGTGAAGAACATTACATCGACCACGACACTGCATGGAGTGCTCAGTTGAAACGTATTAATCCTGTTTCTATGTATCATTTACCAACCGTAAGATTAAAAGTGTTTGATGGGAACGTATTGTCCTTTTTATCATGGGAAACTGCGTTTGACGCACTGGTTGAACCATCAGTATGCACAGCCCGAAGGTTTTATGCTCCTACAGACGGAACAAGCTTATCAAAGGGCAAGAAGCCAATTAAAAGCGCGTTATGGCAACGAAAGCGTGGTAGGAAAGGCATTTTTGGACAAGCTGTACTTATGGCCAAAAATACTTCCCAATAATCCATCTTCCCTTCGTCGTTATTCTGACTATTTGAACCAAATAGTGGTGGCAAAACAAAACATAAAGTCTCTAGACCTACTGGACTTTTCGTATGAGAGTGCAAATATAAACGCCAAACTTCCACAATTTGTTAATTCGAAGTGGCGAGAAGTTGTTTTCCAATGGAAAGCAGATCACAGCAACCAATATCCACCGTTTAATTAAAGTATTAGCCTCTTTTATTAACCAACAGGCGGAAATAGAGAACATACCAGAGCTTAACGATGTTGGACAATACGAGCGATCACGACAAACGTCATTCAATACACAACATAGGTCGCATCGAAATGTTCAAGCTACGGTGCTAAGTACGAGATTAAGTTTCGATTACAAATCAAAGAATTAATAAATCCAAATCAGCTTTACGAATATATGCAGGTTGAATTTATTAAAAGGAAAAACGACAATCACCAGAAACTTGCTCCAGAGGACAAAAGGGTTGTGGATATTAGCTGTGATAATACACGACAATGTGTCATAGCTGTGATAATACACGACAATGTGTCATAAAAGGCCAGGTTCGTACTTGGGTTAAGTACGGCCGCAACAATTGGAACCAACACAGACCACCGACATATGAGTCCCTTTTTGTGACCCACGTGGAAGAGAAACTATCTTCATGAAAGGGAGAGTTTGAGATATTAGATGTCGCTTTAGAGTATTTAATTCCTTTACGGAGAGTGCAATTTCTTCTATTTCTAAGCCATTTTCCAAGCTTGAGCGAGCATCTTTCCGTGCTTCATATACTTTATGCAGGTAAAGCATATTCATTGATGGCCATCAATATTCAATTTTTCTTTAATTTTGTCATCTCCGTTATAACTGTCCAAAACTCGTTATTTTTCCTTTTTCTTAAGGCTAATTGTGTCATTTTCGTGATAACTGTCCAAAACACGTCGTTTCAATTTTTCTTTAATTTTGTCATCTCCGTAGTTTATTCATCTACCATCAGTCATATTTGGTTTTCATTTTTAAAAGTTTGTTAAAATGGAACTAAATGCAATGAAGTTTATATTTATTATTAACAGTAAAATAGTAATAAAATATAGCATACAGCTTAAATTTGCCAATTGCTTACCACAGAAGCCTCCAAAATTTCAGCCTCAGTCAGTCTATGCAGGACAAGTTGAGGTGTCATCAGATTGTCCTAGAACAGAATAAATAAAAACAAAACGTTATTTATTATGCACAAATATTTACAGGTTGTCTTTATTGTAAAAGCAGTCACAGCATATTTAAACAATCACATGAATTAAGAAGGGGGTGTGTCGTTATAGAATGTACCAAAAACTTAATGAATTAAAAGTGTGAAAAAGGACTTCAGCCAATATGTTGTTTGTTCATTAAGAAATATTTCCAGAAATGTTAAATTTTAACAAATTATAAACTTTAAAGTACTGTTGGATTTTGTATTTACGACGTAAGGCAAAATATTATTTTAAACGCTTACCGTTACGGACGGAAATTTTCGGTGGGAAATATCCATATTTGATACACTGGTATCACGAGCCAATTCCGCCCTGCTTATTTTCTGCAAAATTAAAAATACATAATTGCAAAGTTCACGGTTAAAGTTCTTTATTATATGAAGATCACTTTATTTGGCATTTAATGCTGTTCTGATATTTACCGAAATTAAAATAATCAGCTAGCAGCATAACCTACGGCAATTTTTTATACAAGCTAAGTTTTGAACCCATGATGGGCTTGTCACTTGGACCGTTGAATAGGTCGCTATATGTATCGGTCTCGCTAACCATTCGGTCACACGACCGTACATGTTCCGGGTGTATGTCCTTGCCGAAACTTTTGATAGGTTAATGCGCCACCTTTTAGTAGTAAGCTTATTTAATCAAAGCCACTTGCCGCCTGCGGTTGCGTCTTTGTGCAGGGCACCGAGTGGTACTAAAACTGAAACACTTAACCATACAGCACAATACACTGCAATGGCTCGTGTGATCTGACGGTTGGTTGTTTTAGACCGTTTTTCTTGTTTGTTGCGTCACGCAGCTGAGAGGCATGTCCGGTCGCCATATCATAGGGTAGGACAGATTATCGAATTTCAGACGTCCAAACTGACATGCTAATAGTTAACTTTTCGATATAAATATTTTTTCTCAAGAGTCGTGCTAAAAATAAAACTTTGTTCTGGCTAACACCCATTGTACTTAATTTTTTTTATAAATTAAGTCATAATATTAAAAAGTTTACCTCCATCATTTTCTTGTAAGCTCGACGTTTTCGCATTTCTTTTTTCTTTCTGTCCCTGGTCACTCGACCAGTTAACATTTTCCTAGCCATTGTTATTAAATATGTTACAATAAATTTTAACACGTAAATTAAACTGTAGTATATACTTAGTATACAGCAGAAATACGATACAACGTTTGCAGTTTAAATAGCCTATACACCTTTTTTCTTCGAACAGGTCAATTAATTGTTTTATCTTTTCCTCCTGCCCGTAAACGACTAGTTGACACATAATAGATTTTAATTGACATACCGTATCAAGTCTATAACTACCCGAAAGACTTCCCGTAGAGTTAATAAAGTGCCGTTTATCGATTGACCACTATGGCAAACAGTTTTATCAGACGTGACGTGATAAGGTGCGAATGAGGTTAGCTCGAAACACTTCCTGCTGATTTCATAAAGGAATTATTGAATCAATTCTTCTCCCTGTCTTTCTAGTGCAAACTGACCTCACAAAAAAGGCTGCCACTGAAAATCTTGCCACGGGTAGTCTTGGATTTTTTCACAGTTTAAAAATTAAAATTTGGATCTGCAACTTTAACTTAAAAGCCTCCAAATGTTTAATTAAAAATATTCCGGGAATTTTTGTTAACAAAAAAACGATCTAAATGGTATTAAGTTCCTGTCCAGATGCTCAAAATATGATAAATTATCAGGAAAATAATCCATAATGATGTTGACGACTACGTGGAATTCCCTTGGAATAACATTCAAACGCAGGTGATGTTTTATGTCAATTCGAAAACTTCTTCTTGGAAATTTTGGGGCGATACGGCGAGTCTTTTACAATCATGATTCATAGACAGTATTTTGTTACTTATTCAGGGAAAGTATTTAGTTTTAACTGTTATATTTTGAACAACATTGGTCAACGGACGATCATTTCACCACGTGTGTTTTTAATTAAAGTATGTTGTTACTTAGCGCTATAGAGAATAAAAATTGGTTCATGTATATCTGGACCAGTTGTCTAGAAAATGACCGAGCTTTATTGCAACATATTTATTGGAGATTCAATTCAACTCCACGCCATGTGTGTACATATGGGGTCGTAACGGAGATTTATGTACTAGATAAAGACGGCAGCGGATCCTGGGACCTGGTCCCGGCCTACCAGACTAGTGGAAAAACTCTGGCCCCACAATCCTGTATTTGAATCGGTCGCGCTAACCATGCGGCCACACACCGTATATTGTACCAGTTAATTTCACACGTTTGCCCTTCCGAATAGCATATAATAATATATAAATTGAACGAGTGATTACTCACAGTTACGCTCTTTTTGAAACGAAACGTTCAACCCAGTTAAAATAATAATGCTATGTAATAGCAGTTAAAGACTTAAAACCAAAAAAAATCGATGCGAAAAAAAAGATTCAGTGGCAAATTTTGACTAACGCTACGGAAACTCCCGCAATATCCGAGAATATAAGAACAACGACAATGTTTCCTCATTTAGGCATTTTGCCGATTTTATTATTTTAACGATATTCTAAAACTGGATAAGCCGATCACTTTAAACAAGTTTTCCTTGTTTTTATAATGGATTTTTTGTATGCCAACATGAATACCTTATTCATATAACATGGATGTAAAGTTTGAACAGTTAACTCTTCCGGAAACCCATTTTAGTTTCTTATTGCAAAAACAAACGTTATACACTTTGTAAAAAATAAACCAAAAGTAATTAGATAACCAAAGGATCTGTTATTTAGTGTTTTTTTAGGCATAGCTTCAAACCCATATTGAAACCGGGGACCTGTAATAGTGAAATAAAACATTAATAAGTTCTATGTTATGAACAGGGGATTACCCCAAAAATATCAACACAAAAGTTAAAGAATTAGAATATAACGAAAGGCAAACTGTTTAGAAAGAATCTGTATTATAGGGCTAATAAATCCTTTCTCTTAAACGACATTAGTTTGTGGCTTAGGTAAAAATATGAACGAAAACTCTGATAACCATGATAAAACGGCGCAGGAAAGTGCTCAGGCGCAGCGACAACCAGTTGAACATTCGGAAAATAGCCCTCAGGTCCAGCTTGGCGTTGATGCTAACCCCGCGGAAACCCCAAAGACTAAACCGACGTTAGAAAGGAAAAACTCGACTCCAAGGAAAAGTACAACACCAAAAGTAAACTGCCCAGAAAAAATAGTAAGGCCATCCGGTTTTTATGTGTTGTTTTTATGCAATCTGGAAAACGTATGCCGGTTAACCTAAAAAGTAAAATAACCCTGTTGTGTATAATATACATGTTTCTTTAATTTGGTAGAACCCATTAATCCGCTGGGTTAAGGCGATGTCTGTTAGGTACCTTGCCCAAGGACACAACCAACTAGCTGGCAACTAGTTTTAAAACTACAAACTTTCGGTTCAAAGGCGTCACACTAAACCGCCAGACTAACCAGTCGGAGGCATGCACAGGACATTATCCCATGGACAATTGTCAGATTTCTCACGAATATGTAAAGAAACGTTCCACTTAAGTAATAGTCAGATTACCATGTAGTGCTATTACAGCATGTTGTGTATGTTTGAGATGTGTCTTTAATCTATCAGTACTCATTCCACTGGGTTTGTCAATATCCCCTAAGTGCCTTGCGCAAAGACACAACTGACTATCCGTTGAACGATTTCGAACCTTAAACCATTTGACTTAAATGCGACGCACTAATCCACCAACCCTTTTAAATGTCTATGGTTTCAACATGAATGTATGTCTTAAAACAACTGAATTTCCATCATCAGATTCTTTGCATAGACCACTCTGCAGTTATGTTCAGAAACAAATTCAAACGCACTGTCCAAACTGTAAAACAACTTGCTGTCTTCCAAGTTTTAACTGGAGCAATTCGGCAGTTTGTGATGACCAAGTCTTTTATTGACAGCCGTCATCAATTTGCACTTGTATTACTGAATGATACAACACAATTGGTAAGTATGTGGGATTTGGATAAGGTATGATTGATACGTGGACAGGTAGTGTATTTATCAAGGTTGATACATGTGAAATTATGTAACCAGAATTCAGGACATTGCATATGTGAAGCAGAATGTACCGGTGTGTTTTTCAAGGTTGATTTTTGTACAAATATGTGATAGGTACACTGGATAAGTGACCAAATAGGCAAGAAAGGCTATGAAATTATCAAGGTTGGTTTGTTTATATATACGATCAACACTTTTGAAAGTATTGCTTAAATGACATGTTTATCACAGTGAATTTGTGTACAAACATGAATGGTTGGAACAACTAATTGTAGCACATGTGGTGTATTAATTACAGCTTGTTCATGAACAAAATAGATCTGGAATTTTATAATAAGCTATTTGAGGTTAATGTTAATTTGCAAAGAAATATTTATAAATCGAGTGTTTTTGATTAATTTTTTTTATTTTCCTTCAAATCTAGATCGCAAATTTTCAGCAGTCCGGCAAAGACGTAATGTTTATGCTGGAGGACATTGCGAGCCAGTTTTCGGAGTCCCAATCTAACGAAGAGAATAACTTTGACTTGACACTCTTGTTTGATCAAGTGGACAGCATGGTAAACTTACCAAACGTGAAACAACCAGGCAGTCCACCTCCGTATGCGATCCGGCTTGTTTTTGTATTTGGAAGGTCTCACTCTAAACTGCATTTTACCGGAAGTGAAAAGGTGAAATGTTAGGCTTCCTTTTGTGGAAAATAATGCTTTTGTTGTTAAGAAAATGCTGTTGGACTACATATTGACCTTTTAAAATAAAATAACAACCCAACTATTCTTTATCAACGACAGGTCCATTGGTAATTGCATCGCCTTTCAGCCGAAGGGTTGCAGGTTCCAAACTGGTCGCTAGCCAGTCTGTTGTGTCCTTTGGCAAGGCACTTTAAGATATTGCCTAAACTTAGTGGATTAATGAGTTCTACTAAACTAAAAGAAACATGTTAATATACGTAGCACACTGCAATAGCTCCGGTAACCCGACGGTGGGCGCGAGGTGATCTGACGATAGCCTGTGTGTTAACCCCCATGGTTTTCCCATTCACGGGGATAAACATAAATATCCTATTACACTATTCAGATGTTAAACCTCAAAATAATTTTATACTGTAACAAATTTAACTATAATGTAGGAAACTGTATGTTGTAACAGCTGAAAACATATAATTTATTTTTAGCCACTATTTGTTATGTCATTGCATACCCTGCGTCCCTTGCGTAATCCTTCCCCAAATATCATTCACTGTAATTTTAATCACAATCTACTTTCTTCAATGCAGGTTCAGCACTTATAATAGACTGTTCTTGAAACATGAGCATATTAAAGTCATTAAAATTATTAGTCGGTCTGTTTTGGGGGCTAAATATCCACCATATTCTATATATTCAACATGAAACAAACATAGTTCATTGCAAACTATCTGTATATCCAACAGAGTTTTGAGAAGTTGACCTCAAATCCGTATTTCTTCATCGATTGCGTTTACATCCACGAAGAACCAAATGATGATAACTGTGTTCCTGTGAGTTTGTGTAGCACATATCTCCCCACTATAAAGTGGTAACCTCATGGATAAGGGCATCTGGCAGTTTAGCTCAACTTGGTAACATCAAACTGACATCTAAATGGTTGACAGATCAAAATCCGCCATTGGATAGTTGTCCTGGGAAAGGGAAATAAGCGGACATCGCCTAAACGTTATTGGTCAATGGGTTAAACTAACAGTATATATATATCTCAATCATTGCAATATAGTAACTAGATGATGCAGACAACACAAGGTAATCTCATGATTGATTTTTGGATAAGAACACTAGTATTATAAACCCCCTCTTATTATATTACAATTAAAGTTATGTGTATATTAACTGTTTGTTGTTCCAGGACAACTTCACCCAGATTTGTGAATTAGACAAAAGTGGAACATCGTTCATATACGAAGTTTGCACAGACCGCAGCATGTCATCTCTGTACCACGCCTTCGCAAATCTATTAGCCCACCCTTTGCAACGGATGCGTGACATAAACGTTAACAATCATGACATCCTGCAAACCTCAGACTAATGTGCATTGTACAATGGACAACCATACAATGCTGTCCAATTGGAAGGATATGTGGCACCCATGGTCAGTGGAAGACCAAGAATATGTTCTGTCCAAATCTTGGACTTATATTTGTATATATACGATATTAAATAGGATCATATTATTACATGTCCATCTAAATTTAAACTAATTATGGCACTGTGGACATGCAGTATTTTGATAAGTTATTGAAGCAGGCGTGAACTTGTTCTTTTTCCAAGGGTGGAGAATTGTTTCATATTCGTAAAATATGCATTTGGTTACAGTTATCGTGTTTTTGACAGAATTTTAGATT
>CH003028.1:1259380-1271502 GCA_000149265.1 Ciona savignyi
AGCATTTTGTAAAATCTGATGTCTACAGATAATATTTTCTTTAGTTTGTAGTTAAATGTAAATCTGTTTTTTTTTGCCATGTGATTTTACTCATTTATAGGCGAGAATTCATTTACAGGAAGATATTATTTACAGAAAAAATAGGTACTATTCTATGTGTCCCCACTTCAGGTTCCTGTGAATCATCATGTCAAATAGAAACACTAGACAATACAAACAGCAACTTTTTAGTTAATTATTAAAAAGTTGATTGCATTTTCTCCGTAAATCTCTGCTGTACACCCAGCTTATTGGTTGGAGACAGTGTTTATAACATATTTTTAATACGCTGTGTATTATGTATAAAATGTATTGGAGTTACTGTTTAGCTCTTACCATTTATTATTCAAGTACTGCATTTATTTGGTTTAGATTGGGGATAGGCAACTTCTCTAGTCGGCGGGCCAGAAATGAAGTTCTTGGTGGGCCAGATTATTACAGGAAATAGTACTAAATATCTTTATTACAGGTGTGGTTTGATACAGTCTGTGGGCTAGTAAAAATCTCTTAATGGGCCGTATGTTGCCCATGGGTGGTTTAGATGGATGTACTGTGTTGTATATTTTATTCCCTGTAGTATCTTACCTCAGTCAGTTAAGCATTAGCTTTCAGCCAACAGTTTGAAATATTTTAAGGCATATGATCACTTTTTAAGAAAACTCAATTGAAACTGCGCCTTATTGTTCATAAAATACAATATTTAACCTTTTTTTTCATACGTAGCCTATATACTGAGTTTGTTCTAACTTGTATTATTATATCATGATGTTAATTGTGTTTGGTTTCATTTATGTTCTACATTTGATTGGGTTATTGAAATTAGTTTTCTGATTAAAACATTTATTCAAATGATTGTTTACCATTTCTATATAGCGAGTGTATGGTGATTGACTACTACAGTGCAGTCAGGCAATGAATGCACGTAATAAAGAATAATAAAAAAATAAAATCACAGAAAAGTTTTTACATCCATGCAGTTAAAAAACATTGGGCCGCTTTTGCATTCCAAAAAAACAGGGTCGAATTTTAATTATTGTTTGCATTTTCGTATTTATTCTCAAGTACACTGAACTTTTTTTACATTTTAAACACTCCTTATATGCATATTAATTATATTGTTGCTTCTTTTATGCATATTATTAAGACAAAATGCAACATATCTGTTATGTAAAAGAGATAGAATAGGATAGGATATTCATGTTTATTCCCGTAGGAATAATTCCCTTAATCTACTAGGAATAAGTAGGAATAATTTCCTTAAAACTAGGAATAATTCCCTTAATCGTTCATTCCTACCTGTCACAATGTAAATGATAGCTTCATAACTTGCGTGTGAAGTTAGAAATGCAGTAGTTGTACCCTGATCCTCAGTATACCAAATTACACACTGTGCACACCTCTTTAAATAAAGTCATGTTAAAAATTTTACATATTAAATGGTAACATATTGTATGGTATGTGTAATGGTGTAATATAAACATAATATATAAATGTCAACATATTTAATGGTGACAATGTGTATGCTGCTACGTAGTGGTGTAATGCTCTTTCATAATTCCTGCAAGACAACATAGTTTTACCCATACAACTTTCTTCACAGACATACCAACCATGGGATTAAAAAAACAGGCAGTTTTGCTTACTTCAATTATAATTGTATCACTGGCTTATTTGATACATCGGCCGATACCTCACGACGTACCAGAGCGTGGAAAACAACAAATTTTAATCGATTTCATATCCTTTATGGAATTACTGGTGAGGTTAATATGAAAATTTTATTTTGTATTTGAGGTTTATATAACTGTTTTTATTCACCTGCAAAATACATTCTTTTGTATTGATATTAATTACTTTTTCTACTTTCATATTAATATTACATAGCAATATATTAGACCACAGTCTTACACATTATCGAGATCATCCATTTTTAAAGTTTAGATAATGTATGTCATCCATGGTTATATTAAGATTTAATTAATCGGAGGAAAAGCCTTAACAGCAGGTTCACAGCCAGTCTGAGTAGTTAGTACAGAAAACATTTCTGTCAATCTTACAACATGAATAAATTGTTACTTTATTTTTATTTTTTGCCTTAAACATTTTTACCATTTTGTTTTTTTCCAATGTTTACTTCAATTTTTTCTTTTTTACCATTTTGTTATACTGCAAGCTATGCCCTTTTCCCTTTTGCGAAACTGTTTACAGTTGTACTTACTTAAACCTGTTTTAAGTCACATAAAAGACTTATAAATCATCAACAGGGCAGTATATCAAACAAAGTTGGTTATAGTCGATGGTGGTCTATTAGATTGGAACCAGGTTTAGTTCAAACACCGGATGGAATTCTAGTAGAACACCAACACTTTTCAGGGGTTGATTGCCTCGTTGTAACTCCCAAAAGTGAGTTTTAGTAATCTTTTTCCTTGCTACCACTGATCGATATATATATCAACCTTTTTTTAAAAATTAATGCGTATTCAACTCTAAGAAACTCCTGTTTTTTTAGTAGATAAAGATGAAGTGTATTTAACTAAATCACAACTGTAGTTTTCACAAATCAACATAACAGCATATAGATTGGTTAACTATCCAGAAGCTACAACGACTTGGCTATAAGCACCAATGCAATACCCATTGATGCAACCTGGGTTAATAGTAAAAATACAGATGATTCAAAAATGCATGCATTTTAATATCTCCCACCACTGTAGAACTGCCACATAGTGATTCTTACATTTTCAGGTTTTCAGAAGAGAAGAGAACCTGGTCCAGCCATTGTATACTACCATGGTGGAGGATGGGTGACTGGCAGCATTAGTAAGTTTGTCTGGTTGATTATCTTAGCACATTATATGATTAAAAATTTTCTTTCTTTTTTTATTATAATTTTTTTTAATAAAAAAATTAAAAAGTCCAATCTTTTTGAATAATATACATATTTCTAGGCATGTACAAAAGCCTACTGATTGATCTAGCTGAAGAAACAGGCTTTCTTGTGATGTCTCCTGAGTAAGTTTAGAAAAAATTGTTTTACTGTAAAAATAATAATTATATATATAAAATACAACTTCTACTAAAAACACCAGCAAAGCTTCTTATTGACTGCCGCATACTACCATGATTCCATCACCATTCAATCACCCATTAACCCATCACCACAGTTACAGAAGAGCCCCAGAACACCCGTTCCCAACCCCCTACTACGATTCCCTCACCTCAACCATCAGCTTCATGAGATCAAGCAAGCAACTCAACGTTCATCCTGATAAGATTGTTCTGGCAGGAGATAGTGCAGGTTGGGGTCATTATGGTTCTTTTATTGACCTGAAAAACCTTGTAGCTTGTCTTGATGGATAGCGTTACACCAGAGTAATGTAAATGGCTGCCCAGTGTACCACTGCACTCTAATGGGAAACACTGTCCTATCATAACACTAACTACCTCTTTACCCTTTGAAGGTGGCAACTTAGCAATGGCAGTTTACCTTGGCTTACTACAAATGGATTTTCCCGACATACAATTGCCTGCAATGCAGGTTGTAATATACCCAATACTTCAGATGATCAACTTCCAAACTCCAAGCTATTCCCACGGCGACCATTTGTTTCCGAATAACATGTTACAAAAGTTCTGGCTTGCGTATATTGGGTAACTATTATTTGGCTAAACTGTGGTATGTTTTACTGGTTTTGAGATTAAACTGTACTGAAAGAGAGATTTTAGACTTGGCTATATTTACATGTTTTACCGGAGATTAATTTAATGATGTTGTTGTTCAACATATTTATTTTGCCAAAAATATACGACTCACTCTTACAGTTTGGATCACCGACATGACTTGGCGGAAATCATTGCAAGAAATGGACATTTTGATAAAAGCGATAACAATTTCAGCGAAAAATGGAAGATGGTTTCTCATGATAACATACCAGACAAGTAAGATGTTTTTTGTGATGTTTAAAGTATTACGTTAATGGTGTTGTTGATTTTAACCTTGCATAGAAAAAAATATTGTAGAAAAAGATGCTCTGTTATGTTTAGTCATTTGTTTAATTTAAAATAGTTTTCACGCTAAACCCTTATTTCTAGATACAAACAACAGCGTGAATACATGAGCATGGATGATACAAAATATGAATTACCTTATGAAGTTCGGGATCACGTGAAAAGCATGATGCTGGACACAAGAATAGCTCCATTGCTGGCTTCAGATGATATTGTGAAGAGGATAAAGAAGACACTGGTTCTTGTGTGCGAGTACGACCCGCTGAGGGATGATGGGGTTGGTATTACCATAACCCAGTTGAGCTGTAACAGATTTCCTCACGATTACATAAGGGGACAAAATTTTAACGTATTTTCTTAATGACTACAAAAAAATACCCATAAAACCACAAGAAAAATAATAGAAACTTAAGGCATACATTGCGTTAGAATACGCTGTGGCGAAACTAAGGATTTTTAAATGAACGACTGCTATTTTGAGTTCAAACCATTAATCCATTTCTTTCAGGTCATCCTCTTACATTACCCAGGACACACCCAATTAGAAAGTTTTGATCCAACATTTTTTAACCGATGCAAACTAAAAAGTCTAGATGAAAAAATATACTATTCTATATCCCACATTCTGTGCTATTTATTTCTCTCCTTTCCCAGATCTTGCTTTACCAGCGGATTAAATCGCTGAAGGGAAAAGTTGAGTTGCAGTATCTTCCCACCAGTTTGCATGGCGCTACCACATTAGGAGCTGCATTGAAGAACAGCTATTACTCGGAGCAAAATAAAATCCTTTTTAAAGCTATACGTGATGGCGTCAAGGAATAGTCTTCGGCATCTGAGATATTCATTTTGCGTTTCTCTTAAAAATCTGTAAAGAATTCGAATAGTATAAAATCATAGCACAAGGTAGCATGAGTTTAAAGCAGTTCTTTTCTTTGAGTTTTTAGTCATCGGAATATACATTTTTTAATTTTTATTATTAATTGTGTTTTCTAAACTTCTAAATGTCAATCCTTTATAATAATGCTTAAAGCATACTCATCTAATGCTATATATGCAAATCATTTGTAATTTTTTTTTTATGCAATTATATTATATTTTTATACAATTATTATGCAATTATTTAATTTTTGCCTGTTTAGCTGTGATACAGCACATTCTACAATGTTCCAGTGAATTTCTTATATACTCTCTTAATTAACTAAATGCAGTATTTTGTAAAATTGATGCTGTCTGTGATTTAAATAACTCTGTTTTTCTTTAGTTAGTTTTATTCAGTATTAATTAAACAGATGCATTTAAAAACAAATTTAGTGTTTTTGGTCATTCCGATACCATTTCTTATGTTGTTCATCTAAAGTGTTCGCATGAAACACTCAAACTTAGTTGACTATTTTGGTGTAATAGATATCAATAAAATTATCTAATTTTATCACTTATTTATTACTTTTTAAAATTCTCGTATCTAAGTAAATTGAATTTTCGCACTATGGTACTTTATTTCCCATTTTGCTTACTATTACTGCAGTGTACTGAGTGATTATATGTTTAATTGTTTATTTATTGGTACAACTTAACATTTTTGTTTATTTTGTTGCCTTTAACAATGATTTAAAAATGGTGATAAAATGTGGCAAGGAGATATGTGGTATCAATGGATGTATAAGTGAATCGATTTTGGATGTCTTGCTAGACAAGATTTGAATTAAAACAATTTAAATTAAAATTTAGAATTTAAGTCAATAAAACAATATAAGTTTATTTTTATCAATATGTTTCACAATTAAAAAAAAAAGAATTAAAAAATGTGATAAAAAACAATTATTTCATTAAACATACATTTAATTCTAATTCTGAATTAATTTTGTTTAAAAAATTATATTTTCTTGCTCCATACCAAACTTTGAATTGAATGGTTACATCGCTAACTATAAATTATTAAATGGTGTACATGTACTTAATCATAGGTTTAAAGTTTAACTTACCAATTCCAGATGCTAGGTTTTATGAATTTTAAATAAGTAGGTTAGGATGGAGGAACAACTGGAAGGAATACTCACGTGTGCAATATGCTTGGGTCGATTTGTGCAACCCAAGATGCTGCCATGCCAGCATACATTCTGTTTGACACCTCGCTTGCAAAACCTAGTGGTGGGCAACAGGTGCCTTTGTTGTTTTTTTACATTGCTTTTATTATCGATAGACTGTAGTTTCTTAATATCACTTAATGTCAGAGTTAAAATTCTCACTTTTTAAGGTCAATACGACACAATTTGATGAAAGATCGGAAAAAATGCAATCAAAATAACTGAAATTATCCAACTTAATTTAATCCATAAAGAAGAGTCTGCACCAGAGCTTGACCAATATATTGGGAAGGAGCCATATTCGAAAAAATAACTAAACCGGATAGTTGGATTAGTACTTGTTATAACATTATTTTTGCGTTTTAAATAATAACTGTTTGTTCCCAGGATAACATGTCCTCACTGTCGAAGGAGGCATAAAGTTCCTGAAGAAGGATTAGTGAATCTACCCAACAATTTGGCAATTAGATTTTGTTTGGTTAAATAAGAAGAGTAAAAAGTCTGTATTCACTCAGTGTTTTCCCATGTTTCATTTATACTATTGAATGTTTTCCAGGAATGCATGAAAGGTTGTGAAAATCCACAACTATGCCATCACTGTGGCAAAGGTTTATGTGAGGAGTGTTTCAAAGTTCATACTCAACAAATCATCAGGGGTCTGATGGATTCAGTTGATGAGGTTTGCTGATTGATACTTTACCGCACACTTTTCTTCGAGGCTTAGTGTTATCTTATTTATTTTATTTATTTATTTTTTAATTTTTTTTTTATTTTTTTTTTTGATTTGGGTTTAGCGGCCACGTCTAATTTTACCGGATTTTAATAATTTATTGCTTGTTTTTTTTAGACGTGTTCTAACGACTGTCGTTTTGCCGTTTTTTCCTGTTTTCCAATTTTTTTTCAAAAATCCTGATTTATGTTTTTATCGTGGAAACAAAAAATATAAACTAAACTAATACTTTGCCCAAAAATGTGTCTTGAGTATCATAAAAATAGCGTATGCAATCACAAATGTCATGTTATGTCGAACTCACATAGTAACTCCTATTATTGTGATTTAATCATCGCAATCAACCATAGTCCTACACCTATCATTATGTATAATTTGGACCAATATGTTATAATGATAGGTTTATTTATACATACTCTATTATTACAGCCATAGTACCATACATATAAATTTTGATCTAACTTTCTTTACTTACAATCTTAGCATTACTTAAACATATAAATGGTGGTTTTGTGTAATTGAAGTTACAAGAAACACTTTACGAATGCAATATTTCTAAACTACTCTTATCTACATTCTGGCATATTTTTGGTTTCTGGCGCAAATACATGGCTTATTCCTTTAGTAGTTATAAAGCATGGTTAGGTTTTGCACATCAGGTTGTAAGGTTAATTTTATTTACAAGCCCTAATTAAAAACACATTTCAATTCGTTAGATACGTTTTGTTTTCATTTTGTAAATTTTCCATGTTTACTAATGATAATCGTGATATTCATGTTACGTCAAAGCACTACCCTAACTTTGTGTGTGTATATCAACTGTGAAATAATTATACCCCATTAGGTCCACAGTGCTGTACCGGTAATCTCAGATGTGAAAACAAATTTTAAAGAGAGACAGGTGAAGTTAAAATCCAATGGAGAATCGGTTAAAAGAGATGTTAGTGCCGTAAGTATTTTTTTAAATCTGATGATTTCGCTTCTATCCTGTTCAAACATTTAGTAAGCTTCCTTCAGGACACTGGCCGACTTGACCACTACATCCCGGATCATGATAACCCCGAGGCGCTGGAGTAACGGGCATTTTATGGTTTAAATTCCTAGTCCTGGGGCTACCGTGAACCCGCCCATGCTCATGTAATGTAACATAAGTCTTTGGTCATATTAAATATTTAAATTTGATTATTTTTTTAGTCCTCATATATCAACTAAAGATTGTGGATATTGAACTGGTTGCTTGCTACAAAACGTAATTGTATTCCCAGGCAATAAATGAATGCATCCATCAACTAAACAACCGGCATCAAATTTTGCTTGCTCAGGTTGATTCGTATGTGAGCTTTGAGTTAAGGTGATGTCTGCATTAGAACATATCTGTCTTTACTTTTAAAGTAGCTTATAATATTTATGTAAAATATAATATTTATGTTAAAAATTTGTGAATGCAAATATTTTAGAAGTGTTATCTTAAAGGAAATCTAAAGATGTAATATTACTGCACCTATTAACATGTGTGGTATAGCTTTGAGGAGTTTCTTTAAAAAACCTTTCAGTCGGGTTAGGTTGTATATGAATAAGAAGTTTCTTAAATATTATTATCACCCATTAACCCACAGCATATCCGTTAAGTGCTTTGCCCAAGGACATAACCATCTAGCAGCTGGTTTTAATGCCACAAGCTTTCGTCTGCATGCAGTGATCTTACCAATTTTTGTATCCAGTCCTTCCATTTATTTTTGATTTTTCTACTTACTTTATATTATTTTTCTAGTAGCAGAACTGTCTGTAAGTATAATGTGGATAATCGCTCATTAACACTTTAAATGTATATCTATACATAATCATAACATTATATTTTTGTCAGTATGGGAAAAATAATTTAGAAAAGATATCTACAGGCAACTAAAATCAGAGCAGGAAAAAATTGAAAAGGAATTGCCCAACATCAACAAGCATTGTAAGCATACGAAATCAAAATGCTGCACTTATCCTGACAATGGAAGGTAGGTAAATTAGAAGAGGATGGGATATGTTTAACCCCGTAAATTTAAAAACGCAAAGTGTGATATGCATTTTTCTTATGTTTTAAACCAGAGTGTATTTAATTCTTTCTTGTATGTAGTTACTGTTGGCACTAATACAAGAAACGACTCTACAATATACCTCATGATAACAGTCAATTTTTGTTATGGTTTGTTTTCTTTACACAACGTTACCTTGACCACCCACAGACTACAAGACCAAACCCTCCAGATCGAAGTGACAAGCCTCACCCACCAAAGCAGAAATTACTTGAGGAATATCAAACGGATTAAATCCAATATAGAGGACAAGATGACCAGTAGTATTAAGGTTTGGCTTGGTGTTGTATATGACTGAATATTGACGTCCTAAACCAGTTAAACCAAAGAAATTGGTTGTGTTGTAATAATACAGGAAAGTCTTTATTAACGAAGGTAAGACAGCACAGGAATTAAAACATGGGTCGATTTACCTTGTGTCTACAGTCATGTTGTATTCAATATTACGCACCAATTGTTTTATAGTCAATGCATGAATTAAATGTGTTCAAACATCATCAGCTAAGTGCCTTACCTAATGACATGACCAACTTGCTGACAATCTTGTTTAATAATTGACTTTGATTAAACTAGCTTACAACTTTATTATTAATTAGGTGTAGCTTATATCCAAGTTGTTTTGTGTACAAAAGTAATCAGATTTTGCTACCTTTTTTTCTATTCTAATTTTTTATATAAATCTTGTTAACCCTAAAAAAGAAGAAAAAACATAATTTTCTTGCAACCTAAATAAAGAATTATTTTAGAAGCACTATTAGAGTTAGATTTAGACCATTTTTTCAACTGCTTACTCTTCATCCACAGTTCCAGAATAAAAAGGAGCGTAGAATTATATCCGAAATGGCTAATTTCGGGAAAGTAATCCACACCCCGAACAGCTATTTCAATTGGACTCCAGTTCCATCAGCTCAATCTTAACCTCGTCCTCCCTCACCAAACCGTTCAGGTCCCCCCTCCTTCATTAAATATTTCAACCCCCCCCCCCCCTTTAACAGACCATTCAGAATCTTCTTCGCTTTCATTAAATCCATTCATCAAACTGTTCTGCACCTCCTCCCACTTTGTCAAATAGTTTCGGTCCTGCTTTTCCTCATTCAAACTGTTCCGCACCTCCTCTCCCTATATCAAACCTAGGACCTCTTCCCTCATCATACATTCCAGGACTTCTTCTCCTTCATCAAACCTTTCAGGACCTTTTCCTACTTCATCTTATCTTTCAGGGCTTTACGACCTCCCACCTTTAATAAACCTTTCAGGACCTCTTTCCCCGTTTATCAAACCTTTCAGAACCTCCATCCCTTTATAAAACCTTTCAGCATCCTTCCCCTTTCATCATACCTTTTAGCACCTCTTTCCCTTCATCGAACCTTTCAGGACCTCTTCCCCTTTTTAAAACCTCTCAGGACCCCCCCTCCTTATCA
Source organism: Ciona savignyi (assembly GCA_000149265.1). NCBI lineage: Eukaryota > Metazoa > Chordata > Ascidiacea > Phlebobranchia > Cionidae > Ciona > Ciona savignyi. The sequence goes on from CH003028.1 coordinate 1,269,744, forward strand.
AACCTTTCAGGACCTTCACCCTCGTATCAAACTTTTTGTTATGTAAAAACTAGGAATTATTTTATAAATCATTCGTTGCTACCCGCCTTAATGTAAATAAAAGCTTTATAACTTGCATGTAAAGTTAGAAGTGCAGTAGTTGTTTCTGTTCTTCAGTATACCAAAATACACATTGACCATGCCTCTTAAAACTAATATCATGTTTAAGTTTTCAACATATTATATGTTAACAAAATGCGTGGTATATGTTATGGTGTAGTATCAACATAATATATAAATGTGAACATATTTAACGGTAACAATGTGCATGTTACACCGTAGTGATGTAATACTTTTCATGATTTCCGCAAGATAACATAGTGTTACCAATATCTCTTTCTTCACAGGCATACCAACCATGGGATTTATGAAACACGCAGTTGTGCTTACTTCCATTATAATTCTGGCTTATTTAATACATCGACCGATACATCCGAACGTGGGAAAGTTAAACTTTTAAAGGATGTCATCTCCACCCGAACAATTATTCCAATTGGACCCTAGTTCCATCAGCTCAATCTGGACCGCATCCCACTTTATCAAACCGATCCGCACCTCCTCCCACTTCATCAAACCGATCTGTACCTCCTCCCAATTCGTCAAACGGTTCCGGACCTCTTCCCACTTCATCAAACCGATCTGAACCTCCGACCACTTCATCAAACCGATCTGAACCTCTTCCCACTTCATCAAACAGTTCCGGACCTCCTTCCACTTCATCAAACAGTTCCGGACCTCCTTCCACTTTATCAAATCGATCTGCACCTCCTCCCATTTCATCAAACCGTTCCAGACCTCCTTTCACTTCATCAAACCGATCTGGACCTCCTTCCACTTCATCAAACCGTTCCGGACCTCCTCCCACTTTGTCAAACCATTCCGGACCTCCTTCCACTTCATCAAACCGTTCCGGACCTCCTCCCACTTTGTCAAACCATTCCGGACCTCCTTCCACTTCATCAAATCGTTCCGGACCTCCTTCCACTTCATCAAACCGTTCCGGACCTCCTTCCACTTCATCAAATCGTTCCGGACCTCCTTCCACTTCATCAAACCGTTCCGGACCTCCTCCCACTTTGTCAAACCATTCCGGACCTCCTTCCACTTCATCAAACCGTTCCGGACCTCCTCCCACTTTGTCAAACCATTCCGGACCTCCTTCCACTTCATCAAACCGTTCCGGACCCTCCTCCCACTTTGTCAAACCATTCCGGACCTCCTTCCACTTTGTCAAACCATTCCGGACCTCCTTTCACTTCATCTAATCGTTCCGGACCTCTTCCCACTTCATCAAATCGATCCGGACCTCCTTCCACTTCATCAAACAGTTCCGGACCTCCTCCCATTTCATCAAACCTATCTGAACCCTCATACCACTTCATCAAATCGATCCGGACCTCCTTCCACTTCATCAAACAGTTCCCGGACCTCCTTCCACTTCATCAAACAGTTCCCGGACCTCCTTCCCACTTTGGCAAATAGTTCCGGACCTCCTCCCATTGCATCAAACCTATCTGAACCTCCCACCACTTCATCAAACAGTTCCGGACCTCCTTCCACTTGATCAAACAGTTCCGGACCTCCTTCCACTTCATCAAACCTTTCCGGACCTCCTTCCACTTTGTCAAACAGTTGCGGACCTCCTTCCACTTCATCAAACAGATGCGGACCTCCTTCCACTTCGTCAAACCTTTCCGGACCTACTTCCACTTTGTCAAAC
>CH003028.1:1277849-1293689 GCA_000149265.1 Ciona savignyi
ATTACATATGGAAGCAAACTCATGCGTAACAATCATCAGTTTACCTCGCACCAAGTGCAGTAGTTGTTTCTGTTCTTCAGTATACCAAAATACACATTGACCATGCCTCTTAAAACTAATATCATGTTTAAGTTTTCAACATATGTTAACAAAATGCGTGGTATATGTTATGGTGTAATATCAACATAATGTATAAATGTGATCATATTTAATGGTAACAATGTGCATGCTACACCGTAGTGTAGTAATACTTTTCATGATTTCCGCAAGATAACATAGTGTTACCAATACAACTTTCTTCACAGACATGTCAATCATGGTATTCATCAAACAAGCCGTTGTGCTTACTTCCATTATTATTCTGGCTTATTCGATACATCGACCAATACCTTACAATGTACCAAAGAAAGAAGCAGTTCAACTTCTAATCAATTTCATGTCCTTTTTGGAATTACTGGTGAGGTTCAATATAAAAATGAATATTTAATTTGTTTTTTTTCGGGGTTTATACAACAGTTTTTATCTGCTTGGAAATAAACTCTGTATCTATGGTGATTACGTTTTCCAGTTCCAATTTACATAGAAAATATCATACCAAAGTGTTAAACATAATCAAGATCATTTATTTTTAAGGTTTAAATAACATATTTCATCTATGGGTAAACTAAGATAAATTAAATGTAGGAATTGCTTGTAGTGCTGGGTGTAGGTACACGGCCAGTCAACTGTGCTGTAAAGACAGTAAGCATTTCTGTCAAACACAAAAAACCTGAAGTTTTACTTTTTCTCTGTTTCTAATTTTATGTCATAAAAAATACTGATAGAATGCAAGGTATGTTATTTCTCCTTTTGCAAACTGTTTACATTTGTACCTACTTAAACCTGTTTTAAGTTACGTAAAAGACTAATAAATCATCAACAGGGCAATATATCAAACAAAGTTGGTTATAGTCGATGGTGGTCTATTAGGTTGGAACCAGGTTTAGTTCAAACACCGGATGGAATTCTAGTTGAACACCAACACTTTGAAGGGGTTGATTGCCTCATTGTAACTCCCAGAAGTGAGTTTTAGTAATCCTTTTCTTTGCTACCATAATCTTTTATCAATATATCATTATATCAACCATTTTTGGAAATAAATGCGTATTCAACTCTGAATAACTGGTAATTTAGTAGTAATATTACAAATAAATTAAAAATGCATGCATTTTAATATCTTTCACCACTGTAAAACTGCAACATAGTAATTCTTACATTTTCAGGTTTTCTGAAGAGAACAGAACCTGGTCCAGCCATTGTATACTACCATGGTGGAGGATGGGTGACTGGCAGCATTAGTAAGTTTGTCTGGTTGATTATCTTATTCATATCACATCATATCATCAAAAACAAGGTCGTTTTAAATAATATACATATTTCTAGGCATGTACAAAAGCCTACTGATTGATCTAGCTGAAGAAACAGGCTTTCTTGTCATGTCTCCTGAGTAAGTTTAGAATTTTTTGAACTTTAAAATTGCTTTTACTGTAAAAATATTAATTATATCACCACAGATACAGAAGAGCCCCAGAACACCCGTTCCCAATCCCCTACTACGATTGCCTTATTTCCACCATCAGCTTCATGACATTGAGCAAGCAACTTAACGTTCATCCTGATAAGATTGTTCTGGCAGGGGATGGTGCAGGTTGGATTTGTTATGAATTTTCTGATGACCTGAAAAAAAACCTTGTTAAAAAGGCGGCTTGTTTTAATGGTTTAGATTAAATAAAAAAAACTGATATAGCTTTACATCTGAGTAATGCAAATTGCTGCCTAGTGTACCTTTGCACTCTAATGGGAAACACTGTCCTATCATAACACTAACTACCTCTTTACCCTTTGAAGGTGGCAACTTAGCAATGACAGTTTACCTTGGCTTACTACAAATGGACTCTTCCACCATACAACTGCCTGCAATGCAGGTTGTAATATACCCAATACTTCAGATGATCAACTTCCAAACTCCAAGCTATTCCCACGGGGACCATTTGTTTCCGAATAACATGTTACAAAAGTTCTGGCTTGCTTATATTGGGTAACTATTATTTGGATAGTGGTACATTTTCCTTTTTTTCTTTTTGAGCTGTACTGCCTTTAGGTAACACACATTAATTTATGGCATTAAACTATTTGTCTTATTTTTGGTATAAAAAATATTTTAGACTTGGCCATTTTTGTCCAGCCAGTAGGTCTAGTGGTTAATTGCGTCGCCTTTCATTCGAAAGGTTGAAGCTGTAAAATTGGTCGCTAGCAAGTCGGTTGTGTCCTTGGGCAAGGCACTCTACGGACATTGCCTTATCGCAGCGGATTAATGGGTTCTACTAAATTCAAGGAAAGTGTCTATTATATACAACACACTGCAATAGCTCCGGTAACCCGACGGTGGGCACGAGGTGATCTGACGATTGCCCATGTGTTCACCCCCTTGGTTTTTCCATTCAAGGGGATAAACATGAATATCCTATCCTATCCCTCCTATTGTCATGTTTCATCGAAGATTAATTTAATGATGTTGTTGTTCATTATTTATTTTGACAAAAATATACGACTCACTCTTACAGTTTGGATCACCAACATGACTTGGCGGAAATCATTGCAAGAAACGGACATTTTGATAAAAGCGATAAAAATTTCAGTGAAAAATGGAAGATGGTTTCTCACGATAACATACCAGACAAGTAAGATGTTTTTTGTGATGTGTGTAGTAATATGTTAATGTTGTTATTGTTTTTAACTTTGAATAAAAAAGATGCTCTATTATGTTTTAAGTCATTTGTTCAATTTAAATTTGTTTTCATGCTAAACCCTTATTTCTAGATACAAACAAAAGCGTGAATACATGAGCATGGATGATACAAAATATGAATTACCTCATGATGTACGGGATCACGTGAAAAGCATGATGCTGAACACAAGAATAGCTCCATTGTTAGCATCGGATGATATTGTGAAGAGGATAAAGAAGACACTGGTTCTTGTGTGCGAGTACGACCCGCTGAGGGATGATGGGGTTGGTATTACCATAACCCAGTTGGGCTGTAACAGATTTCCTTACAATTATTTAAGGGGACAACATTAGATATTATTGCCTTGCTTCACTAGCTATTGCAGTATGTTGTGTATGATTGAGATATTGTTATTTTGAGTTCAAACCATTAATCGAAATTGTTCAAGTGATATCCTCTTAGTACATCACCTAGGACACACCAAATTAGTCAGCTACTGGTTTCGATCCAACAATTTTTCAACTGATGCAAACTGAAAAATCTAGATAAATGAATATGCTATCCTATATCCCACATTCTGTGCTATTTATTTCTCTCCTTTTCCAGATCTTGCTTTACGAGCGGATTAAATCGCTGAAGGGAAAAGTTGAGTTGCAGTATCTTCCCACCAGTTTGCATGGCGCTACCACATTAGGAGCTGCATTGAAGAACAGCTATTACTCGGAGCAAAATAAAATCCTTTTTAAAGCTATACGTGATGGTATAGAAGAAGAGTCTGTACTCGAAGAAGAGTCTGTAGCATTTGAAGAAGAGTCTGGAATGTTCGATTTCTTTTTACCTTAAATATTTGTAAAGAATACGAATAGTATAAAATCATAGACAAGGTGCAATAAGTTTATAGCAGTTCTTTTATTTTTTGAGATTTTATTAATATTTTTAATTGTGTTTTCTTAACTTATAAATCGTCAACTTTTATACTGATTTTATGCTATATATGCAAATTATTTATAGTTCTTTTCTTTTTTCTACAATTATTATGCAATTACCTAATATTTGCTTGTTTAGCTGTGATAAATTTCTACATTGATTCCGTAAAATTTTTATATTCTATATTTATTTAACTACAGTATCTTTCTAGTTTTCTGTATTAAATTACTGTAGTTTAAAAAATTATATTTGCTTGCTCGAAAAAAAAACCTCAACATATAAAGTCATGCTGTGCCGAAAAGTGTTAAAAAGTATATATGTACATGTACTTAATCACCGTTTAAAATTTAATTTCTAATTCCAGATGCTAGGTTTTATGAATTTTAAATAAGTAGGTTAGGATGGAGGAACAGCTGGAAGGAATACTCACGTGTGCAATATGCTTGGATCGATTTGTGCAACCCAAGATGCTGCCATGCCAGCATACATTCTGTTTGACACCTTGCTTGCAAAACCTAGTGGTGGGCAACAGGTGCTTTTGGTGACTTTTATTATTAATAGAGTATTGTCTCATAATATCACTTAAATATTTACTTTTTATTGCCAATAAGACACAACTTGATAACAGATTAGATCACTGATACCACATGTTAAAAGCAATTAAAAGTTGATTGCCCATGTGAACAGTTTTTAATGCTTACAGTTGAGTTACTAAAACCCTTAATTTGGTCGATTAATTTTTACCGTCCATTACATATATCTGTTTTAAGTGGCATGTTTTTGTGTATGTGATCTCATTCTTGCAGTTAAGTTACTGAAACTTCTATAGTGATTTGATGTTAAGAAATGATTTTAAATATTGGCTAACCATTAGGTTACCACAAACCTAATTAAATTAAGCGATACTAGTATTGTCGCCTAGTACCAAATGGCGGCACTTAAAGAGAAATAGAAAACAAATATTCTTTGCAATCTGTCAACGAAAAGAAATAAAGTATAGAATGTTGCACTAAGTGTACAGGCCACTAAACATAAAGTTGCAATGATTTAAAGCCATAAAGAAGAGTAAAGTTCTTCCAATATTTAGAAAAAAGTCAGCTTTTAATAAAAAACTACACTAGTTGGTTGGCCTCATACCTTTCACTCCATGTTTGCTTTTTAAATATTGCCTCACTGTTTTCAGGATAACATGTCCTCACTGTCGAAGGGTACATGGAGTGCCCAAAGGAGGATTAGTTAATTTACGCAACAATTTGGCAATTGGTTCAATGTTGGATATAAAGCACGAACCAAAGCCACCACCTGTTCAACCATGCCCGGTAAGAGAAACAAAGAATAAATCCATATTTTCCACTTGGTTGAAAATTGAATTTTACTGTAACAAGGCCATTATTGATGTATTAAAATGATACATCCACACAGTCAGGTCAGGTTTGCAAGCTATTGCAGTGTTTTTATAATTGTATTGATTGCAAACTTAAACAACTCCCTCTAATCTAACCAAGGTAGTGCTAAAGTTGAGTCGTTATGTGAATATTGAGTTAAACACCTTGTTATTAGGCACTGTGCTTATAAATTTTATTTATCAATTGCATCTATATATTAAAATTAACTTTGTAGGACATGGTTACCGTCAAAACTCACACGAAAATATCTGTGTTGGAGAATTTACCACTGTCCCAGTAGCCTTGCTGCAGTTATCAAAGCTATTGCAGTGTTGCATTTAATAAATACCTTGTTTGCTTGTATAAGAATAAATAAAAGTCTTCCAATACAAATGATGTTTTATCACTCAGTCTTTACCATACCTTATTCGTGCTTAACTAACGTTTTCCAGGAATGCATGAAAGGTTGCGAAAATCCACAACTATGCCAGCACTGTGGCAAAGGTTTATGTGAGGAGTGTTTCAAAGTTCATACTCAACAAATCATCAGGGGTCTGATGGATTCAGTTGATGAGGTTTGCTGATTAATACTAAATATCAAGCTGCTGAATTTTAGTGCCTGTTATCTCACTTGTACCTAGTTTTTTCTTTTCTTAATCAAATACTTTTAAAAGCATAACCCTAACTTTGCATTTGTACGTAGGATAGGATATTCATGTTCATCCCCATAAATGGAAAATGCAAGGTGTATTTCCATAGGGAAAATTGTCAGATTACCTCAGACCCACCGTCGGATAACCAAAGCTCTTGCAGTGTGTTGTGTTCCTTTAATTTGGTAGTACTCATCATTTCACTGGGCAATGTTTATTAAGTACCTTGCCTGAGGACGCTACCGACTAGCTGGTCACCAGTTTCAAACACACAACCCTTTGACTGAAAGGCAACAAATTAACCGACCAAGCTTATCGGACGAACAATATCAAGAATTACACCTCATTAGGTCCACAGTGTTCTACCGGTAATCTCAGATGTGAAAGCAAATTTTAAAGAGAGACAGGTGAAATTAAAATACAATGGAGACTCTGTTAAAAGGGATGTTAGCGATGTAAGTATTTGGTCGTATTATCAATTTTATTGTGATTATTTGTTTTGTCCTGATTTATCAGCTGAAGGTTGTGGGTTTGAAATCGGTCGGTAGCTCTTCAGTTGTCTTTGGTCAAAGCACTTAGCGTACATTTTTCTAATTCAGTTGATTAATGGGTTCTACTAAATTAAAGAATTCCCGTTAATCATACACAATACAATGCAATAGCTACGGTAACCCTACATGCGCGAAATAATCTGATGATTCTTCATGTGATAATGCCCCCCGCATTTTCCCATTAACGGAAACATAAAAATACCGCCCTATTCTATCTGTCCTAAATAAACATATATTTCCTGAATCATTTTTTTAAATATTAAATTTAAAAAGCAACCAATTCCTGCAACTGTATTAGCTCCAGTTGTAGAAATCTAGTTCATAATGCTTTAACCCAGCTTTTTAATGAATTTTTTAAATTAATAGTTAATTTGATTTTGTGCACACTATACCAGCATTAGTAAATCAAATATTTAGATAATGTCATATGCATCGCAATAATTGGGATCTGCCAAGTTTTAAATTGAAAATTTCCATCCGCACAATTTCCGTCTAATAATTTCCAACAGTACACACCGTGTAAAACTGATGGGTGGTGGGTAAACCTTTTTTAACAAACAATCTGAGCATAAAACATCAAAAGTAATTGTATTTCCAGGCAATAGATCGATGTATCACCCAACTAAACAACCGGAAACAAACTTTGGTTGGCCAGGTTGATTCCTATGTGAACTCGGAGTTAAGGTGATGTCTGCTTTGAAAATTACTGTTTTTTAAAATCCGATTAAATATTTTATTTTTTGGAAAAACGCATTGAGTGTTTTTTTACAGGCAATCTAAAGCCGTAATGTTTACCTATACATATAGATAGTATGGTCATATATAGGTAGGTATACATGAGTATTATATCATATATCATATTAAATATCAGTGTTTACAAAATAATTTAGGAATAATATTTACAGGAAACTTAAATCAGAGGAAGAAAGTATTGAAAATGAATTGCCCAACATCGGAGAGCATTGTCAGCATGCTGAATCAAAATGCTGCACTTATCTTGACAATAGAGGGTAGGTTATAACCCACCAAGCAAATTGGTAATTAATTCAAGACTTTTCCATATGCAGCATTTAGGCGTCAACACCAGCTGATAGCTCGGTTTAGTTTATTTTATTTTTTTTCCCCAGTATTTAAGTTAGGGAGTTGGGTTAGAGATTTAGGTTATAGAGTTGCAGTGTTCTTGGCCAAGAAACTTAGCGGATTTGACTGAATTCTGTGTCTTAGTCAGCTATGATTTGTCTTCTTTACATACGTTATTTTGACCCCCCCACAGATTACACGACCAAGCCCTCCAGAATGAAGTGATAAGCCTCACCAACCAAAGCAGGAAGTGCTTAAAGAATATCAAATTGATTAAATCCAATTTTCAGCTCAAGATGACCAAGAGTATTAAGGTTTGGCTTGGTGTTGTGTATAAATTAATATTTATATCCCTAACCTATTAAATCAAAAGAAATGTGTTCTGTGGCATTAAGATAGGAAAGTCTTGTCTTTATGTAGGTGGGACAACATAGGCATTATTATGGGCAAATTACCTGATTACCTTGTACCCAGAGTCACAAAATCTTGTTTAGCCTAAAAAGATAAAATATATCTTGTAACCTAAATGAAGATCTTTTTAAAGTATTTTTAATTAAGTGAGTACTGTTAGACCATTTTTTCCAACTGCTTACTCTTCATCCACAGTTCCAGAATAAAAAGGAGCATAGAATTATATCTGAAATGGCTAATTTGGGGGAAGTAATCCACACCCCGAACAGCTATTTCAATTGGACCCCAGTTCCATCAGCTCAATTTGAACCGCATCCCACTTCATCAAACCGTTCTGGACCTCCTTCCACTTCATCAAACCGTTCTGAACCTCCTTTCACTTTATCAAACCGATCTGAACCTCCTCCCACTTCATCAAACCGTTCCGGACCTCCTTCCACTTTATCAAACCGATCTGAACCTCCTTCCACTTCATCAAACCGTTCTGAACCTCCTTCCACTTCATCAAACCGTTCTGAACCTCCTTCCACTTCATCAAACCGATCTGAACCTCCTCTGACTTCATCAAACCGATCTGAACCTCCTCTGACTTCATCAAACCGATCTGAACCTCCGACTACTTCATCAAACTGTTCTGGACCACATCCCACTTCATCAAACGGTACAGTAACTCCTCAACCTTTATCAAACCCTTACATGCCTCTTTCCACTTTATCAAATTAAACCCTGACAGACGTTCTCCCACTTTATCTAATTGTTCAGGTCCCCCCTCTTTCATCAAACCGTTTAGGACCTTTTCCCACCCCTTTATCAAATATGCTCAATAATATTAAGCTTATTAATCGTATTGTTGCACAAAGAATGAATGTAAAATATCTGTTAACTCAAAATCTAGGGATAATTCCTTAAATCAAGATAATAAGATAATCATGTATATTCCTGTTAATAGGAAAGCTTTGGGGGCGTTAACACACGGACAATCGTCAGAATCCTTTTTTCATTACATATGGAAGCGTACTCACGCGTAAAAATCATCAGTTTACCTCGCAGCAAGAGCAGTAGTTGTTTCTGTTCTTCAGTATACCAAAGAACACATTGACCATGCCTCTTAAAACTAAAATCATGTTTAAGTTTTCAACATATTATATATTAACAAAATGTGTGGTATATGTTATGGTGTAATATCAACATAATGTATAAATGAAAACATATTAAATGTTAACAATGTGCATGCTACACTGTAATGGGGTAATGCTCTATTATGATTCGCGCAAGACAACATATTGTTACCCATACAACTTTCTTCACAGACATGTCAATCATGGTATTCATGAAACAAGCCGTTGTGTTTACTTTTATTATTATTCTGGCTTATTTGATACTTCGACCAATACCTAAAAATGTACCAAAGAATGGAGCAGTTCAACTTATAATCAATTTCATGTCCTTTTTGGAATTACTGGTGAGGTTCAATATGAAAATGAATATTTAATTTTTTTTTTTCGGGTTTATACAACAGTATTTATTTGCTTGTAAATAAACTCTGTATCTATGGTGATTACATTTTCCACTTCCATTTTACATAGAAAAATATCAGACCAAAGGGTTAAACATTATCAAGATTATTTATTTTTAAGGTTTAAATAATATATTTCATCTATGGGTAAACTAAGATAAATCAAATAAAGGAATTGCCTTCAGTGCTGGGTGTAGGTACACGGCCAGTAAACTGTGCTGTAAACACAGGAAACATTTCTGTCAAACACAAAAAACCTGCAGTTTTACTTTTTCCCTGTTTCTAATTTTATGTCATAAAAAATACTGATAGAATGCAAGGTCTGTTTTTTCTCCTTTTGCAAACTGTTCACATTTGTACCTACTTAAACCAGTTTTAATTTACGTAAAAGACTAATAAATCATCAACAGGGTGATATATCAAACAAAGTTGGTTATAGTCGATGGTGGTCTATTAGGTTGGAACCAGGTTTAGTTCAAACACCGGATGGAATTCTAGTTGAACACCAACACTTTGAAGGGGTTGATTGCCTCATTGTAACTCCCAAAAGTGAGTTTTAGTAATCCTTTTCCTTGCTACCATAATCTTTTTGAAAATAAATGCTTATTCAACTCTGAATAACTTATAAATTAGTAGTAATATTACAAATAAATTAAAAATGCATGCATTTTAATATCTTCCACCACCGTAGAACTGCAACATAGTAATTCTTACATTTTCAGGTTTTCAGAAGAGAACAGAACCTGGTCCAGCCATTGTATACTACCATGGTGGAGGATGGGTGACTGGCAGCATCAGTAAGTTTGTCTGGTTGATTATCTTATTCATAGCACATCATATCATCAAAAACAAGGTCGTTTTAAATAATATACATATTTCTAGGCATGTACAAAAGCCTACTGATTGACCTAGCTGAAGAAACAGGCTTTCTTGTGATGTCTCCTGAGTAAGTTTACAATTGTTTGAACTTTAAAATTGCTTTTACTGTAAAAATATTAATTATATAGTTCAATGGAAAAATACACTAAAAATACCAGCCAAGATTCTTATTGACTCTTACTAAAAACACCAGCCAAGATTCTTATTGACTGCCGCATACTACCATAATTCACCATTCAATCACCCATTAACTCATCACCACAGATACCGAAAAGCCCCAGAACACCCTTTCCCAATCCCCTACTATGATTGCCTTATTTCCACCATCAGTTTTATGACATTGAGCCAGCAACTTAACGTTCATCCCAATAAGATTGTTCTGGCAGGGGATGGTGCAGGTTGGATTTGTTATGATTTTTTGATGACCTAAAAAACCTTGTTAAAAGGCAGCTTGGCTTAATGGTCTAGATTAAATAGAAGAAAATTGATATAGCTTTACACCTGAATAATGTAAATGGCTGCCCAGTGTACCACTGCACTCTAATGGGAAACACTGTCCTATCATAATTCATGACACTAACTACCTCTTTACCCTTTGAAGGTGGCAACTTAGCAATGGCAGTTTACCTTGATCTTCTACAAATAGATTTTCCCGACATACAATTGCCTGCAATGCAGGTTGTAATATACCCAATGCTTCAGATGATTAACTTCCAAACTCCAAGCTATTCCCATGGGGACCATTTGTTTCCGAATAACATGATACAAAAGTTCTGGCTTGCTTATATTGGGTAACTATTATTTGGAAAGTGGTACATTTTACTGGTTTTGTAAGCTGTACTGACTTTAGGTAACACACATTAATTCATGGCATTAAACTATTTGTGTTATTTTTAGTATAAAAAATGTTTTAGACTTGGTCGTGTTTGTCCAGCCGGTTGTTCTAGCGGTTAAGTGCGTCGCCTTTCAATCGAAAGGTTGAAGCTGTAAAACTGGTCGCTAACTAGCCGGTTGTGTCCTTGGGCAAGGCACTTTACGGACATTGCTGGATCCCAGCGGATTAATGGCTTCTACCAAATTCAAGGTACGTGTCTATCAAATACAACACACTGCATCCGATAACCCGACGGTGGGCGCTAGGTGGTCTGACTATTGCTCATGTTTTAACCCCCTTGGTTTTCCCATTCAAGGGTATAAACATGAATATCCTATCCTATTATCATGTTTCATAGAAGATTAATTTAATGATGTTGTTGTTCATTATTTATTTTGACAAAAATATACGACTCACTATTACAGTTTGGATCACCGATATGACTTGGCGAAAATCATTGCAAGAAACGGACATTTTGATAAAAGCGATAAAAATTTCAGTGAAAAATGGAAGATGGTTTCTCATGATAACATACCAGACAAGTAAGATGTTTTTTGTGATGTGTGTAGTAATATGTTAATGGGGTTAAAGTTCTTAACCTTGCATAGAAAAAAATGCTCCATTATCTTTTTAAGTCATCTGTTCAATTTAAATTTGTTTTCATGCTAAACCCTTATTTTTAGATACAAACAAAAGCGTAAATACATGAGCATGGATGATACAAAATGTGAGTTACCTCATGATGTACGGAATCACGTGAAAAGCATGATGCTGAACACAAGAATAGCTCCCTTGTTGGCTTCAGATGATATTGTGAAGAGGATAAAGAAGACACTGGTTCTTGTGTGCGAGTACGACCCGCTGAGGGATGACGGGGTTGGTATTATCATAACCCAGTTGGGCTGTAACAGATTTCCTCACGATTACATAAGGGGACAATATCACATGTCATATCGTTGTATGATTGAGATGTTGTTATTTTGGGTTCAAACCATTAATCGAAATTGTTCAAGTGATATCCTCTTAGTACATCACCCAGGACGCACCAAATTAGTCAGCTACTGGTTTCGATCTAGCAATTTTTTAACCGATTCAAACTGAAAAATCTAGATGAATGAATATGCTATCCTACATCCAACTTTTTGTGCTAAAATTATTTAGTTTTCTCTCCTTTCCCAGATCTTGCTTTACCAGCGGATTAAATCGCTGAAGGGAAAAGTTGAGTTGCAGTATCTTCCCACCAGTTTGCATGGCGCTACCACATTAGGAGCTGCATTGAAGAACAGCTATTACTCGGAGCAAAATAAAATCCTTTTCAAAGCTATACGTGATGGTATGGAAGAAGAGTCCGTACTTGAAGAAAAGTCTGTAGCATTTGAAGAAGAGTCTGGAATGTTCGATTTCTTTTTACCTTAAATATTTGTAAAGAATACGAATAGTATAAAATCATAGACAAGGTGCAATAAGTTTATAGCAGTTGTTTTATTTTGAAATTTTATTAATATTTTTGATTGTGTTTTCTTAACTTATAAATCGTCAACTTTCATACTGATTTTATGCTATATATGCAAATTATTTATAGTTCTTTTCTTTTTTCTATAGTTATTATGCAATTACCTAATTTTCGCTTGATTAGCTGTGATAAATTTCTACATTGATTCCGTAAAATTTTTATATTCTATCTTTAATTAGCTACAGAATTTTTCTAGTTTTCTGTATTAAATTTACTGTATTACAAAATGATTTTTGCTTGCTCGAAACAAAAACCTTAATGTATAAAGACATGCCATTCCGAAAAGTGTTAAATAGTATATATGTACATGTACCTAATCACCGTTTAATTTTTAACGTTCTAATTCCAGATGCTAGGTTTTATGAATTTTAAATAAGTAGGTTAGGATGGAGGAACAACTGGAAGGAATACTCACGTGTGCAATATGCTTGGATCGATTTGTGCAACCCAAGATGCTGCCATGCCAGCATACGTTCTGTTTGACACCTTGCTTGCAAAACCTAGTGCTGGGCAACAGGTGCTTTTGGTGTTTTTTTACATTGCTTTTATTATCGATAGACTATGGTCTCTAATGTCAAAGTTAAACTATTCATATTTCATGGTTAAAAGGCCACAATTTGATAAAAGATTAGACAATATTGGAAACAAAATACCTGAAATTAAACATTTAAAGCAGGGGCGTGCAACATACGGCCCGCGGGCCACAGCACGGCCCGCGGTACCTATTTACGTGGCCCGCTACACACTTTATGCTTCGTAGCCTATTCATTAAAAAACTTTCTCTGAATTGTAACGGCATTATTGGCGTTTAAACTGCCATTAAATTCCGTCTGTATAGTACTGTGACGAACTCCCATTGTTACAGCATAATGTACATTGTATGAAAACTGCCATTTTCTGGCAGTGGTACAGTATTCCGTGATATTACTGTGTAAAATACTCCATAGGGTAACACAATCAAATTGTAGTTTGCCTGATTTGCCAAAAACAGCAAGATGTATTTCATTCATGGTTACAAAAAGGACACTGAGTTAGTTACAAAACTTTAAGATGGCTTTAAGATAACTGAAGCAATTGCCGAAAAAGCAAAGCCGTCATAAAAAAATATAAGTAGTTCGATGGTATGGCCCGCGGTATCTCTATACTTGTACGTTGTGGCCCATTGCGCAAAACAGTTGCACGCCCCTGATTTAAAGCAATAAAAAAGAGGATGCAGTAAAGCTTGACAACTATATTGGAAAGATGCCAGATTTAGAAGAAAAAGTACGAAATGTTGGCCTTTATGATTTCTTAGAACACTATTCTTGCGTTGAACATAATAACTCTTTGTTTTCAGGATAACATGTCCTCACTGTCGAAGAGTGCATGTTATGCCTCCAGGAGGATTGGTTAAATTCCCCAACAATTTGGCAATTGGTTCAATGTTGGACATAAAGCAAGAACCAAAGCCACCACCTGTTCAACCATGCCCAGTAAGAGAAACAAAGGATAAAACACATTTTCTATTTGGTGAAAAAACGACATTCATTATAACACGGCCATTGGCTATCTATTAAAATATTAAATGCATGTAGGTTTTCAAGCTATTTCAGTCTTTGTAATGACTTCAAATTTAAATGACTGCCTCTAATCTAACCAAGTTAGTGTCTCCCGTAGGCCTGGGTGGATATTGAACTAGGAACCTTGTAATCTGACGCTGTGCTTATAAAATGTTATTATTCAATCGCCTTTGTTTGTGTGAACGTGTCATTACTATTTTGGATAGGTAAAATCACCTTGAAGGATTTGTATATATGACTGTCTTATATAATAAAAAAATCTGGGTGTTAGAAAATTTACTACTGTTAGAGTGACCATGCTGCAGTTTCCGAATTTATTGCAGTGTTGTAATCAATATAAATTTTGTTTTGTTAACAAAGAAAAAAAGGCCTTTAATCATATCATATTTTCTATTACTCAATTTTACCATGTTTTATTTTTGCTCATTGAATGTATTTAAGGAATGCATGAAAGGTTGCGAAAAGCCACAACTATGCCAGCACTGTGGCAAAGGTTTATGTGAGGAGTGTTTCAAAGTTCATACTCAACAAATCATTAGGGGTCTGATGGATTCAGTTGATGAGGTTTGCTGATTGAAACTTTAGTTCTTTCTAAGTTGAAAACTGGTTACCAATGTTAAATGTGATGCTCCACCAGATTAGTCTAGTGGGTTAGTGTGTCGCCTTTCAGCCGAAAGGTTGCAGGTTTGAAACTGGTCACTACTGGATGGTTGTGTCCTTTGTGAAGTCACTTTACGGACATTGCCTGAACCCAGCGGATTAGTGGGTTTTACTAATTAAAAAAACTTTTAATTCATACACAACACACTGCAATAGATCCGGTAACCCTACGATGGGCGCGAGGTGATCTGACCTTTGCCTGTGTGTTAACCCCCTTGATTTCCCTTGATGAATAATTTTTACCTTGATGAATAATTTCCTGGATAAAGAACAAGTTTTTGTGCTCAAGGCCATCATGGCCATGTACAGCCATCCAGTTGTATTAATTTAATTTATAACCACGGCAGTCATGATTAAACAGAAGCTAGATTTGCAAGTTGCGGGTCCACCATCAGCCAAAAAGTTGCAATTGCAACCTACCAAAATACTTTATACAAAGCTTTAACAGTTGTTGTTTGAGCAATGTGGATTAATGCATTGCACATATACTGTGGTGATATTTCTATCATATTCAACACACTGCAATAAATCCGGTGATAAAACTCTTAATTCCTATAACATGCAGATTTCTTTAAATAGTTATTCCATGATAACCATGAATGAATCCAATCCCCTGTCGCTGAGACACAAATGACACATCATCTTATGATTTCTCTTTTGTGTAGTTGTGTCGCTTGAGAATTTATTTGGGAGAGGTTTCTTTCAGTTAAAAAGAATTAATCAAAAATTAAAAAGTAATTGAATAGTTAACATGCTGCAATAACTTTAGCAACATAAATGTGTGCAAAAATATTATATAAATCTTAATTCGCTGAAACCAAGTACCTTCTTTCACCATGGTACCTGATTTTTTTCCTTACTCCAAATTAATGGTTTTGAAATTACAGCCCTAACTTTTCAATTGTAACTGAGTAGCAATTACACCTCATTAGGTCCGCAGTGTTCTACCGGTAATCTCAGATGTAAAAGCAAATTTTAAAGAGAGACAGGTGAAGGTAAAATCGAATGGAGAATCTGTTAAAACTGATGTTAGCGACGTAAGTAATTGGTCGTATTGTCCATTGTAA
>CH003028.1:1293789-1394464 GCA_000149265.1 Ciona savignyi
TGTTGTGCCTCCCCCTCCCCCTCCATCAAATCATTCCCTTCCTCCTCCCCCTTCATCAAATCCGTCCGCTCCTCCTTCAAATAGTGTTGTGCCTCCTCCTCCTCCTCCATCTAACCGTTTTGTGCCTCCTCCCCCTCCATCAAATCCGTCCGCTCCTCCTTTCCCTTCCTCAAATAGTGTTGTGCCTCCCCCTCCCCCTCCATCAAATCATTCCCTTCCTCCTCCCCCTTCATCAAATCCGTCCGCTCCTCCTTCAAATAGTGTTGTGCCTCCTCCTCCTCCTCCATCTAACCGTTTTGTGCCTCCTCCCCCTCCATCAAATCCGTCCGCTCCTCCTTTCCCTTCCTCAAATAGTGTTGTGCCTCCTCCCCCTCCATCACATCGCTCAGGACCTCCTTCCCCCTCCATCGAACCGTTTTGTGCCTCCTCCTCCTCCTCCCACTTCATCAATCCGTTCTGAACCTCCTCCCCCTTCATCAAACCGTTTTGTGCCTCCCCCTCCCCCTCCATCAAATCGTTCCGAACAGCATCCACCTCAGCTGAATCGCTCTTCAAAGCCAACCTCTCAATCAGGTCGGTTTGTACTTCCCCCTTATCCATCAAGCCTTCCTGCGCAGCATCAGTCAAATCGATCTGGACATCAACGATCAAGTCAGACTGGACCCCCACCACCCCCCTCTAATCGGACTGGACCACCACCCCCCTCTAATCGGACTGGACTACCACCACCCCCCTCTAATCGGACTGGACCACCACCACCCCCCTCAAATCGAACTGGACCACCACCACCCCCCTCAAATCGAACTGGAGCCCCACCCCTTTTTAATTGAACTGGACCCCCACCTCCCACTAATCAAACTGGACACCCACATTTCTTAAATCAGACTGGACCACCCCCACCCCCCTTAAATCGAACAGGACAACCCCCCTCAAATCGGTCTGGACCACCACCACCCCCCTCAAATCGGTCTGGACCTCATTCATCAAGTCGGACTGGACCATCCCCATCTCAATTGAGTCGGTTTGGACCCCTCCCAGCTCCACCACCATCAACACGAAAGCATCCTCCATCTTCAGATCAGTTTAAACCCTCACAACACCAATCACACCAATCTACTGCATAGACCAGTGGTTTCCAACCATTTTAAGCTTTCCCTGCTAAAGTTCCAAACCATTTCAAGCACCCTACAACAAGAGTAAATAATTTAACCTGCTTGCAAACTTACAGTAATATGCTAACATGTTTTATAGCACCATGACAAACTCCTGCATATCAAATGAATATGACAGAACGACTCATAAGATTCAACACAAACATTTAATTTCTGCCAGCACTCAGAGAGTGGAGAGTATTTCAACATTTCATAGCACTCCTGAGTAATGTTACCGATGCCGTGTAGATGCTATAATACTGATTCCTACACACCATTGCAATGTTATTAAGTTCATTTCAAAAACAAATATCTTTTAAAAGTTCATCCAAACCCATTATATTCTGTCCAAACATTATTCTGTCATTATGCTTAATCACAATGTCTGTGGCATATTGTATTGTATTTTCTTCAACATTGACCTTTTAAATATTTATATATTGCTTAAAGCTTTTAATTTAATACATTTAGTAGAGCGTTTGCACAATTAATCCTGTTAGTAGCGTGTTATATTTATATGGAATTATATGGTGCAATGAACAAATGCTTAAAAAGTACAATTGTGTTAAATCTTCATTTTAATTCGGTGCGGTTTCATTGTTTTTTCCTCTGCTAAGCATTGCTTGAATGTGTATATTGTGTCTGTGGAAAATGGTTACATTTAGTTAACTTCTCTGTATAGTATAATAATATAAAAAGACATAAATGGAATATGACAAACTGGTTTAAGAAAATGAAATGTGTTTATGAAAATCAATGATTGAATTTAAGTTACGATTTTGAAAGAATTATTATTCGTTCATTGGCAGAGGCATTTTGTTGCTTTATGTATGCATACTTTATTATTAATATACTATTATTAATCTAATTTATTATGTTATTCATTGCAGAAGCTAGGTTAGTTTATTCCCAGTAATAGGCGTCAAATTGATAAGTGATTGAAAAATTAGTGAGTTTATTTGGATTTGAACAATTAAAGAAGTTCTGGTGACAATTCTTATTATGTTTCCAACCTTAAATTGAAACCTGATGGAGTAAAACAAATGCTAAATCTAATCTGACAAATTGTATTCTAAAAGCAACGGCGCACAGAAAGTGGTTAGTGCTGAATAGCTGTGTTAATTCACGTTGGTCACTACCATATTTTCTTTTCCTTAACAAATTAATGTATGTGATATATAATATGTTTCTGTGCTTCGTAACCTATACATCGACTATCTATGTAAACTAAATATTGCTAACAAACAATATGTGGCATAATTGCTAATGTTTCTTTAATTTGTTAGAACCCATCATGCACTGGGTTCGAGAAATGCCTGTTAAGTTCCTTGCCCAAGGACACAACCAACTATCAATCAGTTTTGAACCTACAATCCTTTAGCCGAAAGGTGACATACTAATCCACTAAGCTAAGTTATTTAGTAGAATATTTATTTTTTGTGGAAGTAATCATTGTTTAGTTCTTCCATTCAATTCCAGATATCAGGTTACATAATAAGAGGGTTAAAATGGACAAACAACTTGAAGGATTAGTGACATGTGCAGTATGCTTGGATCGATTTGTACAGCCCAAGATCTTGCCTTGCCAACATACCTTCTGTTTGAAACCTTGCCTTCAAAACCTAGTTGTGGACAAGAGGTAAAAAGTTTATTTGTATTGATAATGGTTTTGATGTTTTTGTAGAACTTTCTGTGAATGGTAAACGCAAGGGGCGTTTTTATATAGGAAATTATCAGATTGCCCCGCGGATATGTAAGAAAGCGTTATTAGAATATGCAAGGAAGGCAATAATGAGTTTATCTCACACCACCGTTGGAACACTAGAGCTATTCCATATATGTTGTATGTTTAGTCAAGAAGATATAATTGTGTGTGAATTTTATTTAGAATTTTTTGAGTGATCTAATAGCACCGACAATGTAAAGTTGCTTATTGAAATGTTTAACTAATACATTAAGTTCCCATGGTTCAGTAAAATTTTTATAAAATTTAGGCTAAAAACCAGGATTACTCACTGAATAACCACAATTTTAATTTTTGTTCCAATCTATCATACCAATTCATAACCCCAAATGTCACCGTCAGTGTAAGATGCCCGCACTGCCGTAAAGTTCACAAACTTCCTAAGCGTGGATTGATCGATCTGCCCAACAATTTGACGATCATTTCTATTCTTGATTTCAAACCAAAACCACTGCCGGATGAAAAAGTTTGTCAGGTGAAAAAATTAAGAATAATTAGTCTCACTTTAATGACTTGTTTTAACAACTGTTCGTTTTGCCGTCTTTTTCCGTTCCTTTGTCGTGATTTTGTTTGTTTGCCATTTTTAAATAATGGAGCAAAAACTGAATAAACTAAACTTGTTGGCAAAGAGGATATTCAATATTTATCCCTGTTAGTCGGAAAACGCACATAATGCTAGTACATGGGCAATCATTTGATACCCAGTAAGTCCCTTTCCATCAAGTCATTTGTTCAAAGAAACAACCAACTAGCCAGTGGTTGCTTTTCAAATCCACAACATTTCAGCTGCCGGCAAACCATTAATGCTCTTATCAATTAAGCAATCCTGCCATACAAATAACAGACAGTCACCCAACAGGATGTGGGATCGAAACCGGTGATGTAAATTTACTAACTGGTGATAGGAGTATCTTCTTCTTTAATATCTTCTTCTTTAAACTTCTTTAATCTATTTTTAGCCAGATAGTCGCATAACCGTGATAAATATTAAAATTAAATTTATCATAAAAAGTTGCCAAAAATCATTTCAAATCAAAAATGCATTGTCCCAATTTAAAATGTTATTTAAAATAAAACAAGTTGTAACAGGAATGTTTAAAGTCCGGGTGTGAGCCACTGCTGTGTCAGCACTGTGAGAAGAAATTATGTGAGACTTGTTTCAACGTTCATTCCCAACAACTGATCCAAGCATTGATGAGGTCTGTAAATCAGGTCAGTTGCTTGTGTTGGACGGGATATTCATGGTTATCATTGTATGTGGGAAAATCAAAAGTGGAACATTTAACGATCGTCACACTTAGCACTTTTAGTTTATGTATTGTTGTTAAACCCAATAGTTCTATGGATTTAATCAATCTACATTCTCTATGTGCATTCGGAAAGGACATAATCACCTACCGAGCTGCTCACACTCAACGGTTGGTTTCGATCAAATAGTGATAATGGTAGATTGCTCTGTGATATTTTACTGGGTCTGATCCACAGACTATTGTATTAAATTTAACCGATTAAGTCAATTAACGTTTTTATTTAATTTTGTCATAGCTGTAATAAGTTTCTGTGATTTTGGTATGGTTTAGAATAAAAAATTTTTCTTAAGCTCTTTTTTTTTTTTTTTTTCTTAAGCTCAAAAAACTCCCCAATTTTGTGGTCTAAAAAATAAAACTAACAATTTAGTCAAAAAATGTTTTCATAGTTGGTATTGCACTGATCGCTTTATTTTCTGTAGTATATGTTAATAACTTTATAAGTTGTAATATGTTCAGATACGAAGACTCTTCTCCTCAATGTCGGAGATGATAACCAGCTTAGAAGAACGGAGGATTAAATCAAAATCTGCTGGCGATTTGGTTAAAGCTGATATTGTTAAGGTAAGTAAAAATCGGTTCTTTTAAATTTACAATTTGCGTGAATTACTTTGATTATCTTTTTTTAAGTTCAGTTTATTTATTTTTGTCCTGGTATTAAATAGCAGTAAGTAAAACAAATTATAAAACAGGAACTGAAAAGATGCAAAATGAGAATTTGTTAAAACATGACATAAAAAAGAAATTTATGAACACAGCCGCTAAACCTCAGAAAAATTACAACAATTTGCAAACAGTATTCTTTAAACTATTAAAATAAAATGCTAAAGGAGTGATAAAGCATGAACAATACTAAGGGTAAGCCTGAAAAATGTGGCTTTGAATGAGAATTGAACTCACTTATTAATTAATTCCTTAGAATTAGAGTGTACAGTCACTTATATCAAGTCTTGAATTTATTTTTCACCTGGGCAAGATTTTTCTTTCCCTATTTACCGTAATTGTATAACAAATTTTATACTTAATGTTTTGAAAGTATAGGATAAGATACGATAGGATATTCATGTTTATCCCCAGGAATGGAAAAATCAAGGAGGTTAACACACGGGCAATTGCCAGCAATCGCTTCGCGCCCGCCTTCGGGTTACTGGAGCAATTGCAGTGTGTTGTATATGATTCACACATTCGTTTAATTTAGTATAACCCATTATTTCGCTGGGTACAGGCTATATCTGTTAAGTGCCTTGCCTAAGGACACAACAGACCAGCTAACGACCGATTTTTTCAGCATCAATCCCAGAATATGTTGAAGTCACTTACATTATGTTCATGGTCAGGTTTTCAAAGTGTCGCAATGCATTAATAATTTATAATATAAAAATGTTGAACGGCATATTATAATCAACTAAAATTTTTTTTAATAGCTTTATCCAAGGACACAATGTGTAAAATAGTATCAGTCTGCGAAACATTAAACTGGTATGAACACTATGGTGACCAAACTACACTGGTCAGATTTGTTTACCGAAATTGCTTCATAAGTTTAGCCTTTCCAATCCATTCCCAGGCAATAGATCGATTAATCGTCCAACTAAACAACCGGAAACAAACTTTGCTTGGCCAGGTTGACTCGTACGTGAGCTCGGAATTAAGGTGCGTGTTGTTATAATTCTGCATCACTATTTGTCCAGTTGATTAGATTACCTTGTTAGTGCTTCGCTTAGTAGCTAGACGATTGTGTTGCTGGGGAAGGCACTTTGTGGACATCAACTAAACCAAATGGATTAATGTTTTCTGCTATTTTGGAAAGCATGTTAAGAATATATAACTAATAATTTAAAAAAACCAGCAGTGGGTGTTACTTGGTGGTTACCTCTGTGTTAACGCCCCCTTAAATATTTATGATGTATTTTAAGAATTAGGATAGGATAGGATAGGATAGGAGATTCATGTTTATCCCTGTGAATGGGAAAACCAAGTGGGTTAACACACGGGCAATTGTCAGATCACCTCGCGCCCACCGTCGGGTTACTGGAGCTATGCCAGTGTATTGTATATGATAGACACGTTCCATCAATTTGGTAGAACGCATTAATCCGCTGGGTTCAGGCAATGTTCGTAAAGTGCCTTGCCCAAAGACACAACCGACTAGCTAGCGACCAGTTTTACACCTGCAACCTTTAGATTGAAAGGTGGCGCACTTAACCGTTAGACCAACCGGCCGGACAATTACTTTCAATGCAATATCATTGATTGTTATGAAACTTTCAGCTGTTCTGCTTGTGTTTTGCTATGCCGAATTACTAAAAGTTAACATAACATTTTTTTGTTAAAACATAACAACAATTTGTTTCCAGGCAATTAAAAACCGAGCAGGAAAACCTTGAAATGGAGATGGTGAACATGAGCTCACATTGTGAGAACGCTGAGACAAAATGCTCCAACTATCTTGATAATGGGGGGTGGGTCGTATATTTATTTTTGTGGGTGGGGATTAGTTTATCAACAAGTATTGTTAGGTGCCTTATACATAAAGTTAAATATAAGAGTTATTATTACAGTGTTTGTGTTTTATTTGGTCGTTTATATATAGCGAGGCTTTATTGATAGAAAAATGTACCTACGCCAACATTTCCGTTGCCAATATTACACATGGTTGTATATGGAAATACCTGAGTTTCTCAATTTTGTGAATTTCTTTATAGTTTGAATAGTTTACACAACGTTACCTTGACCACCCACAGATTACAAGACCAAACCCTCCAGATCGAAGTGACAAGCCTCACACACCAAAGCAGGGAATACTTGAGGAATATCAAACTGATTAAATCCAATATAGAGGACAAGATGACCAGGATTATTGAGGTTGGTGTTGTGAATTTATGTCAGTAACTGGTGGTTACCAACCTAAAGAGTGGTACAGTGCATAAAATTCAATTCTTTGCTAGTCGCCATTAATTAAGGAAAAAAACTACATTAGTTTCGAACTGTGGCCATAAGTTATCACATAATTACAGTAATAAAACATAATGATAGATTGAAAACAATGTTTAAATCTTCTATTCCTGCCAGATAGCAAAAGTACATCCATCCACTAATCATGATTAATTTTTCCTACTTTTGGAGAATTTTAACAAGATAGCAGAATAATTCAAACCCAATTACCCCTCAGTTCCACAACGAAAAAGAGCACAGGATCGTATCCATGGTGGCTAACCTGGGTGAAGTGATCCACACCACCCCCACCCATCTCTCCTTCAACCTTGGGAGCAACTCAATATACAACGAGATCGAGATTGAGCGGACGATAGCGAGGTCAAGGAACCAAACGAATGATGATGCAGGTTGGGTATCAACATCAGTATTAACATTTACTGTCGCTTAGGATAGTATATTCATGTTTTATCTTTGAGAATGGAAAAACGCAAGTGCATTGTCACAAGGGTAATTTACAAGTACGAATACACAATAAAGCATTTTCACATGAGTCACTATAATATTAGTTTGTGCCCTGTTAAGTTACCTGAGCTACGATAGCGTATTGTGCATGATTAAAATGTTTTTTTCTAATAAGATAGTATAATCATGTTTTATCTCTATAAATGAATAAACGCAAGGCACATTGTCACAATTGCAATTGACAGCCACGATTACATAATAAAGCATTCTTACATGAACAACCATCAGATTACTTTGTTCCCAGTGTCAGGTTACTTGAGCTACTACAGTGTGTTCTGTATTAGGTCCAGTTAAAATCACCTTACCAACCGACTAGCTAACTAGCTTGGATCCCAAAACATTTTTACTGAAAGTTTATGTACTAACCCACCAAGCTTTTAAACCTGCATGTTTGCTAAAACTAACCATCCTACTGATTTTGTACATGACACAGTAATTAAGCAATTTTGTTTTGAGCCTGTCCAATTTATTAAGTTTTTATAAATAATAAACCAACACTAACAATACACTGTCAATACATGGAATTATGACCAATTTCACCTAAACAATATTCATATGTCCCATACACTCAGTTTAGTTTGGTTAAGGTAATTTTTAAAACATGTCATCTTAATGCAAGTTAAGTATATGTAATAATCCACATACCCTACCATCCACAGACATAGTAACAAGTTATATCCCCTCATTTATCTCTCCATCCATATCACCACGTGGGAATGTTGATTCATCTATGAGTTCCTTTATATCAGGTAAGATTAAGTTTGCCTACAACCATGTTTTTTCTGCATTCAGAAGATTATAACTAAAACTTTGGAAACTAAATAGTTAAGCAAGCTCTAATGGGTGCATGTTAGTCCAGACGATAAACCAACGGTAGTGACATTAAAACCAGCTGTCTGCTAGTTTATTGTTTTTTTATGCTAAACATTATAGGATAGGATATTCATCTTTATCCCCGTGGATGGGAAAACCAAGGGGGTTAACACACGGGCAATCGTCAGATCACCTCGCGCCCATCGTAGGGTTACCGGAGCTATTGCAGTGTGTTGTATATGATAGACATGTTCCTTTAATTTGGTAGAACCCATTAATCCGCTGGGTTCAGGCAATGTCCATAAAGTGCCTTGCCCAAGGACACAACCGTCTAGCTAGCGATCAGTTTCGCACCTTCAACCTTTCGATTGAAAGGCGACGCACTTAACCGTTAGACCAACGGGCCGGACAATTATGCAGACGTCTTCTGATCCCAGTGGTTTAATAGGTTTGCTTAAACTGTGGCAATATCTCCCATCATAAGTAACATTGTAATAGCTTTCATAACCTAAGAGGCTAATACATAATCTCGCTAAAATGTAACAATTTTTTTTAAAGAAATAAAAGGTATATTGAACTAAAATATGTCCACCCTTTTTTATTGTCATACCAGCCTCAATAAGTCCAAGATCTGTTGCCCCCACCGTATCATCCAATGTGCAACAATTACACAGCTGCCTAAGAAACAAGGGAAGAGTCAAAAGGTACCACCTTGACTTACTATTTGTCATAGGAAAATAAATCTTGTTTAATATCTAGCCTTGTTTATAAGAAAGTCAGCGCTTGACTGCATTGTAAGATGGTGTATGCTAGAATTTTTATGTTTATATGAGTGGAAAAATACAGGTAAGAAAACAAGCACAACCATGAAAATAGAATGCACGCTCATTGCTTATCAGATTATTTTTTGTGTTATTTGTTTGATATATTATTTTTTTATCTGGGGGATGTCAGTCAAGCCCCTTCCTCAAAGCCGCCTAAAAGATCCAACACTATTTGTATATTGTAACATTCATAACTCATCCCATCTAGCAAACCACCACCACATTCCAGGTGCTTTGGTACTAAAGGTGCCGACATCTCGTGTTTGAACTGGCCCCGCGGTGTCTGTGTGAGTCCCAATCATCAAATCATTGTGGCCGACAGCAGTAACCACAGGATCCAGGTGGGTGGTTTTCTTCCATACCTGTTTTCTACCATCCACAAGAAAATTCTACCTTACACTATTGGTGAAGGGGTAGGCAGTGTACTTTCCCATGTACATTGCTTAGCTGGGAAATCTCCGGAAATCTGCACTTATGATTGTCAGACAGCTTGTGAGGAAAACCTGTATTGAAATAATTATCCACTGTTACTCTTGGATTACTTATATCAACTGTTAAGTTGCTTGAGCTCCTACATTGTGCTGAGGTCATGTGTTGGGGGACTATTTTCTAATACTGCAGATCAACAACTTCACATTACCTTATTATTTTATTACCCATGTTTCACCCAGACATTTGATGCAAGTGGAAGTCCAATATTGACATTTGGAAGTTACGGATCAAATGAAGGGGAGTTCGATTGTTTGGCAGATGTGCATGTGACATCACAGGTGGGTGTGTGATGTCATAATGTGGTCACTTCATTCAATCCTTTGCTAAATGTGTTTGTATACAGTCTAAATATGGAAACTTGTTTTAAAAGACAATAATATTAGGTTACTAAACAAACTTTAATAACTACACATGGTCATGTGATATTCAAAAGTTCCGCTAAATCATGTGTCCCCATCCTAATTTAATCATTGGTTTCCTATCCAACGCATAATAAAATGCATTTTTACTACATTTTTCTATTTCTCATTTCCTAACTTTAATGTCAGACATTTTCCTTACTTTAATGTTAGATTAAGGATAGTTCCGAATCTTAAACATTCGACTGAAAGGCGCTGAAGTAACCCACCAACCAATTCGGCCTCTCAATTATTTGTTATTATCTTTCAATAGAAGCATTTAAAGAACAAAAAATAAATTATAAATAAAAATAAAAAACGACTTCATCATCATCTTTAAAATCGCTCCGCAGGGCTGGATAATCACATCCGACAGATACAACCATCGAATTCAGATCTTCGACAGCATGGGTCGGTTCATTCGCATGTTTGGGCAGGAAGGACATGGTAATTATAGGGTGATTCGCTATGTAATGGGTCCAGTGGGTTCAGCTCGGTGGTAGTGTGATGAATTGTAAGCAGGAAGGTTGTAAGATTGAAACCTAGTGGTGGGTAGTTGATTGTACCTGGGCAAGTGCGTTGCCCTTATCTAGTTCGTTAATAGGTTAAACCTAAAAAAGAAATACCTTAATTATATACAACACACTGTAGTCCGGTTACCCAATGGATGGTGCATTGGTAAACTTAGTAGGTGAGGTAATCTAATGATTTCTCTTGTGATAATGACACTTGTTTAGCAAAAAAAACATAAACATTTAATAATAGCATTACCAGTTGACCCAAATGTAATTATAAAATATTAACTTAATATTAACACATGTCTCACCATTGACACATGTTATGTATAAAATATATTACCTTAAAATTAACATTACCTTGTACATTTAAGGTGAAGGGGACCTGAGCTACCCATGGGGAGTGAGTACGGATAATATGGGATTCGTGTACGTTTGTGATAAAGACAATCATCGAGTACAGGTGGGTGGTAAGAATTAGTTGTATTCTGACTGGTTCATCTGGCGGTTTAGTGCGACGCCTTTCAACCAAAAGGTTGCAGTTTTAGAACAAGTCGCTAGCTAATCGGTTGTGTCCTTCGGCAAGGCACTTAACAGACAATACCTGAACCCAGCGGATTAATGAGCCGAATAAAAGAAGCCTGACTATCACACATAACACACTGCAATAGGTACGGTTACCCGACGGTGGGCGTGAGGTGATCTGACGATTGCCCGTTTGGTAACCCCCTTGGTTTTCACATTCATGGCGATAAACATAAATATTCTATCCTATCAAGCCTTATCGTCAGTGAGTTTTCCATTAAGTGGTATGGGGCAGCACCGGAAGTCAAAGGGTGATTAGATCAAAACCAGTGGTTTTTCATGTTGGGATTATCTTTAGATTTTATGGAAAAGTGTAGTATTAATAAATGCAAACAAACTTATTCAAGGTGTTCACGTTAGACGGCCAGTTCATCCGCAAGTTTGGAAGAATTGGGACGTACGATGGTCAGTTTGACAGTCCTATGTACCTTGCTCTTACCAGTGATAATAAGGTGATTTGTGTTTTAAATTTGTTAATAATAATTCCATCCATGCTGTAAGTTTTAAATTTGTTAATATTCTATCCAATAATAATTCCATACATGCTGTCGTCAAAAAACTGTGAAAGAATATTTATGTTTTATGCAGTTATTGGGGAAAACACAAGAGGTCATGTCACACAGGCAACCTTAGATTACCTTTTTTGTAAATAAATGTTGCTCCATCCAGTTAAATGGCTTGTTGGGTTGGTGCGTCACATTTCAGCTGAAAGATAGTAGGATCGAAACGGATTGCCGGCTAGAGGGTTGTGTCCTTAGAAAAAGGACTTAAAATCCAATGAATTAATGTGTTGTACAGTATTGAAACTAAAAGCTTGTCTCAACATAATGCAACAAACTGCAGTATTTTCAGTAATCCGACAGTGGGAGCAAGGCTATTTGACAACTATCAATATGATAACGCCCAGTGCATTTTATGTGAAATAAACATGAATATCCTTTCGTCCCTAGATCATTGTGAGTGACAACGGCAACCACAGGATGCAAGTCTTTGACAAATATGGGAGGTTTCTGTTCAAATTCGGTCGTGAGGGTTCAGCTGACGGACAGTTGAAATATCCACGCGGCGTAGCTATCGATTCGTATGGAAATATTATAGTTGCGGATAGCGGAAACAATAGGATCCAGGTACGAGTTTCTTCTTGTTAAACAAAATTCAGGTTAGGATTTTTTGCACCTCTGGTCTAGCCTGTCCAGAAGACCATTGCCACTTTTACTGCACACTCGTGGATGTATTTAGCTTGGTTTTAACTGATGTTAAAATGATTCACTTGGAGAGTTATGACTGCTACACGTCTTCAGTGTCTTGTTTAAATTTATATTAAATAAGACATTGAATATAAAATGATGCCTCTATATAGTAGGTGAAATATGTTTGTTGTTAAAAAGCTTAGTGCTTAATATATTGTTCTGTTTATTAAAATCAGTACACAATAGAGTCCACAGTTGTTATACAACATGTTGTGATATTTCCAGTTTTAAAGTTCATTTGTTTTCTTTTTCGTTCAATGAAATCAAACCACCCCCAGATTTACAAACCCGATGGCAACTACCTCGCCAACTTTGGGCAGTGGGGGGGATCCCCGGGGCAACTGAAAGGGGCTGAGGGGGTCGCTTGGCTCGCCAACGGGGATATCGTTGTCAGCGATCGGGAGAACCACAGGATCCAAATATTTTAGTCAAAAAATTCAAAGAAATTTGTTTAACACAGCAGTAGATTGCTGAAGCTGCTAATGTATTGCGAACAAATGTGACTATTCTAATACCTTAGGCTTACCTAATTATTATGTGTGAAATTAGAGCCTAAAGGTGATTGTTGCCAGAATTAAAATATCATATGCTGAAAGATTAATTTACCTATCTATAATACCTTCCTTTTCTTCTTATTAGATTAAGTACCACCCATATTCACTGGATATATTTTTATCATAAATATTTGCCAGGGTGGCCAGTAGAGTGTAGTGGAATTTTCCCAATTTTGTTCATCTTTTCTCAATGAACACTGTTAGGGCTAGCGCTGTGCCAAGTTTAGACTAATATTTGTTGTAATTTTAAAGTGGGTGTGCTTTGTACATTCTTAAAACTGTAGATTTGGTGACACTGCTTTATCTTTTTTAGCCTTCACATCAATTTACAGATGTTGTTTGATCCTTTATTTGCCATAATGAAACACTTGCAATAGAAACACAATCACAGATACAGGAAAACCTCTTAATCACACCCCAACAAAAAATGAGAATGTTGTATAAAACTTGTTGTATTAGTCTGATATATAATCCTGATCGTTTTAGTTCGTCGCCTTTCAGCTGAAGGGTCACAAGTTCGAAACTGTTCGCTAACAAGTCGGTTGTAACTTTGAACAAGTCACTTAACGGACATTGCCCAAACCCAGTGGAATGATGGGTTCTACTAAAATAAAGGAATGTTTGAATCATACAAAACACACTACAATAGCTCCAGTACCGTTTTTACATTCATTAGGGAAAACATAACTATTCTATCAAGACCTTACTTATGAATTTTATTTGCTCGAATACATACTGTTTCAAATTGTTTCAACGATTGAAATTAAACAAAAACTTTTCTCCTAAAATTTAAATGTATTTGTGTAACCGAATACCTATGTGTAAAGATGCCCTTATTTTTTAATTTACCTATTAACCGAATTGATATATTGCCTTTTGTATCACTGTGTTTATATTTTATCATCTTACACTGTACCGGTACTTTATCTTGCACTTTAGCCTTTCTGTACATAACTGCCTTCTATTAGCAATGTAATAAATCATGGTATTTTGGCAAACTGTGTTAGATTGTGTATTATCTGCATGTCTACACCCTTAACCAATAACCTGGACTTTTAACCGGGGACTTTGCCCCTAACTTTTTATCATGTACCACAATTTGGGACCTTAATCACCCAATCTGGGGCTTGTACACCAAAACTCGGCCGGTTAGTCTGGCGGTTTAATGCGTCGCCTTTGATCGAAAGGTTGCAGGTGCGAAACTGGTCGCTAGCTAGTCGGCTGTATCCTTGGGAAAGACACTTTACAGGCGTTGCCTGTACCCAGCGGAATAATGAGTTCTACCAAATTAAAGGAACGCGTCTATCATAAATACAACACACTGCAATAGCTCCAGTAACCCGACGATGGGCGCGAGGTGATCTGACGATTGCCCGTGTGTTAACCCCTTTGGTTTTCCCATTCACGGCGATAAACATGAATATCCTAGCGTATCCTAAAACGAAATTCACAACTCGTTTTTCAATCGGTTTCTTTTTGATCGAACAGCTGTTTATGAATGAGCGCCGCAGGTTGAACCTCATGAAACCACTTGTGACGTAACAATGCGGGCATTGTTGGACGATGACGCGGGTTAGGACGTAATATACTGCCGATGAGGTCTCTAGCTAGGTTGGATACTTTATCGGATCGCTGATGGTTTGTTACGTCACCTCGCTTTTGCAGTTTGATCATCCCTCTGTGAGAAAATAGTTGTTCAAACAATTTTGGTTTATAAATGTGGTGAGTATTTATGTTCATGCAAAAAACTGTTGGTGCGACCGGTTAGGTCACCCGTTTAGGATTTAGGATTTCAGCCGAAAGGTTGTTGCATCTAAACCAACCTCTGGGTAGTCGGGCGCAAATTGCTTAAATCCAATCGGTTAGTAGGTTAAGGTAAAACAGGCCCAACGTCTCATTAATATAACTCTTTCCCTCCCAACTCGCCATATATGGCGAGTTGGTGGGAAAACATGGTATCCCGTCTGTCCATAAATGGATACAAATCTAAAAAACGATTTCTCCGCAATGCGTAATGGTAGAGACCTCAGCTATGGCTCATTCGATCAAGGAAACCCTATATTTTATTCTCTGTGATTATCGTGGAGAAATATTAAAAATGCGAGGAGTGATAGCCTTTCTTTTTCAAGGCTTCGCCTCTTATTTCTATCGATTTTACACGAATTTACACGTGACTAACTCAGCCAATAGGAGTCGTGTTAACTTGCAGAGAAGCTCTTTTTGTCAAGCAAGTCTTTCTTTACATTCTCTGAGAATTTCGTGCCGTTGAGATAAAAAGGAGAGCGTTGGTGACGTTTTCGCAGCAGGCGGTTATGCTTCGTGTTCACCAAAGCATGAATCCAGCTGGGCCTGCTGAGCGCACGATAAAGAAAAAGGCGGCGAGACTAGCTAGTTCGGTGTGCCCTGCTTTGAAGAATATTGGATATAGTATTTGCGTTTGTTTGGTTTTGTATGCCCTTTTTACACTTCCTTCACTGTTCTTTTTTATACTTTTTACTATTTTAGTTCTACAAAACTAAAAACTTCAATGCGTTTTGGTTCAAGTTTTCATAATATAGTCAGAAAAAAGGGAAATTTCAATTACAAATAGTAAAAAAACTACTGAAGATAGAAATACAGTTTGAATTTTCCTGAGTACAAAAACTATTAGACAATCTACATTCCATTTTTCATATCATTTGGGCATTCCAATAATAAGTGAGTATTTCGTTTGTCAGTGCACCTCAAATTTTTCAAAGTCGAGCAGAATTTTCTTTGCATAAAAAGTGGTGTTCACTAAAGTTTACATAATATATTCTTTATTTGAGGTAGATTTTAGATGTGCAGCTTGTTTAAAAGAGGGATAAATTATCTTTCCAACCATACTAAATATTAAATCATAGCATAAACTTTAGAAAAACTGTGCTAATTTGAAAATGACTAAAAATTGTAAAAAACACTGCGGGACAGCATGTTTGAATTAATGCATTTGGCCGGGAGTGAAAGAGATAATATATAGCTATGATAAACCGACCGTGAGCCTACCTGTAAAGCCATGCCATCGTAACACAGGCTGCGTTTTTTTTTCAATAATGCAAAACATCAATTTAATATTAGATTTAGATAAGAAAAATGATTTTTGTATAATCGTTAGTTCACTGTTACAAAAATAGTAAAATTCTCGGCTCAAGCGGCATAATAGCCATTTAACTAAAATATCGTGGCTGATGACCCATGCACTTCCAAACACACTTTTTTCTTTTTTGTACCAAGCCAAGTTTCGAACCCATGATGGGCTTGTCACTAGGAGCGTTTTTATTGTATAAGAGTTGCTATATGTATCGGTCGCGTTAACCATTTTGCCACACGACCGTACTGCCGAACACACTTTACCTGATATCCGAATCATCAAACGGCATAGCGCCATATAAGGTAATGAACATGACAATTCCAGTCGCCCACACGTCAGCGGGCATTGGGCTGTGTAGTTTCCTCTCCAGAATCTCCGGGGAAGCGTACGCGGCTGATCCACAGAATGTGTTGGACATCCAGGGCTGGTGGGAGAACTGAAAAGAATTTGCTCCTATCTTAGCACCTTGAGTTTAGTTTATTAATTTTTTGCTCCAGTATTAAAAAAATGGCAAACAAATAAAAATACGATATAGAAAAAGACGGCAAAACGAATAGTCGTTAAAACACGTAATTTAAACAACGGATATAATTTAATAAATATAAAGCCGACGCGGCCGCCAAACATTTAAGCAACATTGTTTATGCACAGGAATATTTGTACTAACTGTTCCGCCGTTTTTTTTGCTTCCATAAACTAAAATTACAATCTCGAACACTGAAAACGGCAATATTTCATCTAATATATTATATAATGTGTTTTTAACATCCGTGGATAAAGACTGTATACCCTACCAACAATGGTGTAAACGAATCGACCATACGTTAACTGATGAAGTGAGAAGTCTAAGGATATCAAGCTTGATTTTCCTACCTTGAAGGACATGTATGAATCAGCCATCTACAACAGATTGAGCTGTCGTTGCTATGATGGGCACGATGTACAATACCTACACAGGGTATACTAGTATCTTACTGCTTACAGTTCCACAAAATTCTTATTTTAAATCAAGTCTAATTTCAAACGCATAGTGGGTTCTTCACCATATGTATCGGTCACATGTGCGTACTAATCAGCACGGTACTATGCTAACTAACAACTGCTTTAAAATTCTTACGTGTTTGTGCCCATCGTGCGAGTAGTCTCTATGTGGTCTTGCTGGATACCTTCGTGCAAAACCAAAATCGCAAAGCTTCGCCTGTAAGCGAGGTGGCTTGCTCCCGGTTGCAACGTGCAGCAATATATTCTCACATTTGATATCTCTATGTGCTATATTGCTCTGGTGTAGATATATCAACGCTCGGCAAATATCTGTGAATATCGGTCGACTGTCCGTTTCGCTCATTGCGCCTTTAGCCTAGAAGAAATAAAATATTGTGAGGTGTGCGTAAACTATAATAAATTTTTCCGCGCCCTGTTCGTCGCCTATTTCTTTATTGCAGACTGCTCTTTGAAGTGCCAACGGTGTATAGGCAGGAACAGCGACGAACATGACACAAATTTAAAATGAGTAATTAATACATTTGCAATTGGCCACAATGTAATGTAGGATTTTTAGGACACGATATATGATAATCATGTTGTATTCTTATAAATGCAAAAACGCAAGGGGTTTGTCGGGTTACAGGAGCTATAGCAATATGAACATGATTAAGGGTACTGGATTTCGGACTACCAATAAGTGCCTTGCCCAAGGGAACAGCCGATGAGCGACCGGCCAGTTTCGAGTTTACAACGCTCCGGCTTAAAGGCGTCGCACAAACCCACCAAGCTATTTCACCGGATTTTCATCATGTTTGACCCACGAGGTTTAGTATTAATATTATTATACTAACTTCAGGTGGGTGGTCGTTTACCGGAGCAAGTCTGGGACACCAAACCACCAACTCTGTATCTTGATATACACGAATTATCCGCTTTCTTTTTTTTAACCCGTCAAGTTTCTAACCCATCCAAATTCGTTTTATACAAATCGGTTTATAAATCGGCCGCGTAAACCATTTACCCACATACTGTTTAGTCAGCCTTTAAACCCAAGCAATGTTTTTCACCAGGCGAATATATTTACCTTGACAAAATCCAACAGATCACCGTGGTGAAAATACTCGGTGACGATGTAGAGTCTGTCCGGGCACTTAGTCTCAAATATTTCATAAACTTTTACAATATTCGGGTGTGAAATGGCCGAAAGTATCTCAACCTCCCACGGAAGGAACTTCTTCTTGAAGATTTCCGGGGTTTCGTCACGTGATATTATCTTGATCGCGAGGTCTTTCGTCATCTTAATCGAACACGCCCGCTGCAGGGTTATGACGTAATAATTACTGCACATATTTAATAATAAGTTATTAGAAGTTGGTAAAGATAGGTTTACCCCTCGTAAAACAGAGCTTGCTTCAAGTCTGATTAAAGTATTTAGGATACCGCGCGGATGGTTGACTTGTCAATGAGAAGACATGTATTTCGTTGGTCACAAATGTCATGAATTCATACCTTTACTTTACTGTAGGTTCCTTCACCAATTGTATTACGTAAGATGTATCCTTTTGAGCGAAGCATTTCGGCTTCCGATGCGATTATCGACTTTGGGGGTATTCGAAAATCTACTGGTTTACTTAAATCTTTTTGGTTCTGCATTTTAAGTTTATTTTTGTAAATGTTTTAATTGAATACTATATTTTATTTTGATTTTCAGTGTGTAAGATTCGTTTTACGTCATAATGTTCGTAATTACATCATAAAACAAAATCATGCTGTATTATACAACTGGGCAAATTTAAACTCACAGTTGAACTATGTAATCCGTTAACAAGGTTAAAATGAACGACTCGGAAAGGTAAGGTGTGTTTTACCCCAACTTGTTTTATACTTCTTTTACAATCTCGTTAGTCTAAAGCCTGTCTAGCAATAGTTTTTTTGAAACAGCTTCATATGATCGTAGTAATATAGCCGGAGCATTTTTTTTATTAATGTTATGACTTTGGCGAAATACAATAGGGCCTTTTAGGGGGTCTGCGTATTACACAGGAATTTGCCAGTACAAGTAATGTTACCCGTAGCTTGGCTGCTTGAGTACAGTACAAATTGTTTAACGACCGACACATTACCGTTACTTGTATTATTTTTTTGACTCGAATAGCGTACAACAATAATTGTATTTTTTTACATTAGTCATTGTTTTTTTTGGTAAAGTAAACGCTATATTGTAATTGAGTGAGTCTGATTGCAATAAGTCAAGTAATCTCAAACATATTCTTCTGCCTTATAGCTCCGCTAACCCAAATGTGAGCATGTTGTAATCTGACAATTAACAACATAACATTAACAACATAACAGTCGGTGTTCAACGCACGGGGATACAAATGAAACACCTCTCTAATCTTTGTTATTTTGAAACACATATAAATAATTGTCAGCGCAACCACTTTACAGCACCGTTGTTGAGCCCGAATTTTATACTCTTGAACGTAAAGTCGGGTTCACCGACTTAAGATTTCTACTCTCGGGCGATACATCGCAAAATACAGAGTTTATTTCAACCAACCAGAATGCAAGATCATGTGCATCGAAAACCAAAAAGGTAAAAAGAAAATTCGTTCCTTATTAGAGTTTTTTGGCGAGTTGTTGTTTGTTATTCTGCGGGCGCAAACGAATATTTAAGTTATTAAATAGAATAATCCATGTAGCCACCACCATTTTCTAAAGCTTTAAACAAAGTGCTATCTACCTTTGCTTTTGTGTCTTTCCCATTCGGATGTGTGACCTGTGACGGAGTGATTAACGCTAACGATAAATATACCAATTCTGTAAAAAAACGGTCTTAGGAGCGAGCTCATCATGAGGTTAAACTTTCAACCAATGAAAATGTCTCTCCCATTTTAATTCTTCAAATACACAGCCAGTGGTGATGACGACATTCACAACGTACAAAAATCGGTATCACGTTCGAACCCCGGTGAGCCGAACTGAGGTACAACCTGTGGCTAAGAGGACCAGGAAACGAAAGCAAAACGCACAAAACCCTCCGCCCCTGCCTAAGGTGAACTTTTGGTTAGGCACCTAAAATGAGTTGAGGCGTACTGTTTTTCAATGTTGCCAA
The DNA here is from genome assembly GCA_000149265.1 of Ciona savignyi. NCBI lineage: Eukaryota > Metazoa > Chordata > Ascidiacea > Phlebobranchia > Cionidae > Ciona > Ciona savignyi. The sequence continues at coordinate 1,314,090 of CH003028.1, forward strand.
GAAAATAAGAAATTTTTCACAAATAATACCGTGGTATATGGTTGTCTCATATACCACTCTTCAGTTGCTTTAATAACTAGAGGACTGTCCGACTGATAAGGTGATAAAACAAGAATATTTAGTTCTACTAATCAATCATTTATATACTGTAATACCCGTTCACATACTGTAATACCAATCTTTACATATTAAATAACAGTCCCAACAACTTGATCGTGAACATAGGACGTATAAGAATTCGTAACATTGCTCATCATAAAACACATTACAGGGATCGGGGGAGACTGTGCAGCACCTGGAAGCATCCCCAGAAATGTTGTGCTCGAAAATTGGGGACCAGGCTGGCGACCAGGCCGATCATTGTAGAAAACCTTGTCACTGACTAACATCCTTTGTTGTGTGAGATGCAATAAAAGCTTAGCACATTCTCCAAATATATCCATTTCATGTATCGATATAGAAAAGGATAACCCTATGTTGTTCCGGTAGTGATAAAGGTTGAGCGGTATAAACAACCTTAGTGGTGCTTATTATTTATGCAAAATTATCTAAATAGCTTGATTGTTAAGCCAATGGAGCAATGTTCAATGTACATTCGTCTACTTTTTCATAATAACAGCGAAGAGCGAGAAAAGTTTCTATGGTAACGAGTGTTTTCGGCAAAACAATGTTCCCAAAATCGCGGTTGCCATGGTAAACCTAACCACTTTAATATTCCTATAAAAATTATTTTACTTTTTTCCTGGTTTACTTAAGGACGTACAAGGCATTGAAAGCAAAATAAGTTAAAGTATGAATTACTATAGAAATAGAATAATTTTGATTAGCGGTAAAATTTGATTATGAAATAATAGTCATCGATTGTTGATCACGAGTTCATCACGTGTTAATTAGGATTACATCAGGTTTTAGTTTGTTTTGATTTTGAACCAGTTAAAATCCATTAGTTAAAAAAAATGTAAACTGTGTAAGTCAAGTTTGGTGTGATTTTAACCTGCTCTGTTACTGCTCTGAGATATTGACAAGGCGAAAAGTACGAAGTGTACGATACAGTACTTTGTAGTTTAGGTTACTGTTCAGTTAAGTTGTGTTTACCAGTAATGAGTTTGACTTGGCGCCACTGATAGCGGTAGTTGAATACTAGGTATTCTGTTTTAAGATATGGTAACATCAGCTTGTTTGTTGCATGAAAATACATTGATAGTTTTTGCCTGGTAAAAGTTGGTAAAGTAGGCCAGTTTACCCATGTTGATGTTACATGTACAGTACCGCGTGCCATTGAGTAGTAATTTCGGATCTTAAAAACAGTTTGATTATCATGCGTTTGAATTTAATTGTTTAAAGTAGCAATTATAAGTACAACTGGCACACTGCCACAATGTGCAGGCAGCTGTCATTATTTTACGCAGTTCAAAGACAAGAGAGAGATAAATTGAGTCGTAAATGCTGTTGTTCATAAGAAAATCACCGGCCGCCACCCGTGGCTTTTGGACAATGGAACTTCTGCTAATCGCTCCTTATACCATAGAAGCGCAGATGGAACATTTTCGTTTGTAGACTGACGCGTGCTTCGTCCACACGCCCATTAAGCTCTAATAAAACGGTTGATTGGTTTATTGCCTTTTAAATTTGCCATTTCGTTTGATCTCCTAAATAATAACTACTTGGATAGACGCAGTATAACCAACAACGTGTAATGATGTAGTTTGTGTTGAATATTCACAGCATTTATTCTATTTCTTTCTATGGGAACACGAGTAGACAGGAAATATGCTACGCAACGTTACTAACAAACGGTACATTTGGTAGATTTTCAAACGTATTTATATTTGAAACTGCTGCAACTGTCCTTGATGGGTTCACTTAATTTCCTCTGGGAATTTGATTGCGAAATTTGATTTTATCGTTTAGTTTTTGAAAAGGTCTTAATCAGTTAGTTTAAACATGAAAATACATATTCGATATCTTAAAAAGCCACAAGTGGATTAAAAATGTGATTGTATTTATAGTACTAGAATTGGATGGTTAAATTAAAAATTTGTACCGAGGAGAAATATTAGTTTGAGAATCGGGCAGTTCGTTGCGTATTTTGATACAATTTAGTAAGGAGATAGATTTTGACATTTGGTTTAATTGGTTAAATTTCGGAGGCAATCCGAAAGTAAATCTTTCCCACGCTAACTTAGTTTTAAGTTTCAAGTTTACTTAAACTCAAGTTCTTGGAAAGTGACTCATGTGTCATTAGTCCACTCGTGCGACGTCTGGGAACTTTTGAATTTGACGACCTCGCTTGGCAAGTCTTATACTCTGTAGATGTGACCTGTTCAGGCGTTTGGATTTATACAATCCAGTTTAGTGTTTTAATCGGTTATGGTGGTGATTTGAACGTTAATTTCCCTGCTGTGCAGTTATTAACTTTGAATTTTGGTTGTGTGGGAATTCTGCTTTAAAATAGCGTTCTTGGCAAGGTCTGTATACTGTACGTCCAGCCATCCGTCCATCATAATTACAACTATACAACCCGTGTTTATAAACAATGGCTAGTATAATAGATAACTCGGGGCGCTCGCGTCTCGTCTTTGTTCCTGCCAGACACAGTGTCGACGCTAGGCGTCGCTGACGTGCAGCTTTAGTCCGAAGCGTGTCTTCTCTCTTCTGCGAGCGGAAAGAAAGATATTTTTACTCATTCCGTCTCCAACTTTTTACTTCTACTATCATCGTCAGTTTATTCCTTAGAGCCATCCTAATTGCTCGTAAAGCTAATGTAGATTGTTTTATATTTTATATTGCAGCAAGAATATAGAAAGGTATTAGAACGAAAAGTTTACAGAAAACAGTTAAATTACAAAATATACGTATCGTTCTTTTAGATTACAGTGTTAAGTGAATACTGCGTTTATCGATATGTAAACTAAAATTAAGGTGAGATTTTACGAAAGACAGTCGTGTGATAATTTTATGCGATAATATTACTTATATATATATCTTGTTTATTTTGTATTTCAAAAATCCGATATTCTGTTATCCACGTTCTTAGTAAATATAGGCGAAGGTTACAGGTTACTAGATTTTTTGGAAGCCAACTTATAATGCAGACATAATCGAGTACTATAAAAAGGCCGTTTGCGCTACGACATTGGATTTATTTACAAGACAAAGAGCTGAAATTTGACAAGAAATGGAGTACCGAAAAAGACAATGTTTTTGGGCAGCATTGGTGGCAACTTTATTTATGGCCGAGGTAAGACGCTCCAGTTCCGGTCGATGCCGCACGTTTTTCCCGATGTCGTAATATTTCGCTGTGAATCTTTACTTCTTCATTATTGCTACTGTCTTACGGAAAATCATTTTTGTCATTCGAAATTTGCGCTGAAATGTTGACGGTTTTGAATGTACATATACGACTCAAGATGCAACACTGTTGATACCTTATCTATACCTAACTATATCGGCCAGTTAACTTATTCACATGGGGATTAGAATGCTCGCGTCGTTCGGCGCGCCACTCCTGTTATAAATAGACCGGGAGTTTCATATCAACTAAAACGATGTTAAATCGACAATTCTTCGCCTTAAACACTTCGTTTAAAAATTACTTTCCCGAATTAGTGGCAAAAAATCGAAATAAAGTGACGATATTGTCAATAGGATTATATTTTGAACTCTGTTTGTGTATAAGCTTTACCTGCTTATCAGGTCGATTTATTAAAGCTCGACAGGCGCTAATACACAGGTTACAGCGCGATATACCATGTAAGGTGCGCAGTGGCGTGGCTATTGAGAATGTGCACATGTACGCACCTTTGTATTTTGCTTCGTATGTGGTAAACTGAAGTAACATGGTCCTATGTCTGGGCGGTGGTGTTTACAAGGCTTGACATAAGTAGATACGTAACAGCGTAAGTAATCATGTGCTCTTGTTTCCAGGTGTGTTACGGCAATGCCCTTGGATTCTTCGAGGTGCAAATCGTAAGGGTCCAAAACACTGCTGGCGAGTTGGCGGCGGGTGGATGCTGCGACGGAACGCGTAACGAATACGGCGTCTGCTCGCTGGACGCGTGCGATACACTCGTTAGAGTGTGCCTTAAGGAATACCAAATGACAAGAAACGAAGCTGATTCGGAGTCATGTACGTTCGGAGCCGATATGACTCCCACACTGGGCCCGAATTCCTTTTCAGTTGAAGGGATCGACGATTCGAATAACACCGGACGGATAAAGATCCCTCTAGCTTTCACTTGGACGGTAAGTCCATGTGCCGTATTATTACCTGAGCTGCGACGGAGACTTCTAATAGCAACCTTCGCAGCTCCGCTGTGTAATTATATCCACGCCATAATTAAGTCAGTAACCAACTGCTGTTATAACCGCTGGCATGAACGCTGTATGGCATAGTGGCTTGTTTGAAAATCATTATATCTTGTACTTTGCGCGACCTGCTCAAAATATGTTAGAGTGGCCTTACACATGTGAAGTATATTCCGTAATTGTGAAAGCACTCGTTAAAATGACATTTTAAACCGTCTTAAACAGTTCACAGCCCAAAAATTCTTAAACATTTTAACACCCAAAAAGTCCTAAAACCACCCAAACAAAACACTCGTCCTTTAACCTGCAACCGATTTGCTAGATTTATAAAATCGAACCATCAACAACATAATGGAATTAGGATACTTCTCCATGTGGCATACGTTCGTTAAACTAATGTGCGGCAATGTGTTATTAGTCACCAATTGCCGCGTTGTGTTTAATTATGCTCGATCTAATTATTGATTCAGGGTCGGCGAGGTCCTGTTCAAAATTCATTGTCAAGTCTTATCGGTCTATCGCTCCGTCTTAATATAACTACAATCAGCCAATTGTGCCATGGCAAATCGTTTGCAGATTGGAGGACATGTGTGCGACCCATTTCGCTACTTTAACTAATTATTTCGCCGCTTGCATGCGTAATCGCAATGTTCAATTGCATCGGGGTTTTACGGGCAAATTATCGAAGTTTAAAGCAATGTTAACATATGGCGTTCCGCGAGCTCTTTTTGCTCGAGCGAGTTTTTAGTGCTCCGAGTTTAACTGCGCACTAAGCGACTTTGAACTTCGCACAGTTTTTGGGTTCCGGCGTTCTAATTGTTCCCACAGACAGTTATTACATCATTGCTATTGCGCGAGTTCGGTAGATTAGCGAGCCCCACACGTCGTGCCGAATGCGGCAACATGTGTTTCGAAATTCGCTGAATATTTCCTCGTCTTATAATGTGCCACGTGTGACGCCCCCACCGCGCACACCAGCACTCGACTATTTTGTTTGCGTAAGCCGCCGCCGACTGACCGTAGATTCGCCAGTCCTTTCCAAAACAAGGTGCGCATCTCAATGTGTGCATTGTAACCGGGGGACACGCGTTTTCTCCTACTAAAACGAAATATAAAAGCTACAGGCAGTATGGATAATCAGACACCATTTTTCTCGTTCTGCAAAGTTATTTCTACCATATCCACTTTGTTTTCAATTGTACATAGCAACATTTCAAGCTACGTAGGCAATTTTGCGAGAATTGGTAATTAGAAGAAACATAAAAGCGCGTATTAGCTTGCCCGCTTGTCTACGAAACGAAACAATCACCGCCGTGGGAAGCGAAAGCTAGAAATCGGCAATCTGGATCTGTCCGTCTGGATTACATTCGGACAGATCTGGAATGCGAGTTGCGAACTTTAGTTTCGCTTCTGATCGAATGATCTTAATTGTCAACTTTACCCCAGTGCGTGTAGATTCCTGCGAAATCGCTGTGTATATTCCCATGTATTTGTCGTCGTTTTGTATCAGTTGCAAAGTAACACAAATAACACGAAAACGTGACCTGTCCCGAGACGGTATATCCGCGAATAGAATATTAATTCGAGCATTACCTTGTCTACTGGTTACCTCCAGGCCCTGCGCGTTTGATTATACGCCGCTAAGCGGTAATTATCGCGCCAATGTATCATCATCTGCTGCTTTATTAAATTCTGTTCCGATTGTGCGCTAATATGTTAGCAGTTCGATTATATACGGTCCACCGGCCGCCTGACAGCTCCCGGCCGTTACTTCAAAGTTGGGCTTATTAATAGCACGTGTTGGACATTACTCTGTTCCGGGTAGCGATCTGTGGACGGTTGCTATAGCCTTAAGATTGATTGGCACGTATGCCCGGTATTTTATCCACTGTCGTATTTACATATACAAGTGACTTGGGTTGGGTCCAGGCCAGGGGGAATGTGATTGATAGCGTGATCGGGGACATAGAACGGTTGGAAGTGTTCGCGTGTTGTGGTGTTTGCTGATGAGATAACCACGCCAGGATTTCGCATGTGAAATCTTAAATCTGGGCTTGCTACGATGTTTGATCAGCCATACGGTATGGACATCCGCCAACGAAAGCACACCTCCCGTCGAGAATGGCTGTGAACGCTGAATTCGTTCGCCACCATTTGTTACGCTTTGATATAAGGTTCCCGGATTGAAAAAGCAACGCCTGCCATATGTTAGCTGTGGGTAATCTGCAATCTTTATATTGTATTGCAGCGCAATTGTGGTTCAGCGTTGATTGTGCAGCGTCTTCGCTTTTTTAGGACATTTCGCTCCAAAGGGTTCCTTATCTCGATCGAATTGGTTCGTCCATTTAGTTTAGACTTCTGCGTCAAATCTCAAACGTCCGAGTTTTTATCTAGGCACGATCTGATGTTTGCGTTCCATGGAAACCCACCATCTGTCCATTGAATACATGCTCCAAACTGCTCTATGCTTTGAGGCCGCGAAATAGGATTTTGAACCAACGGTTTTAAAATGCTGCTGTATGCTTTAGAGTTATATCCTATTATGTATGCTGTACGTTTTATCAAACAAGTTTAAAAAAAAATTGCATTTTCAGTTCCAATTTTCCGAAAATCTCTAAGGACAATCAACCCCATCAATAAATCCACTTTTAACAATTACTTATTTTCATTAAGAGGTCACTTAGACACGGTATTTATTTACTTGTAGTAACGAAATAAATGGGCCCCACGTCGCAAGTTTGACATGTTTAGGTTACATGTCACCGTGCACGTTAGTAGCAAAATATTTGTTCAGAATCAATCGTGTTCTTTCTTTCGATTAACCGTCGAGGTTTTTGTCTTTTATCGTCGCCCTTCCATCCTTAGATCGTCGATTTGTTTGTAAACCGCCCCCGGCCGAACGCATCGGATGTTTATTCCTTAACGTCCACGCCGGCGATTCGTGCAAATAACCGATTTCGTGCAAATAACGAAAAAGTTGATTTTCAATTACATCTCGGCGTCATCAAAGCCGACCGTCGCAATTAACTCGTAATTACAAGACTTACGGAGCGAGATTTTCGTGAGAAAGCAGCCGAATGTGGTAAACACAACGCGTTAAACCCGGGATGCGCGTACGGTCACGGTATTAAGCACATATGTCGCGCTAAGTCTCTCAATCGTCACGCTTACAGCAGGCATCGGTCCGTTTCCAGATATATTCTGTCCCACCTGGCCATATCTAGCCTTGATAAGCGCGCCACTTGTTCGTCTGCAACATTTCCTAACCCCCGTTCACATGTATATGTAACTACATATAAATTTATTTTGAAAACACACCACCCGTCGACCGGCGCCAAATTTTCGAAGATCATAATATAACATGTACACAAATCAACCTTTGTCAAAACACCACCTGTCTATCCGAGATTTATTAGTCGATCTTTTTTATGTATAATCGATCGGTAAGTTACCCATTATACCGCAAGTACATAACATTAAATGTTAGTATTAATATGGTTATGGAAAAATGTCAAATCCCCGTACCAGTATGGTTAGCTATTAATCTTAGCGGAATCAGACGGAATAAAGGCGAAGTATGACGTTTCAATCCGGCAACTTTTTACATAACCAAGTTGAGATCGTTGGTTTGCTTTTCCCACGGTTGTGCCGAGACCGCGGCGCCCATAAATTTTCTCTCCACTCTCTTTAACTCAGCCTCGCCTGTGCTTAGTACAGCACCGCAACGATAACTTTAGTTTGAAGGCAACTTTTAAATTAACCCTATTACCGTCCTTTCTTCGACGTACAACCTTAACCGTGGCGCTGATGTAAAGGTTATTTTTTGTTCTGATTTATCTCCTTATATTTCAAGACTATGAATGGATTAGTGTTATTTGCGCCGAAATTCACGTTAAGCTCGCCTTTGCCGCCCATCACTTGGCAAGCATACAAATTAGAATTGATCACCGCCGAATGTAATACATAACGTTGTTGAGATACAATTTAAACTATTTCGTCCGGGGCTCCAATCAAGCGGATAACCGCCGACCTGCCGAAGCGACCAGCCGTTGCCAGAACGCATTTGTATTCTAAAATCAGCGCCCTACAGTTCCATATATGCGGATCTACCACCCCGGGTTTCTGCACTAGACATGTGAGGCCTCGGGTTGGAAATTACAATCTCAACATCGTACCACACTCCGCTAAGTTCAAGTAGCGTAACCGAGAGGTGTAATATTTACTCTCAGTCTGCATTTATAACAACTCTGTATCTGAGCCTTTCGGTATGGTCGGAAAGTAACGGTTGTCTTATTAAACTTATTTCGCGTGTGTACACAAAATATCGCCGCTTTAACACATATGTGAATATTGTAGGTCTGTAAAAGGGTAAACTGTAAAAACAAAACCCGCTTTAAAGGTTAAACATCGACGGTATTTGTCTGTACCACGTCGAGAGAGTTTGGAAAAAACCTGAAATCTCAGTTCATTTGCACAATCTTTTCCCACGGACATAACCGTGCAGTACACATAGCGTGTTTGGTTAGAATCTGGCGAATGATTTGCGATTATTTTTATGGTGATTCCTCTGTACACAATGGCCATGAGAACGACAATCAATGCGAATACTATATAACTCTTAGACTCTTTGACGCAATACCTCAAACACAAATCTCATAACCTTTCGCACGGGTTGAGTATTAAAAATTATGTCAAATAAATTACAAATTCACAATTCCGATACCAGTACATTCCTGCCTCGATTTTTTGTTCCATATTACATTATAAGCGACATTGGTAAAAAATACTTTTAGTGTGGTTTTTTTATGAAGCGATATACAGTATTTTTGATCCGATTTTTCGAACTGCAGGTTTTCGAATTTGACTGCAAAACGCGATAAGACATCAAGCCCGTGTTTATCTTTATCTTATAGTGTGTGAAAATCACAGCAATACGCCCTTCTGTGTACATGCTGGCCGCTAATCTTGATCAAACCCATCATTGCTTGCTCTATAAATTCATTTAACGCTCACGGTGTGAACAACCAACAACAAAATAGATACGGTGGCTGAAAGGTTGTGTTGTGCGTTGGTTCTACTTGAACAGTCCGGGTTGTGTTTCTGTATTCGTGCTTGTGTGTAATGGGCCCGTCATTAATTTTGTCCTTTGATCCCGGTAATAGGTTGTGGACACTTTAATGTTAAAATTCGAGAAATGGTTCAACTATGAAGTGATGTGTAATTTAAGTCGTTTTCAAGTGATCGGTTGTGAAGTTATTTACAATAATGTGAAACACCGTGAATCATTCGGCGGCCACTTGAGCCCTTTGTTTTGAATGCTTTACTCACTTTCCCGCTTCGGAAGTCTTGTTTTCCGCGCATGCGCAGTCGAGTATGTCTGTCATGGCCACCCCACTTGCGTGCGGATTGCGAATCGACAAATCCCTCCAAATGTGCCAAACTGACAATGGAGTCTTGAAAGGGGACGAATCGTTTCTTTCATTAGATGTCGGTCAGCTCAGATTACTCAAATAAACAGCTTTCAAGCCGCTAAAACGTTAAATAATAGTGTCAAATGACACAATCTGTAGCAAACTGCGTCTCGTTCCCACCGATATCCCCGTTGTTTCGCTTCCCCCTTGCTTTTAATGGACCCACACAAGGCGAGATTTGATACTAACCAATCAGCTTTTGTCCGCCGTGTGTTCGTTAGCATCAATGCCCCGCATACTACTATATATATTTCTCTCTGGTCTAATTTAAAACCTTTCGAATGTGGATTGAATTTCAATTCTACTTTGCAGAGAACCTACACCCTAATTTTGGAGGTTTTCGACAAAGACGACACTTCAGGTACGTCACAGCTTTTCAATTCGATCATCAAACATAACCGTTACACATAAAATCAATTAGGCCAAGTGTGGCCATTGACTCACTGCTATTTCACCATTCGCAGACGGTGGATACACAACGGGCTTAATCGGACGGCACTTTTACCCGAGCATACTAAACCCGGGCGAAACCTGGCACACGTTGAGATATAATGGCCGCTCCGTGCATGTGGAATACAAGGTCAGGGTGCGTTGCAACGACCACCAATTTGGGAACAACTGCACCAAGTTCTGTAAACCACGGAGCGATTTCTTCGGACATTACGTCTGCGATAGACACGGGAATAAGAAATGCATGGACGGTTGGATGGGCTTGGATTGCCGAACCGGTAAGTGGATTCGGTCCATTAATGATTTATTTGACTTCTATTGCACTATACAGAAATATGTTGTTTATCAAACTGTTATTTGGGTTGAAAAACGGCAGTCGCCAAAATACGTCGAATCGTCAGAATTCTGCCTGTAATATTCCTATTGATATAATAATGTCGGGTGCCTGTTGGATTTCTCCACAGTAGCACAACATCAAACATATGTATTACCAAATCGCACCATTAAAGGGACAGATAACCGTGTTAAACCCCAGGGGTGGAAAGTACTGTTAGCGCGCACGACCGTAATAGAAATAGCATTTCGTCAGGGTTACGCATACACACTGTCGAGTGTTTCTACGATTTTAAGCGATCCATATTCGGGCTCGGTGCTTTTAAATGCCAGCATAACTAACCAAGTTCCTAATGCAATGTTTTCCCATGTTCAAACGAGGCGAAAATTCCCTTTTCCTCGCCTCTAGTTTCGATGCCGTGACTTCCGGGCTTTGGGTATGATCCGGTTTGTCTATGATTTCGTGATATAAGTCGTTCGCATTAACCGATCGTCACACAGCGGATCGCGAACAATCTTATTACGGCGGACATCAAACCAATATAACAAGATTTGCCACAAATTTCTGTAAGCCGCTGCATATAGGGCAGTCTATGATTTGCTCGGGTTTAATCCTGCGGTCTATCTGGGCTAAACCCGGCCTCAAAGCGCCGTGATAATTATAAAACGATTACACGGATCCTATTTGAGCTGAAATCCTTATAAGCCGGCCTAGATTCTCCACCGAATTCTTTTAAACTTGTAGCAACTTAAATCTGGTATCCCAGCACTAATTCGCCACTGGTAACCTGGTAATTATAGTATCTATTATAGTCCCGGCAACTTACCATACTGACGCCCATTTATAGTCTAAAAACAATCCATTTAGTCCTACACCCATTTTGGTAAATTTTACAGCAATAACTGCCTTTTTTTAATGGTATAGTTTTAGACCCTTAATTTTTTCAATACCATATAAAAAGTATCCAAATTAAGACTCTTTAAAGAAGATAGATAGAAGCAACAATTGACAAAATAACGAATTTTTAGAATGTGTACCTTTAATTCCCGTAGTGACATATATATATTCATAATTCTTACTAAACAAGCCTGGTTACGAATCCAGTGAAATGGGTTCGGAACCAGGTCGGGCAATAAATCATCAGTCGTAAACCCCACCCTAATCCACAGCTATTTGCAAACTCGGCTGCAGCATTGAACACGGGTCCTGCGACGAACCGCACCAATGCAAGTAAGTCTAACTTAGTTCATGTGGTCCCATACTTGCTGTGTGGTATGTGTGAAAGGTATATACCGCGAAAGTTGTGTCCGACATAGATTAATGAAGTCACACCGGCTGGAGTGAATTTGCCTATTCGTCCGTTTATCATTAACAAGGCTAATATTGACTCGGTCATCTCATTATTACTCCATTACGAGTTACAATAATTATGCCATAGTTTGTGACTATATATAGTCTATCCGAATTGAACTTGTGTTTTTATTAAAACTAGTTTTGGTTATGTTTTTAATTGAAGGAACTTCCTATATATTAAGCTGTAAAGTGTAAGGCATTTATAAATTGTTTTTTTAAGGAGTTTACATATATTTTGAATATTTTCCCGACGTTTTATGTGTATTTGACTGTTAGGTTGTTTGATTTTAATATAAATTACCCAAAATATGGGTGATTTTAGTTTTTAGTGACAGACACGTGACCAAAACGTCTCCAAAATGCTTGTTTATCTAACAGCTTTGGTTGTTTTTACTTCTGATTTGAATATTTTGTGTGATTAACGAAATAGTCGCGTGTCAGGTGCTTTATGGATAATTTAGTTTTAAACCATCAGCGCGTTTTTATGACAACACGACAGTTCAACAGGAAACGGCGCACGCGCGCTCAAAGTCTATTTCCTGGTGACCTAGGTCAGTAGCTTCCGATGTGTAAAGTTCGCTCCGTGTTTTCGGCGCTCCAGTGCCCGGTGTCCCTGTTCGAAATCACTTTCCCACGTACAGAGTCGGTTCACGAAAGTAGAACCTCGTTAGAGTGATTCACCATCGTGTTAGAATAGCGGGAGGATTAGCGCTTTACACAGCACTTAGTAGCGTTGCTAGTAGCAAGGAAATGCTTACGTTATATAAAAGTTCACGATCCGATGTCGATTGCTTTATAATCAAGCTTTAAGTGCACGAACTCTGATGGGTCGCGGCGTTGGTTAAAAACAACACTGTAAATGAGGCACAGTGGCACAGGTGGCGTGATTATCAATATTAATTCGCTTATCAAATGTGCTTTTTGGCCAAATATATGTAAAATCGGCAGTTTGGATATTTGTCACAGATAGAAGGTGGCGTGCATATCCATGGTACTTTGTGTTTAATATATAAAATCGGTAGTTGGGAGATGTGTCACAGATAGAAGGTGGCGTGCTTATCGAGGGTGCTTTGTGTACAAACGTATATGGAATTCGGGAAGTGGTGTACATGGAGAGGTGACGCGTTTGCACCTTTTGAATGAAGTCCAGCCAACGAAATGAACAGCGCGTTTGGCGCCGTGCGGTCTGAATCACGCGGCCTGTCTCGTAGATTCAAGTTACCAGTTCATTAATTACCAGTTCCTTTGATGGTTCCGTGTTCCACGCTGAAAAACCGCACTTGTATGGAGTGGTTCCGAGTTTTAAACCCTGCCCACTGCTTCCCGCTCTGGGGAGAAAATGTCCGCGCCATAGGAACACATGTAATGACACCTATTGTTGTATCATTATGACGCGACAGGGGCGTTCGAGACGTCGCAAGGGCGCAGACATCTTTACAACCGGGTGTACTGTTATACTGTTTCGATAATAGCCGAACGGCGACCGGTAAAGTTCAACATTTTCTCGTCCCTCGCTAAATATACAACCGTGTTGTAATCGGTTGTTTCTAACACAAATCCTTCAGTGGCCGTTTATTCGCGGCTCGGATTATCGCCGTGGCAACAAGCATGACATCAAGCTATTACGTCATCGGCTCGGAGTTGCTATATTTGTCTCCCGGATCGCCCGTGCCAAGTATCGTGGCGAAAGTTTGCGCTCATCCATGATTTTCCCCGCTCCTGACCGCCGAGGCGAAGTTAGTTGTTTTTCCCGTGAGAAAATGCGGCGCGCGCGCTCTGAATCGTCTTTTGTCGCTTCTGATAACCACCTTCGCTTAATTGCTTCTCTGTGCTCGAGGTACGAACAAGAATCGTAAGCCCGGGCGCAGGTGCGGCACGTGCGGTTCGCGACTTTAATTTTTTGCAACCATCGACTCGACGACTTCAGCGACCGCGTCACATACTCATTAATTTCAACTTTCATTTAAAGTCGTAAACGACGCTTGGCCGATGGCGGCATTGCAAGTTCGATACCTCGAAGATTAATGCGGTGATATCACATTGAGAGCTAATGTAAACAATCCTCCTTTATCCTGGTGGGACAGAGAGCGTTGTTTGTTGCTATATTATAAGCTGAGCGGCCATAAGTATGAGAGCCGCCTCGGGCACTGGGATTTAGGCACGACGGTTGGTAGCCAGGTGGTAGGGGAAAGAGCGTCCTCCCGGAATCCAGCAATTCGGCGATTCCGTGATCTGCCAACCGGGTTCACAGACCACGCGACTGAATTCCAATCGGATGGATTTAATTCACACTCCTGAAATACTTTCACGAAAATCAAGTTATTTTAATGTTTTGTCGTAAAGGCTACAGTGCTGATAGGTGGGCATGCATATCAGCCACGTTAATGCCGGTTTTCCCTCTGACTGTAATACCAAGTTCCATATAGAGCCGATTTATTTTGAAGTCCCGACTAAACATACCGGTATGTGTACACAAATCAATCTGGATAACCTGTCATGTTGTAGCAAATCACCCGATTATTATAGGCAACCAAATTCGGTAAGCGCGCCATCAGTCCCAATTATAGCGCGTGGGTGGCTCACTAATACAGTGACCCCACTTATACCGCGCTCCAACCAACGTAGAAATTGATTTCCGTTTAGATATCTATGATTAATCTAGTTACTCGACAGATGCTACGCGGTGCATGTCAAATAGTCTGCCTAACGAGCAATATTCCAACGGGGTTGGGTAAACAGTTGACGAAAATAGGCCCGGCGCAGTTCTAGTCAAGGCAGACAAACGTAAACACCGAGGATTGTTAAATGTTTCGTTATCTTTCGAAAAAACTTGAAATATCCCCGGCAACATTCAGCCTGACACGGGTTTTCGTGTTGTCGACTATCTCTCACCGCTGACGTGTCTTTGTTTCTTTGTTTCTCCTCCGCTCCCACTCCGGAGCATTCCTTGGGTCGGGGTCGCGTGGGAAATTCGTTCAAGCGTGACCACCACCCGTTTCGACACCCACCGCCTGATGACGCAACAATACATGCTTATTCTAAAATTCCAGCACGCGCGCGTTCATAAACTTCCGCGAAGCACGAAACAACCCGATTCTAGACGTAACCCTTAACCCGACGGAACAAAATCGGTTATTCCACACTGGCATGTTGTATGCACAAACATGTCTCGCTAATTGATACATAGTAAGCTGGTCACGACGGGCCAACTTGCGAAAACTTGCATTCGTTTCTACGAAAACAAGCTTGTATTTTATATTGGTGTATACGCCGACGCTCATGATCAGATAAGTCGCAGTTGAGCGTGGGAACGGAGCGAGAGAGATGCTTATCTTCAGAATGCGCGCGCGAGTGCACACTAAACTTTGTCTCTTACCTCTTCCGCCCGTAACTACATAATACCGCGAACGCGCGTGCACACACCTATGTTCTTGTTTGGGCCGCACTTACTTTCGCACAGTTGCCAATAACGCAACTGGCTTCGTGGTTTCCGTTGCTTAGCGGCTTAAATCGCGAAAAAGTAGTTTTCTTTAATTCCGCGTTTAAAATAGCCCGTTCATTCCGATTTCGCGATATGACAGACTTGGTTGCAAGCGAGGGTGGGTTGGTTTACGAAAACGGCAACCTCAGTCTTAAAATTCCTCTCTTTTCGTGCCATTAGAACGCGGAAAGGTCGTAGCGTTGCACAGTCCATGTACACCGTGATAGATGGTGCTTAATATGTGCGATTAGCCTACAATGACGTTCTCCCCATCGAAAGGATTAAACGGCTCATCGGCTTGGGACGCGCCAGTGTTGTAATGGCCTAGCAATTATGTTAACGCGTCACTGGCCAAGTACCACACACAAAGCAAAGCAACAATTGCTATATTCGTACCTACATGCGTATTACAGACACCCCTTACGTGACTTTCGGGGTCTCTGTCTCATTAGGTTCTTTAGACGTCTATCGCCCGAACTCCCTAATAAGTGTTCCACTAACTCTTCCCCCGTAAGTCCTGACGGCTATTCGCACTTCCTATTGTTTAAATACGCATCGCCTGCTAAGATAACGGCCGACACATACACCCTGTCGGCTGGAAGAGAATCAACACCATTAGTCACGTATGGTTATTATAGATAACACACACATCCCTCCAGATGCAGCTATGGATGGCAAGGGGAGTTATGCAACGAGTGTACTCCGTACCCCGGCTGCAAGCATGGAACCTGTGCAGTGAACTGGCAGTGCGCATGCGATACCAACTGGGGAGGATTGTTATGTAATAAAAGTAAGTTGATTGTATCTTATATGGCTATTGAGTACCGTGCTGGGTTATCAGGTTTAATTGCCTCCTTTGTTTGTTTTCTTATGTTATACCATACGTTTACTGACGCGTTTTAACTACTTAAGTTTTCATTTTATTCTGATTTATTTTGAGTATACATATGCTTATCCACATTTCTGTGAGGAAGAAGCGAAAAATAAAGTAAAGCTTCCTTTTCCTTAGTAAAGTACAGATCCACAAAATACCCTGTATATAAGCTCCTCAGAATGTCTAAATCGGTTTCTGTCCGATACTTCTTCACAATGAAGACTATTACCTTACAACACTTAACTGGTCGGTTATGTGGCCGAATTTTTAGCTTCACCAATACGCAACATCACATTAAAAAAACACCGATAATCCCGTAACTAACCCTACATCCTACCAACAGATCTGAATTACTGTGGTACCCACAAACCGTGTATGAACGGTGGAATATGCTCTAATCCTGAGCCGGATAATTTCCGATGTGCCTGTCCTGATGGCTATAGCGGGGTGCGCTGTGAGATACGTAAGTTCTTGTTATTTAGAAATTAAGTTGGCGAAATAGTATCTTATTGTGTGTAACGATGTTTTTGTTCTTTCATTTTAAAGCGTTTTCCATTGTACTGTTAACTTTCCTGATATTTTCTACAGTCAGCATATTTTTGTTGTTTCCAATTTGTGCTTTCACTTTGTTTGTTTTCTATCTTTTTTTGCTTAGCAATCGTTTCCTACGTAATACCTGAATTAATGGCCAGGCAATTTAAACGTGTGTGGATTCAAATTTTGATCAGAATACCTGTCTCAAAAATAGCCGCGTCAGCTCTGAAAATGTTTTTAACCATGTGTGTATTTTCAGCCGAGTACGCATGCGTGTCTAACCCTTGTCAAAACGGCGGGACCTGTCAGGAGATGACCAATGGATTTTACTGCCGCTGTCAGTCCGGTTGGGAAGGCGTCACCTGTGAAACAAGTAGGTTCCTGTGTTTCTCTTAAGTTGGTTAAGTTTGGCTGTTGTGTATTATGTCTACACTCTGCTGTTTAGGTTTCGCTTGGATCCTATCCTATATATGGCACAGTCCGTGCGTATCAGTACATTCAATCTCACAAACAAACAAATTGTAAAAATTCCAAATTACTGACGTTTGTTGTGTCTTATTTACGCCAGTCCAACTCGTGGTGGTGCTCTTACACAGGTTTAATCGGCGTTCGTAACAGTGGACTCAGGGAATGGTTAACGCTACCGATACATATACCGCTACCTGTATAAAAAAAAGGGCCTTAGCGACTAGCCCATCATGGGTTCAAAACCTGGTCCAGTAAAGATACGGTGGGTGCATGCTTGGACATGCGGTACCCCACAGATCGAGCATGTCATAACCGCCGTCGCTTTCACATCTCCGGGGATAAACCTGAGTATCGAATCGCGTGCGTACTTTACTTCGCGTTCATGGTGCGTTATAACGCGGTCAGGATACATCAACCACTTCGTATTGTGCATTTCGTATTGCGGTAATGTAACATTCAAGCTCAACAATGTTCATGGTTTAAGCGATGACTTGCAGTTTTTTAATCCTTTTTTTGCGGTGACGAGGCAGATAGTGCCTATGGGAAGATGTGTTTAAAATTTTGAAGACGATCCGAGAAGAATTATCAGACATTAATTCCAAAATATGAACGGTTACAATCAGATTTAAATGTATTTTATATAAGATAAATTTAGCTCGTAAAACTAATTGTTAGATTGTAGGAACGTCCCTAGGAATAATGTTCTACATATTGTTTTGATCCACGCTCACCTATTTTGCTTATTTAACCTCAGCTAAAAGTTCTAATGCTCGGTAACGCGGTGCGGCTGGTTGTTGGGTCACAGTCGCCCTTTTCGCGCAAGAATGCCGCTGATAATAGCTCGCTAAAACGAACAAACACTTGTTTATTATTCGCTCTATTACGCCTCACACGGCCCATCGCGAAGCGGTCCATTCTCGCCCCCCTACTTCTATTTCGCTCCCACCGGTGGGCCATGTTTATTACACAACAATGGGAGGATATCCGAATCTTGATGTCGCTTCAAAGTGTCCAAAACGAGCGATTTGTTGCTAATATCCCAAAGTCGGAATTTCGTTATACAAGTCGCCAGATTCTCACAGTATGGATTACAGTTTCGTTTAAAAACGGCACCGATGCGCCGACGGGACGCTGTGTCTGCGGCTCACGGTCACCGTCGTTTTGATACCGCCTTATATAGCGATCCCTGGCTCGCTCGTGAAACAGTAGTCGCGTGTAGCAAGTATCCGACGCAAAAGTCCCGTTTGGAGGGTCGTGGGAACTGCTGGTGCGAGAGTCCGCTCACCGACCTTCGAGTACCGCAATCAGCTTCCGTCCCGCGGTCCATTCGCCAACTTGTCGCCGCTAAGTTCGGTCGATCTTCGCCGAAACAACTCTTCATTAACACCATAGACAATGGTGCGCGCGACAAGGGCTTGTGAGTGCACTTTATCACCTACGAGGTTGTCGACGCTTTTATCCGGCCCAAATGCCACCTAATTGCGACGCTCAGGGGGTGCCCAGCCCCGCTAAGTGCCCTCGAAAGATGTTGTAAATAAATTTCAAATCCACCGAACACCGATTTCCACTCCCAATATCAAACCTCGCGTCACAATACCCGTTTATTTGATCAATCAACGTCACGCAGACATCGACGACTGCGCGAAGACGCCGTGCGCCAACGGAGGCGTTTGTCAGGACCTGGTCAACGGCTTCTACTGCGAGTGTCCACCTCATTGGGAAGGCACGACATGCCAGCTCGGTAAGTCATTTTGTAAACTTGTTATTTTTCAGGAAATTATCATACGACCATGAAATCATTCATATTAACGTATTTATACGTATAAACCCGATAAAACGGCATTTAGCTATTTTCCCCATAAAACAGGCCCCATTGTTTACCTCTTCTAAGGGTCAATTTTCTTCCCTGAGTTTACACTCATGTCTGTTGTGTCGTCACGTCATTACAAGAACCAAGTCACAATGTAACCTTTCATTTCGAATTCTTGCCTTTTGTCTCTGTCTGTCCGTATACAGTGCCTGGCCGTCCGCCTTTCTCGCGCAATTCTTCGAGTTATTCGAATCTAATTCCAGAAAGTTCGACCCCACTTTGTTTAAGAGGTTCGCTCTCGGCCTCCCATCCCCGTGTGAAAGTTAGCTTTAACCCAACATACCCTAAACCCTGGGATCCCAAGATTTCACGCAGACCTGCTTGACTTTCTCAGATGACTTACCACTCCTTTTTTGGAAGTTTAGTTCCTTTTTACACACTTTTTGGTTGGTTTAGTTCCTTATAACCCTTTTTTGGTGGGTTTGATTTCTAACCATCATTTTTTGGAGGTTTGGTTCATTTTCATTCCTCTTTGGGAGTCTGGCTTCGAACCCCAGAATCACTGTTTCCTTTCCTCGGTCGGTTTATAAAAACCCCGATCGCTTATACAATAGTTTTAAGCTTGAGAAGTCAATCATATTTGTTTTCGGTATCATTTAGTTCGTGTTCCCCTAAAGAAATGCGATATTGTGCATTACCGTGTACTCAAGTCGCTTGTGTTATTTGTACACTGATGGTCCTAACGACACACGCACCGCACAAATATCTCTATTTTATATTCATACCTCAAAAGTTGAACTTGCTATGAAAGCTATCGGACACAACATCCTGAGTTAAGCCGGCATGAAAATTTAATGAGGCGTCGTATGAATATTCAATGGCGCTATTATGTTGCTAAATATTTCATTTTCCGAGGAGCTCCGGCTCTTCCGGCCATTGAAATGCGTGGAGGCTGCGAGATATTCGACGTTATAGCCATAATAAACATTCTTGCCTCGTTCTGACTTACAGTGCGGGAATAACACGTTTAGTTCGCCTTTGTGCTCGGTTTACATGTAATCGACAGCAGCGTCGGCCAGTCTCCCCTACCCAACCCGCACACGCAACATAATCCACCGACCCAGCTGTTATATTACGCCCTGGCAGGTTTGTGTTGCCCAGCGCGCGCCCTTCAATTATACTTGAACCGTCTCGCACGGAAAAGTAACCAACTGCGCGATCTAGAATTTAAAATAATCGTCGGAATTTAGTTGTGGGTAAACTACGACCAAGAGTAATTAGAACAAAGAGCAGTGAACTAATGCCTTCAAACGGGGAAATAGCGACTGAACTTCGTGTAAGTGAGAATAGACGGCAGCGATTCGCAACAAAAGGGAGTTTTGCAATCGAATATGTTAAGACACTGCAGGACAAAGCCTTCGACTCACGCAACGCCTTTGCCATTGTTCAAGTTTGACTCAAAATTCCAGACCTTTTTTATACCTTAGCCTAAATCTCAAGACATTTTTTCACAGATTTCTCTTTTTTGTTTATTTCTCCCCCAAAGCCTTTTTTAAATTAAAGTTTAAAATTTCTGATTCAAAATGTTCTTTTTATGATAGTTGTGTTTCTTATTCCACGATATAAAATTATATTAGTTTGTCTCTTGGTATGGTGTTCGTTATCAAACAAATCAAACTAAATGAAGCACTTTGGAAAGGTCGGGCCATTGTTCAGGCCTCTGCCTCCTAAAATAGACTCAGTCAATCCATGAGCGATAAAAACCCAATTCCCGTCTCTTTACAGTCGCAATTTGTAGCACGATAAGCGAAAGTCCAAATTGAAGCGTCAATGCTAAATATCAAGTTCGTTATCTCCGGCGCTGGTGTGTTTTGTCAGCGCGTCTTGGCAGGCCTAATTTATCGGGCGATTTCACTTTGTTTCGAGAGGCAGCGGAATGCGCAGCGATTTCATTGTTCGGTCACAATTCCCACGTTGCGATTCGAGTATTATGCTTTGTTGTCTTATCGCTGGCGAGTAAAAGGGGGCACCATGTGTATTTCGTCCTTTCATCTCGCCGACACTCGATCCCTTATCCCTGCCCCCTTTCGTGACGTCACCACTCGGTGAAATGACGTCACTTGCTTATCCCAGGAAATAAAACGAACAGTTTCACCACTTTCGTTTTAGTGTTGTGTGAAATTTACAAATTAGATAATAAGAATTACTGTCAACATGTAACCGATACGTTAAAACGAAAATAAGATTATTGTCGTAGTGTCAGTTCGGCTCTCAAATAATAAAAGAATTCCATTATAGAAACACCCCTTTTTTACCCCATCGTATTTTTCACCCAATCGATTGTTTTTTACCCCATCGTTGTCCCCCCACCCCGCCTGACCCCTTCTAACCCCCATCACCCACAGACGCGAATGAGTGCGAGGACAGCCCCTGTGTGCACGCCAGGAGCTGCAGGAATCTCCCCGGAAACTATCACTGTGTGTGTGAGGACGGTTGGAGCGGTCGGAACTGCGATATTGGTGAGTAATATGTGGTCGTGGTGGCGCAAAGTTCGTTTAGGCTCGTGTGTGTCGCCAATGCTAAGCCATATGTATGGCCGATTAATTAAGACGGCCTATATATTTCTATAGACAAAAACGGTTCTAATAACGTGCCCATCATGGGTTCAAAACTTGGGACCTGTTAAACAAAATTATTAGTCATCCCTTACATTTGTGTGACCGATTGGTTAAGGCGACCCATACTTTAACCAAATTCTAATAACATGCCTCGTTTTAATAACATGCCCATAATGGGTTCGAAACTTGGGCTTTTTTAAAATGATTAGACGACTGTTGGGAAAGCGATGATCTAACAATGGTATTCCCCACAGATATCGACGATTGCTCGGGACAGTGCAAGAACGGAGCTACATGTCATGTAAGTCTTCCTACTCGACTGCGCACAGCGGGGGGGGCGTTCTATCCCCCGTTCGCCCGCGATAGATCAAAGCATCGGTTTGTCACCAGCCGCTACGTAATAATCACATTGTAACGTCACAGCGGGGCATTTCCACCCTGGAAATCGCGCGATGTCGACTGTTTAGACTTTCGTCGCCACAGACGCTTAGGGATCGGGTTAAAAATATTTTCTCACCTGCCCGACTTTATCTTTCACGCCGCGATCTACCAGCCTAATGTACTTCGAGTGCCAGTCTGGAGAAGGCCGCGAAAGCTCGATTTATTCATTTGAGTGCCAGAGTCGCCATGTCGTCTCCATATTAGCACTCGAGCGAGCTTACATTCGTAACTTGGGCTTAATATCCACCTCGCTAAGCTGGCTAGTCCGTGTACTCAGCTGTACGTGTTGTTATTGGCTCCGCGCATATCAAAGCGCCAGAAACGGGCCGGACAAGTGTGAGCATTCGCACCATTTGTATCGGACTCGCGGTCGGATCGGACGCTCAGCGGCGTGTTGTTATAGCAGGGGGAGTGTGATTTCCATTCTGTTCTTGGATCGATGGGTTTTTAAGTGTCGGCGGAAGTTTATTAAACATTGAATTGTGATTGAGATTTATTCGCATTTGTACGTGAATGAAGTCAATCGAGCGATTGCCCGCCCATGTCGCTGTGTTTTTATACGCTTAATGAGGGGTTTTGGTTCAACAATCCATGCCAGGGTTGAAAAATCCAGAGATCCTGGGTTCGAATCCAAGCCAGGGTTAAAAATCCAGAGATCCTAGATTTGAATCCAGGCCAGGATTAAAAAAATCCCTGTCCCACAGTTAAATATCAACGACAGTATTCAAAATATCGGATATCCTAGGTTTAAATCCAAGTTAGGGTCGGAAAACTAGTGATCCCCTTTCGTATCCGTACACAACTAACGTCGACACGCAATCCACAGGACCTTGTGAACGGATTCCACTGCGCATGCGCGCCAGGATACACGGGGGAGCTTTGCCATATTAACATCAACGACTGCGCGGGCGACCCGTGCTTCCACGGTGGCCAGTGTTACGACGAGATACGAGGTTACCACTGTATATGTCCGCTCGGATACTCGGGGAAACGATGCGAGGTAAGCACACATTGTTAAATGGCGATTTGATTTATAGTTTTTTACAAGTCCTAATTTCATACTCATGAAGGGCTAGTCGTACTGGGTTTAATATCAGTGTTGGCTACAGGATTATAACTAATTTCCATACGTCTACACTGTTATATACGGCGACCCGATATATATATATTTTACCAGTTCTAGTTTCGGACCCATCATGACTTGACACTAGGACCGTTTTTTTGTATGGGAGTCGGTATCAGTCGTGGTAACGAACGATAAAATACGTTTGGCGACCACCTTGTATATGTTGGAATGTCCTGCCCTCTAATCATAGTCCTCTATACGGGTTTAATAATGAATGACGGTGTTTTCGCCAATTGTCCAAGTTCGTCTTTGGAATGTTTAATAATGAAGCGATCATGGCAGACGATATGTTAGCCGCATATTATTATGCTCGCCGCCGATTTATTATTCATTGGGACGAATTAGTCACTTTGTTGCCCTGGCAGCTGGTGCATGGAAGAAAGAGCGGTTATCTAGGGTTGAAAGTTCTATATTCAATTCGAATCCCTACCGTCCATTTTTAACAGCTGACGTCTGTAGGCCTGACCCCTGGAGTTGATGTTATGAATTAAAACCGTCGCCCATTGAATTAATGTAAAAGATAATCGAGATATTATGTCCCGTTCTACCCTTTGGTCTCGTGCCCGACCCCCTGAGGACAGTCTGCCACACGCCGCTACCGCTCACACGTACCCATGCTTGCTCGCAGCTCGAAGAAGGCTACTGCGAACCGAACCCGTGTGAGAACGGCGCGCAATGCTTCAACCTAAACGACGACTACTTCTGCAACTGCAGTGCCAAATACGAGGGAAAGAATTGCTCTATTCTTCGTAATATCTGCGAAAATCGATCGTGTGAAGGTAAATATCAAACAAAATCTGTTTAAGCTTTTCTTAAATATTTACCAAATCGATATGCCGTTATTAACTCGATATGCCGTTATTAACCATTTACATTGTACACCATTTTTTGGGGGATATCAGGAATATTTATGTTTTAAACTCAGTAGATTCTAATCACGGGATTTTGTCACGTAAGTATGGCCCTGGTCTAGCATTAATGTTGCTTTACGGATTCTAGTTTTCTTATTACTGTATGGATTTACAGTTCAGTAGTATAAGTGTTTTTTTAATCTTTTTATCTGTATCCCATATATAGCACTGTGTTCACTGTTCAGATTGTGTAAAAAACTGGATATCTTTTACACATATGTTGTGTATTGACAGTTTTAAACGGCTAACCGCAATGTCATTATAGACATATGTGCTTCTATATCATGTAAACCCTAGTTTGGTTATAAAACACACCGGTTTCACAATGATATTGACTTGGGGTCTGCACCAATCCACCTCGCACGTCACACACTTGTTGATTGACAGGATTACAGCTTATAACCCCGCCCACCTTTCCAGTGATTGACAGCTGCACGATTCACGTCGCATCGAACGAGAGCTCACTGGGATACGTGGTCCAGGGATCGGGAATATGTGGCGTCCACGGAACGTGTCGCACCACTCGTGGTTCGTACCGCTGTCGCTGCGATGCAGGTTTCGAAGGGACTCATTGCGAGCTAAGTAAGTTTTTTTGTCCGGGTTAAGTTTCGAACCCGTGATGGGCACGTTACTACGACCGTTTTATATCGATTGCTATATATGAATTATCAACGCTTGTCATTCGGCTACACGAACGTTCAAAAGTTGCGTTAGCCCCTATATGTGCTTTGTACCATTACTGACAGCGCGCCACTTTGGGGGGGCGTGACTTGACCTGTGTATCAGCGCCACTTTTGGGCGGGTCTGAAACAGATTAAACCGCCAACAGTGCGATTACCGCGGTCGGGGCGCAGAGGCGGGTTCTTGTTCTGTTTTAATATCTTAAATGCCTGTGATTTATGACGTCACAATGCGATCGCAAGCAGCGTCGATACGAGTGCAGCGAAGCGGGAGGGAAGCGACTGATTAAATAATTACCAGTTCACGCCGAGTTAGAACTCCAAGCCGGGCAATTGTATCAATGAAGTATTAATATCGCCGGTCCAGCGGAAGAGCCCGTGGCTCAGTGCCAGCACCGGGCATGGAATAATTGCTTCGATTCCGGCCCAATGCATTATGATGTAATAAGGCAATTGTGGCGTGCAGTTCGTCGGGTTGCTAGGTACGTGAAACCACATTGTGGAATCGATTCCGTTGGGTTTATTTTGTCCTTGGCACAAATAAATAAGTTCAATCTACCGCCTGTCTTCCTGCCCCACAAACGCAAAGTGCTATATGCATCCCACCGCACAAACATGGAGTCGGTGTATTTGAACTTCCCCCGCACTCCGGCGGTTATCGCCTACTTGCCACGGTTTTGGCTGCGCGTTCGAGCAGACCAAACAAGAGTCGCCGACAGCCCAGTTTAGGAAACGTCGCTACCCGTCCAACCGTGTCAATAGACAATCGCTTGTTGTGACAGGTGCATTATAACTGTGATAATTATTACAACTCAATGCCCTACTGTTGCGTGTCGCATCGAAATAATGGGCCGGGTTCAAGCGGGTGCGAAATTTCCAATTGCGATAAAGCAATGAAATTCAATATCGCCGTGACGTAACGCGAGGTGGAAACGACCAATAAAAAAGCCTTTCTCGTCGACGTAAAAACACGGATAGGTGGCGCGCATAGACAGGCGGTGTTTACTGTTTACGCGAGAGGTAGAACAAAATGAACTCTCGAGCTGAAGATTAATTACCACGCGGACGTAATATCACGTGTTTACGAAACGGTCATAAGTAAAGGATAATCCGATGCGCTAACAGAGCGGTTTACAATGGGCGGTGTGGTGAGTGGATGGGCGTAGCTGTCCGGGTCAGAATAGCGACCGTTGCTAAATGGAATCGGCCCGATATAATGGCGAAGTGGTCAGTGGCAAATTGGCCCTGAGTCGAGCTCGTGTTTCGATCTAAGCAGTCGTCCTAGGTGGTCAAACCGACACCCGCGACCCCGCTGTTTAATAATTGATCAGCGCAGCTGACAGCCGAGCTCGCCCTGCATAGCGTGGCTGGCAGCACGCAACATCCGGCGATGTAGACTCGGCGGACCGCGCGAGAGCCGATATTTACCTAATTCAATACCCACAAGCCATCAGCCCGCTTGATTGAAAGTGCTCGCGTTTGTTGTTATTTGCTTTGCGACGCGCTCTAAACTTCGTCGCGATCGTCGTTGTTATGACGTCGACTAAGCATTGTTTACGTCACAGACGTGGACGACTGCGCTACCTCCCGGTGCCAGAACGGGGCGACCTGCGTCGACGGCCTCAACACCTACACTTGCATTTGCGACGAGGGATGGCAGGGGAGATACTGTGAGCAAGGTGAGCGAAACTTTGTGTGACGTCATTGCTAGTGACGTCATTGGATCTGACGCACTTTAAAATCTCGTTAGATTGTTGTATGTTTTGTGCTTTTATCTCGCCACAAAATGACGTCTGGGATTACGTCACACTAAAAATAACCTGCAATTACGTAATGATTACATCATAATGCAGACGTGAACGAATGCCTCCCCGACCCGTGTGACGGAAGAGGACGCTGCATCAACCTGCACGACGACTTCCACTGCGAGTGCTTCGAACCCTGGAAGGGTCGGACCTGCAGCTCACGTGAGTACCGGGTACAGAACTCCCCGATGTGTGACGTCATCGACCGGATGACGTAATGGACGCGCAAGGCGGGGTAATATTAGCAGGAAGCAAACGCGCCTTAGTTGTTGGTGGAAACAACGCGGCGCGATCAAAGCGGTTGCAAGACGACTGAACCCGCAGGTTTATGGTGTCACATTGCCCATTGTTCGTCGCAATCTATATGATGACGTCATACCGACGTGGGCGGCGAAAGTGCGCGATGTAAGGCGACGCGAACCAACACATGGTCACTTTTAGTTGCTCTTGATTTTCATTGGCCTATAGGGAAAGCGTTATCATTGAAATCAAGACAAACGGACTAAGAACTCGAGATTTTAACTCATACCTCGGGTATTCGCAGCCGAGGTTGTCTACCGCCGCATTATTCCGCTTCCTCACGCATTGCCTCCAAACGCATCGGACATAGCTACGGGAACGGGTCCGGACACGCCCAATACGCGCCTCAGTCCCACGGTATCGGGTGACAATATATCGTAAACACGGCAGACGCCTCGTATCAATTCCCACCGCGCATTCCTCGCTTTAATACACATGACGCCAAATCGGAAACCTCCAACGTTAATTTCGGCAAAAACTTGAATTTAAAGAAGTCGCCCCTTATCGCTGGCGTATTCGGAGAGTGTCGAACCCAGGATCACTGGATTCAACAGTAGACTAATTCCTGTAAACGTCGATTTCTCTATAGCTTTGGGGTTAGTCTGGTCCCAAATCGAGGGTCATTGGATCTATTACTTAGTATAATGGAATCTGTATATAGGTCGACCCTGTTAAGCTGCTGGATCGTGTTACGCGATATTCCACCGTTTACCTCGCGCTGTATGCATTGGTTTAATGAGGTTTTAACCCTGGCAGACGAATCGTTGCTCGCTCCGTCAACGCTGGGTTGAGTAAACATACACGGAGGGTTGAAACTTGACACCCAGACGCGCCCGCGTTATTTCAGCCTCGCTCTCTTTAAAACATCAAGTTTTCTCGGCCCCCGCGTATTAAGCCCCTTATCAGTTCGCCGATCTGCTGCGCAGCGCCGCGTGCGGACGATTAGCGCCATAACCGCCGCATAGCTGGGGCGCCTGAGCAAGAGTGCGTGGCATTTCTGACAGAATGATTAACCCGACCCAGCAACGCCGTCTCGCGCGCCTTTAGAACCCGAGCTCGCCGCCCACCTGTAGCATGGATGTCGCGTATCCGGTTGTCTCCCATCGATGGCCATTGGAACTTGTCCGTCTGCATTCGAACTTTATAATTGAGCCGCCGCGGTCGGCTTTGAACTCGCAGCGATTTCGGGCGATTAATCCGACGACCGATATTGCGTATTATAATTAACCGTCTGAGGACCGAGGCATTAATCTGCTCGGCCTTCGCGTGAGAAGCGACAACCAAATTCCGTCAAATTCAATAAGACTGTAATTATAGTCATGCGCTGAGGCCCTGGCAGCCTGGGCAGCCAGTAAGAATCCTCAACATGTTCTCCCTTCTACTCAACGCTAAACCATGGACTAATTGCACACTGCCCAGTATGCGCTTATTAATACGGATGTCTGGCTTAATGCAAGGTGTCGGATGTGGCGATTAGTTGAGGTGAATTACGTCACTTATCGTGCTTCACTGTTCATTAAACTGGATAAAAGCGCCGGTTTGGCATACTGGACTGCTTTGTTGAGGTTTAAGCAACCGCGGTTGTATTTTCAGCACCGATTATCAAACCCAGGCTAAGTAATGTCTCTGTTCTGTTTCGGTGTCAAATCTGTATATAAACCGGTCGCGCTAACTAACCAGGCAATATCCGCGGCATCAACAAACAGCAGTATCACTTCACACTAGCCTATGTACAGTACCAACGATACCCGAGAACCCCTAAATATCAACAACAGCTTATCGGAAGCACGGTGCGATATTACACCCCAAAATAACGAACTTTCAGGAAAAAAGCTCATATCCACCAGCAATATCTAAAAACACACCTTGGGAATTGTACAACAAACCCACTTAGCGGATTTACCACATCTCCGTCCACATAACAAGTCATTTACTTATTTCTAACGCTGAATCATCTTCCAGGGCGCGACCAGTGCGATGATAACACTTGTTCCAACGGTGGTGTGTGCGTTCCTATGGACAACACTTATGTTTGCAACTGTCAACCCGGTTGGAAGGGAAATTCTTGCGCAACACGTGAGTATTTGTTACATTTGCTTTGTATTTTTGTTTGAACTTATACCGGGGCTGGTTTCGAACCCATGATCACTGAATCTGTTGTTAAAAAGCCTGGTTTTGATTACGGGATTCTTCACTAAGTCTGTTGTTAGCGTGCAGGGTTTTGAAATTAGGATCACTGTGTCCTCCATTAAGTACGTAGTTACCAGGACTGGTTTCGAACCAAAGATCTATTCAATACACCAGAATTAAACCCATCAATCAAACCAAATCTAACCACTGACAAAGTAAGAGAACATTTTACCCCATTCCCTACCGCCAGAAAATGGCCATCCCCATGTTTACCATTGCGCCTGTCAATATTGGTCATGGTAAAGTGCTCGCGAGGCCGCTTAATCCCACCCCCATGTGCACGGCCGGCATGTTATGACACTTCCACACAGGTACCGCATCGCTCTGCGCCTCCAGTCCGTGCTTGAACGGAGCAACTTGTATCGGGGACGGGGATTCCTTCACTTGCTCCTGTAGGGAGGGCTTCGAGGGCGACCGATGCCAAGACAGTGAGTATTACGTCATAACATATATTGTGTGTTGCGTTGTCGACTTCGCGGTCATGCTTGGTGTGTTCACAATGAAACGTTATGCGTCACAATGTTCGTATATTACGTAACGGCCATTTTGGTATGTAGAAAATCAGTTAAAAGCGTCTAAATAAAAAAAAATCATATATCAGCTCCACTTGCAGTTTACCACTATCGGTGGCGCGCATACAAAGGCGGACCCCACATGTCGCAGAGAACTTAAGCGGCCACGGTAGCGCCCCAATAAATCCCACCCACACGTATTTGATACTAAACCAATACTTTGGAAGTATCAGGTGATGTTTCTACTTAGCCCTATGACGTAATGACATCAATACACCTGTATATAAGCGCCAACAGCGGAATGTATCGTTTACAAACGGAGAGACATTATAATACTTTTATTTGTGGATAGTTTCATTTGGGGATAAGCCCTATACATGTAAAAGAGCTAATACACAAGCTAATATTTACCAGGCTAAGTTTCGACCCCATGATGGGCTGGTCACTAAGACCGTTTTGTATATATGGAGTAGTTTACGAATCGGTGACGTTAACCATTTGGCCACACGACCGTTCTTATACACAACCTGTTTTGTGTACAAAAGGGATCGGAAAGTTGCCAAACTCCGTCTAATGGTTAAAGGTCCCACCAGGTGCACGCTAAAAGTCCCAACTCGCCGTGCTGAGCCATTAACGCTGTCTGAAACTTGATACATAGACCCTCATGCGTGACGGGCGTTTAAGCGGAACGTGCTCGAATTGAAACCAACTCGACTTACTCGGCCGACGAAACACGGCTTCACTTTTGAGGAAGCGATTTAAACAGTAGCTTATCGCGCAACGATTATCGTCTAAAACAATAGGCGCATTGACATACCGAGCTAGTTTCCTTTTTTTGCCATTTTAACACGTTTTCGCCCGTCTTCAAAGGTTACAGTTGCTCTTTTGCGCACTACCACTGTTGCATATCTATATAGTCATGTTTTGATGTGTAATCGGGTTATATCGACCATCAAATTGGACATTAAAGCCGATAGGGCGCAGCTGTATAGACGGATGTTTGTGTGTAGCATGGTGGTCTTTGATGCGACGCAAATTGTTCTCGCACCTTCGTTTCCTGTAGTTCGACTGTCCGCCAACAATTATCCTCATGTTTTTTATTTGTTTTTTTTAGAGGGGGTGCTATCCGTACATGTTTTGAATTTTGGAACAACGCCACGTTTTCCGTATTTGTACCTGGATTATCCTTGATATGCGCGCCACCTGTCTATCAACGCCACATTTTTTTAACATCTGATAGATGTCAACTTCCTAACCACATTTTTTTTTCAGATATCGACGACTGCAGTCCATACCCTTGGTAAGCGCGTCTTGTATTTCTAACTATATATAGGGTATCCTGTGCTATGCTTTTAACAGCCGTTATCTATATTGTATTTAACTCAGTACTATAATAAATAAAAATATCAACGTATCTTTATTAATATACCATTTGCTACGAAACACCACTTTCTGTGTTATATGACCGACCATAATGATACTGCTGTACACTGTTTCACATCCCACTTTTCCGCAGTTACAACGCCGGAAAATGCATCGACGGAGTGAACCGCTATACCTGCCAATGCGAGCCAGGATTCGACGGCCCAGACTGCAGAATAAGTAAGTCACTAGTTGTCTCTCGTTTTAAACAAGGCACAGAAATAATTGAACTATTGCGAACGGTTTAAATTTGACTCGATATTTTGACAGATTGATTATGAACTGTAGAATCAATAATAAACGTCCTTTATTTCACTGTTGCATTTTAAATAAAATTAACCGTAACTAATTACGTAAAAATAAGCTAAACAACCATTTATACAAATTTGGTAAAATGCTCAAAGAGCTGAGAATTGCATTGCATTATCACCTTAGGACAACCGTTGCAACTTTGTATTAAAATACCACCTAACTTGCGCTGAAAGTTGACACTACAGCAGGTGTAAAAACATTATTTATTTAAAATCATAGGCACAAAAAGTATCATTTGACAGTTGTGTGGCCGAATGGTTAACGCAATCGATGCGTTTTCCGATTTCTATACAAAAATCGGGCTTGGCCACGAGCTCATCATGGGTTCAAAACTTATCACAGTAAAAAAAACATGTACCCAACTTTAAAACTCGTATCCACTTACTAACTCACCTCTGTTTCCAGATGTGAACGAATGCTTGGCGGAACCATGCGCATATGGGAGTCGCTGTGTGGACAGAGTGAACGACTTTGAATGTGTTTGTCCCCCTGGAAGATCCGGGAAACGATGCGAAGACGGTACGTGTTGCATCATTACCTGTACATCTAAGCCACTTTGTATCCGAGCTCCTTGTGTTTCTGAGCCATTTGTGTATCCATGTTCACTGTGTTTTTGATCCAGTTGTGTATAGCAGCTTTCTTTGTTTTTAAGCCACCTGTATATCTGACCCACCTGTGTTATTGAGCCACCTACGTATCTTATCGACCTTGTATCTGACCCATCTGTTATCTCAGCTACCTGTATATCTTACCTTTAACTAACCCTTTATTCTCACAGTGGTTGGGTCAAGTGGTGCCTGTTTATCGAACGGGGAGCTTTATCCGGACGGTTCCCGTTGGAAGGAGATGTGCAATACGTGTGAATGCAAGAGCGGTGTCTTTACCTGCACCAAGGTACGTTGTGTAAATATGTACTTGGGATACAAAATATGGAGTTACGACGGCTACCAATGCATGCGCCGTTATATGATAATGAAGTTAATCATATTATGTTTCTTTTTTGAGGATTTTGTCGTTGTTTTTTGAAAAATATTAGTTTGATTTCCGGCGCCCTTGCTACACACTGAGCTTTGAGATTGTTATATGATCGTGACGTCATTATTACGTAGGTGTGGTGCGGCCGGGCAATCTGCTTCACGAAAACCATGGGAAAGGAGAAGATCTGCCCTAAAGACCAGAAGTGCCAACTCCTTGGTGCCGACGACTGCTTCACGCCCAATTGCGCCATCCGCGGCGTTTGTCGCAGCGATCAGGATCCGCTAGACGGCGATCTACAGCTCACGGACACGGCGGCGGCGTGTACGCCGAACTCAAAGAGCAGCCCATCGTCGAACTGCGCCAGGATATCTTACGGCTTCAACAGAAAACAACTCCCAATGGTTCGTATAGCTTCTTTCTTTTAGTCGGTTGCGCAATTTAACATTTCCCCTGTTTCTATTGACATAATTGTGTGTAATGGTTTATTGCAAGAAGGAACTGTAATTTGAGAAATGTGAGAGAGAACTGAACGCCGTGGAATTTTGACATCCCCACTAAACCTTTTTTTACTCCCTCGCAAATCAAAAATTCTTCTCAGTTCACTCTGACAAATGGTGTAAACAGCAATGTACTTTAATATCTGCTGTACGATCCTTACCATTTATATTTTCTTTTTAGGGTGTTTTCGTGCAAGACGTATGCGCTGTTATTCGCTCCCTTCCGCTATTTGCCGCGCATGCGCGTGACCAGCTGCTTCTTATTCGATGCGCAATCTCGGAAGATGATAGTGACGTCATAATCCTTACTATTGTAAGTCCATTGTTTTTTCGAATTTCGCAATTATTGAACACGTTTAACTCATGACGTACCAAATTATAATTTCTATGACGTCATATTTTAAGAATATTATGACGTCATCTCCAACTGATTAACCTTTCGTCCCACAGACAACGAACAGCACGGGAAGTGAAACGCCGATCAGCGGAATAGCGGAGGAGCTGGCGACGTTCCGCGCGGATAGCAAGAAGTATCCGCTGCTTTCCGCCATTGTTGAGGTCAAGGTTGAAACTATGAAACATGTGGCGCGCACACAAGGTAACTAACAACTTCTGTGAGTGTTTTGTTTTTAACTGACCCATGTTTCGAACCCATGATGGGCTCGTCATCGGACCGTTTTTTGTACATGATTCGCTCGTTTTTGTAGGAATTGGTATCTGTATCGGTCGCGTTAACCATTCACCCACACCACCATTCTTCTTTGAACCATGGACGATTTACCCGTGTCATATCGCCCTTCCGTGACCCAGCCACGTTAATAAACTCGAGTCTTTTATACTATGGTAATAATAGGTTTAAACCGAGGCTAAGTCGATTGGTCATAAAAAATATCTCGATTAAAACTCGTCCCACCAAATTACACTCTTTCTAGTTTAACTTTATCACAAGATAAATTCCAATTTATTATTTCGCATTCACTCAAGTTCTTCGCTTACTCTGCGTTTTAAGTTATGAATACCAGTTATTTGATGACTAACTACAAATCTGCGGGATAAATCAATCGCGAAATACTGTTTTAACGACGCTCAATTCCGGAATGTTTGACGAAAATGCATTCATACGTAACATTGTCCCATTTGGAGGTCATAATTCATTGATTGTTGCGTAACGTGTAAACATTATTTCACGCCCGTTCAAGCGAGGACGAAAAATCAGAGCCGAATTGTCGCTCCGCTGATAACATCATTATTTTTAAACCGGAACAAACCGGTTGTGACCAGTTATAGCAGGTGTGGAGTTGGGTGTGTGTTATCGGTGATAATATGCGGATGTTTGGACGTAACACAATAAGGTCTGTTAAGCATCTTCTTTATATAAGCTTGGTAAAGTTTCGGTAGCGCTTGTACATACAGTAACATGTATCTAAACTCCGCTGTACTACCGTCCGGATCACTGTTGTGCACGACACAACATGTAAACATACGATTCCTGTTATGCATTTGTATGTACCCTTTATACCAAGATATTTTTTTTATTTTTTTCTAGGTTGAACCCATTATGGGGTCACCACTAGTATCGTTTATTTAGAGAAATGGTATATGGACCGGCCGCGTTAACCACTCGGCCCTATATGATACGTTTCCTAATCACCACATTTTCGCAGAACAAGATTTCCTGGTACCGTTGGTCGCCTCTCTAACTGCTTTTGTCGTTGGCGTGGTGGCGCTCGTCTTGCTGCTTTGCTGGTGCGTCGGTCAACGCAAACGCCGCCGGGGTTCCGGGGGTGCAAACAACACCCCGCTAAAGGACGCTGACGTCATATCGAGCAGTGACGTCGACCGGAAGATGGACGACCCGAGCACTGACCTTGTGCTGAACGTAAATCGACTCAACAACCGCAAGGAGCTGGTATTGAACAACATCTACAACAAGAAAATGAACAACACCCCGCCCGCTGAGAAGCTCGCAGTGCGACTCGCCGCCAAGAGTCCTCCGAGCGAAGCCAACGACGACGTCGCCTCCCATCGCAGCAACCGCAGCGCGAAGCGCTACACGTCATCGGCCGTTACGTCACCGACCAGTCGGAACTGCTCCGCCCACTTCGTTCCGTCGGTGACCAGCAGCGCCCACTGCGCCCACCCGACTTACGAGTTCCAGCGCCGCGCGACGGACGAGCGACGACATCGGGACTACCAGGACGCGTCCGGCGAGGACGAAGTGTTCGACGCCCCGTCGCCACCTCGCGTCTCCTACCACGACAGCAGCCGACTCCTTCCGACGTGCGACTGTCGGCAGCGCGGGAACTCGTGCGCGTGCGAGCAGTCGAGGAACTACCGACGCGAGTCCCAAGACGATTTTTCAGAGTCCGAAGAAGTAGCGGTGCTGCTGGACGACCAGCAGTGTCGCCCCCACCACCCGCGGCGTCATCGATGCCACCGGAGCCAGGTTCACCGGTGCGACGAGCCGCGACGGTCACATCGGCATCGTTACCGCCGTCGGCCGCCCTCCCCCACGTATAGAGACGGTGACCCGTCCCATTCCGAGCCCGAAGTGATGGGCTCGACTTCAAGGTTGAGTAACAGAGTGATGGACGATTCGGCGCTTCCGCCTTACGAGAGTATCGTCGCCGACGACCACGTCCTTGCTCGCACCGGGTCGCCACCATGCGGATGCGGTCGTGGCTCACACACTCCCGCGGTGAGCGGTAGCGAGTACCACCAGTCTCCACCCCCGTCCTACAGTTTACACTGCAACCGGCCCGCCCACCAGAGGCGCACGAACTCATTTGAAGCCGAGACTTCCAATTTCTCGTCTCCCGGCTGTAGATCCACACCGTCACGTGACTTATCACCTACATCGCGTGAATCCGATCGCCGGCGACACCTGCCGGACAGTGACGAACGAACTTCGTCGTCGCAAGGTGACGCCTCGAGCGTCGAACTATTGTCCCGGTCAAAAGCGCCGCACGAGGTCACTGTATAGCACTGATTCCTTTATCTTTAAATTTCAAATTGTTACCTATTATAACTATTCATTACTACACAGCGTAGTCGCTTTGTAGGGGAGTATAACTTGGACCGGCAACAGCCAGTCCGGCTCTTTTCTAGCTTGCACTTTACACATCGCTACGCTGTGCTTCGATAGTCGTAGCTGTTCGTTTGTTGCGCGCGTCGTCGGTAAAACCTTTCGTTGAATCGTGGCTAAATGACGAAACTGCCGCAGTAGAATCAACTTTTTCGCTTCTATCCCAAATCATGTGGACGATATATCTCTTCTTTATTTATTTTTCCGAACCCTTCGTTTATAACGGCCGGTGCGGGCTTGTGACCCGCGGCCAATTTTCACAATAATTCTTTCCATCGTACCCTGATTATTGTTCGAATTTGTAAATAAAATTCCCGACGACGAGCTTTGAGTCTTTTCAATTTGTGGGACACGGAAAATTTTAGTACAGGATTTAGGGTAGGAATAGGATTAAAAAAATGCGGGATAGTTATCACACGGGTATTGGTCTAATTACCCCACAAAATTGCAAGGGAGCGTTATAACCCGGATAACCGTTTAATTACCTGGCGCACACTGTCGGATTACCGGTGGTTTTACAATGTGTTGTGTATGATTAAGACGTTTCTTCAATTTAGTAAAACCCGTTAACCCACTGGGTTCGGGCAATGCACGCTTATTGTATTGCCCAAGAATACAACCGACTAGCCAAAGACCAGTTTCGACCGACTACCTAACAACCAGTTTAGAATTTGTAAACAGAATTCCCGACAATAAGTTTCGTCCTTTTTTAAAGTCCCTGCATGCGATTTTAGGTTTGTACCATGTAGGAAAATATATTTTTTGGCTACCAGGCTTATTGTATAGTCAATTTGTCAGATTCGTCATTGAAACTGTTGTCAAAAAAAGAAAGTGGCAAATTTTTTTAGTTATGATAAAAAAGACACATTTTAGCTCAACTAATTTTGGCAGGCTGTGGACTTAAAAGTACAGTCGGTCATATTTTGTGTTAAATATTAATCGCACGTTTTTTCTTTCTATTTAATACACCAAGTTAATCAAATGTGTTACGCTTTTATTCCTGATCGGGTCTACCAGAAATTTATTTAATTTATTTCGTTTATACAGACTTTGCCCGCGATCAAAAGACGACAAAATTATTGCTTTTTCTCTAATTTTGCACACGTTTTTAAGTCGGTAAAAGTTCTGCATGCAAATATCGTGTTTTTGCTGCTATCAGTATTGTTGTGCAGTTTATAATTAAAACCGGTTATACTTTTCTGTACTTATTTCTTTTTAGCCTGCCAAAAGTTTACTTGTACCCCCTGTATAAACAAAGACAGATCGGATAAGATAGATTAGGTCGCAATATCGCATTTATGCTTTGACCGTATTGATATGGACTTTACAAAGTTTAAAATAAATACTCACGACCCCTGGTTTACAAGACCAGTGCTCTAACCCCTGAGCTATAGAGGCGACGTGATAATTACGATGGCTACGAACCTTTTGTCGACAGCGGTTCCACAGTCGGCAATATTGTGTAAAACATCTCTCGCTACTTCACTGCTGTCCTTTTTTATTTTTTTTATTTAATCATACGTTTTACGCTTTTATTCCAAACCACGAAATTTCCATTGTTTTAGTTCAACATATCCATTCACTAGGGTTGGACAATATTCGCTATTAGTGTCATGACACATCGGGCTATACCAGTCAGCAGTTGGTTTCAAAATCCGTTGATTGACGCTCGACGGCGGAGTCTGTAATCGAACTATAACATAAACTGTTTCATGCTTAAAAAAAGTGTGTCGTGTGGCCTAATGGTTAACAAGACCGACTAATAAACGAACTATATAAAAAAACGGTGTAAGGGACGAGCACATCATGGGTTCGAAACTTAACCCGAAGTAAAAAAATCATGTTTAAAAATAATTTAAAGCATATAGGTGTTAATTGTAAAACAAAAGAAATCCGCCTTGTCATTTTTAAGAAATAAACAAAGTCACAAACGAATAGTTTATGAGTTTCAAAGAATACATTTACATTTTTTTAATACTGTGTCAATAATGATGGCGTACAGCCTGATAAATAAATCTGTATGCGCGGCCGGATATGGCGAGTGGTACCACCTTAGTCATGGTGTTTGAGTGACTGTTTTGCTAAGTAACAATAGTGATGATTCCCCACTGTTTGTTTAGTTGGAAGCAACATCTGCTAGTCTTTAAACCGGTGTTTTCGTTTAGCCATGTATATGTTTGCAAATATAGTGTTTTCGCTGCTATCAGTATTGTTGTGCAGTTTATAATTAAAACCGGTTCTTAATTTTCTGTACTTATTTCTTTTTTAGCCTGCCAAAAGTTTACTCTTGCCCCCTGTGTAGACAAAGACAGATCGGATAAAATAGATTAGGTTGCAATATCGCATTTATTCTTTGTCCGTCTTGATATAGACTTTACAAAGTTTAAAATGAATACGATAACCGCAAGCCTCCAGTGAGATTTGAACTCACGACCCCTGGTTTACAAGACCAGTGCTCTAACCCCTGAGCTATAGAGGCGACGTGATTAGCGGTTCCACAGTCGGCCGTATTGTGTAAAACATTTCTCACATGCTTCACTCTTGTTTTTTTCGTTTTATTATTTAATCCATAGACTCCTTAAAAATCCTAATCATATGTTTTACCCTTTTAATTCAAACCACGTAATTTCCATTAGTTCAACATATCCATTTACTGGGGTTGGACAATATTCGCTATTAGTGTCATGACACATCGGGCTATTAGCAAAGAGTTGGTTTAAAAATCCTTTGATTGACGCTAGATGGCGAAGTCTGTAATCGAACAATAACAAACTATTTCATAAAATAATATTTAAAGCATGGGAGTCAATTATAAAACAAAAGAAACCAGTCTTGTCGAAATTAAGAAATTAACAAAGTCACAAACGAATAGATAATGAGTCTCAAAAAATGCAGTTAATACTGTGCCAATAGAGATGGTGTACAGCCTGATAAATAAATCTCTATGAGCAGCCGAATATGGCGAGTGGTACCACCTTTGTCACGTTGTTTAAATAGCTGTTTTGCTAAGTAACAAAAGTGATGATTTTCCAATGTTTGAATAGTAGCAACATCTGCTAGTCTTAAAGCTGGTGTTTTCGTTTAGCCATTTATGTTGGAACTATTGAGACATAGCTTCGTTAAATAAAGGTGGTGATTGTGCATTTACTAGTTGTCTTGATGATACAAAAACACATTTTACATTGGGTTACCAGATGTTAAATTAAAATTTTAGAGAGCTTTTAGTTTAGGTTGCAGTTTTTGCTTCAATTTTAACTTATAAAACAATCTTGCACGATTTCGGGTTACAGCCCTTTATGTGCGGTTCGTTTGCATTGGAGAGATAGGAAAAAACAAGTGGTTGAGCGCCTCAAAAACATACCTCTTACATATGTGCATATGGCTTACTTCTCGTGAAACGACTTCGAGTTCCCAGACTTAATTTCCGATGGGTGTAAAGATGCTGTTTCCTGTTAAAAATATTCTATAACTGTGGCATCAGCGATCCGATTTTATTTAGTTGAATCTTCAGCAACAATGGATCGCAAAGTCTTGGTTGTACTGCTGTTCGTCTGTTCTTTGGCATTTCTCCATCAAGAAATAGATGCGAGAACTATAGTTCCCGTTAATAACGGTCGTCGTCGCCGTCGTTGGGCCAAGTGGAACGAAAACAGGTAGATTTACCTGCATTGTTGTTATCTAATATAACGAAATATGTATAGCGAAATTTATTACACTAAAATAAATGGCATTGCAAGTACAGTTTTTGTTGTAAATCTTTAAAAAGTAAAGCTAAACATGTGTTAATTTTGTTACAGCCAAATTCAACTTGCCGGTGAGTGCTGAATTGTTCTTCTTTTTCCAGATCAGTTAAAAAAAAAGATATTCATGTTTATCCCCGTGGATGAAAAATCACAATGGGCGTTAGGCGGTTGTCAGATAAACTTGCCCCACGGTTGTGATTGCAGTTTATTGTGTATGAACATGAAGTTTTTTTTAATTAAGTAGAACTTGTTAATACACTGGGTTCTAATGTAGAGGAAGTGCGTTGGCAAGGACACAACCGACTAGCTAGAGACCAGTTTTGAACTCAAAACTCTTCGCATGAAAAGCGACACATTAACCTACTAACATTAATGGATGAATTTGCTTGATTTGCTTATTTCGAAAGGTTCTTACATGTAACAACCTTTTAACGATTCTTCTTCTAGAAACGCCTGATGAGATGGCAGAAAAGATCAATTCTTAGGGATTTGTTATTGTGTTCTAAAGTGCTTACTCCCATGTACTAACACGAAATACATAAATCCAATTTGATCATCAACTTGCTGTTTTGATTTTAATCCGAACATAACTTGTTGAGCGTTTATGCGCAATTAGATACTATTTATTGCTTCGCGAATCCCTGTAGAAAAACTTTGAAACTGCATTTTTGAAAGTAAGAATGTGTCGTTTGAATAGAGTCGCATATGAAAGCCGCCTCTGTCATATCCTGCGGGTTTAACTCCAAGCATTTTTATCCAGCAACATAACAACATAGAGAACTATAGAGTGTCAATCACGTGTTTAACCACCACTATTTGTAAAACACATGATGTATACCATATATTCATTCTACAAGGTCCCTAACCACAATTTGTATTTTATACACAGAGTATGTAGTTTGTTTTTGCAAGCATTTATACCGGCCGGGGCGGGCTTGTGACCCGCGGCCAATTTTCACAGTAATTCTTTTCATCATACCCTGATTATGGGTCCCATTTGGAAAAATATAATTTCCACATATTGTTTTTGTCCTTTTTTTGGTTTGACTGGCATGGCATGTCGCCCCGACATTAACCAGAAGGAACAATGGAATCGTAATGAAACTTAGCCATTCGTTATAGAACATGGTCTAGATATGTAGAAATAAAAATTTTGGGTGATAAATCAAGGGGAATTCCCCTGGGAGGTTAAAAACCAAAACGGTATTTTTTTATGAAACATTTAGCTTTTTGTGGCATAGTGCGTTAACGTCTGCTCCAATTTGCATCAGATTGCATAAAATGTAAGTGCATTAGTCACTGATTTATCACTTAGAAGAAATAAAAAAATGCTTAGGAAAATATCCTTAAAAATAAGATTTTGTTCTCAAATCATGACTGTGACAGGCATGCGATGTCGCCCCGACATCTACCAGAAGAAGTAATGGAATTACATTGAAAATTTGACTTTTTTAGGCAACATGGTTTAGATATGCAGAACCCAATGTTTTGGGTGATAAATCGAGGGGAATTTCCGCAGGACGTTAAAAACCAAAACGATATTTTTTTCTAAAAAATAGCCTTTTTTGGTCATAGTGCTTGAACCGCTGCTACAATTTGAATTAGATTTGGTGGAATGTAAGCACCTTAGTCACTGATTTAACAATTAAAAGAAATAAAAAAAAACCTGGGGAAATACCCAAAAAATCGGATTTTGTTCTCAAATCATGATTGTGACAGGCATGCGATGTCGCGCCCCGACGTCTACCAAAAGGAGTAATGGAATCAAAGCAAGCAAAATTTAACATTTGTAAGACAACATGGTCTAGATATGCAGAAACCAAATTTTTGTGTAATGATTTAAGGGGATTCCCCTGAGACGTTAAAAACAATAAGGTATTTTTTCTAATAAATTAGCTTTTTGGGGCATAGCGCTTGAACGGCTGCTCTAATTTTGATCAGATTTGGTGAAATGTTAGACCATTAAACACTTTGTGCCAATTAAAAGAAAGAAAACATTTACATAGGGTAATTCCCTTAAAAACGAAGATATGTTCCTGAATTACGATCGTGACAGGCATGCCATATCGCACTGACATATCTAACAAGGAGTCGACAAATCAGATAAAACTTTAAGAATTTTTACATAACATGACCCACATATATAAAAACAAAAAATTATTTACTAAACCTAGGGGAATTCCCTAAAACCATGAAAAACTAAATCGGGCTGTTTTGGCAATTTGACTTCATTTCACTATAGCGCTTGAAAAGAAGGTTTAATTTAAAACATTTGTGGTGAAATGTTCGTAGATTTAAGACGTTTAATTTTTTAAACTACACATGGAAAAGAAGTTTGGTTTGATAACTATGGGACCCATTCGTTTATGCTTGCAGAACCAAACTACATACTTAGTGTATAAAATACAAATTGTGGTTAGGGACCCTGTAGCATAAATATATGGCATACAACATGTGTTTTACCAAATGTGGTGGTTAAACACGTGGTTGACACTCTCTAGTTCTTGTCCGAATTTGTAAATAAAATTCCCGACGACGAGCTTTGAGTCTTTTCATTTTGTGGGACACGATTTTAGTACAGGGTATAAGGTAGGAATGGGATTTTAAAAAATGGGAGAAAATGGCGACGCACTAACCCACTAAGCTACTTGAAGTATTTGTAAACAAAATTCCCGATCATAAGTTTCGTCCTTTTTTAAAGTCCTTGCATGCCATTTTAGGTTTGTACCATATCCGTATGCAAATATTTTGTTTTGGCTGACAAGCTTATTGCATTGTCATTTTGTCAGATTCGTCATTGCATTAAAACTGTTTTCAAAAGGAGAAGATGGCAAATATTACTTAGTTAGGATAAAAAACACATTTTAACTCAACCAATTTTGGCACGGGTTGTGGACCTAAAAGTACAGTCGGTCATATTTTGTGTTAAATATTAATCGCACTTTTGTTTACTTTCTATTTAGTACATCAAGTTAATCAAGTTTTTTACGCTTCTAAACCGAATCATGTCTACCAGAAATTTCTTTTATTTAGTTTGTTTATACAGAACTTGCACGTGATCAAAAATAACAAACTTGCCCATAATCACAAATGACAAAATTATTGCGTTTTTATCCAATTTTGGGCACATTTCAGGTATGTAAAAGTTCTGCATGCAAATATTATATTTTCGCTGCTATCAGTATTGTTGTTCAGTTAATAATTAAAACCGGTTTTTACTTTTCTCTACCTATTTCTTTTTAACCTGCCAAAAGTTGATTCCTACCCCCTGTGCATAGACAAAGACAGATCGGATAAAATAGATTAGGTTGTAATATCGCATTTTATGCTTTGTCCTTCTTGATATGAACTTTCCAAATTTTAAAATAAATACGATAACCGCTACCCTCCAGTGAGATTTAATCTCACGACCCCTGGTTAACAAGACCAGTGCTCTAACCCCTGAGCTATAGAGGCGACGTGATTAATACCATGGCTACAAACCTTTTGTCGACAGCGGTTCCACAGTCGGCAATATTGTGTAAAATATATCTCGCTACCTCACTGCATGCTGTCCTTTTTCATTTTATTATTTAATCACATGTTTTACCCTTTTAGTCCAAACTACGTAATTTCCATTGTTTTAGTTCAACATATCCATTCACTGGAGGCGGACAATATTCGCTATCAGTCTCATGACACATCGGACTATCCAGAAGCTGGTTTCAAAAAAACTTTGATTGTCGCTCGACGGCGGAGTCTGTAATCGAACTATAACAAACTGTTTTTATGTTTAATAAAAGAACGGTCATGTGGCCTAATGGATAACAAGATCAATACATAAACCAACCATATAAAAAACGGTGTAAGGGACGAGCACATCATACGTTCGAAACTTAACCCGAAGGGAAAAAAATTATGTTTAAAATTTAAAGCATAGGTGTCAATTGTAAAAAAAAAGAAAAAGTCACAAACGAATAGATTATAAGTCTGAAAAATTAAGCCGGTGTTTTCGTTTAGCCATGTATGTTGGTACTATTGAGACAGAGCTTTGTTAAATAAAGGTGGTGATTGTGAATTTGCTAGCTGTCTTGGTGATAAAAAAAAAATTTACAAAGGATTACCAGATTAAAGCTTTGAGTTTAGGTTGCAGATATAGGCTTTTGCAGGATTTGGGGTGACAGACCTTTATGTAAGGACCGTTTGCATTAGAGAGATAGGGAAACAATTCGTTGAACGCCTCATAAAACACGGTACCCCTTACATATGTGCCTGCGTGGCTAACGAGTAACATGTTCGCTTCTCGTGAAACGACTTCGAGTTCCAAGAGTTAACTTCCGATGGATGCAATAAGAAGATGTTGTTTCCTGTTAAAATGTGCTATAACTG
This sequence comes from Ciona savignyi, assembly GCA_000149265.1. Lineage (NCBI taxonomy): Eukaryota > Metazoa > Chordata > Ascidiacea > Phlebobranchia > Cionidae > Ciona > Ciona savignyi. Next base: position 1,358,161 of record CH003028.1, read on the forward strand.
TGGCATCAGCGATCCGATTTTATTTAGTTGATTCTTCAGCAACAATGGATCGCAAAGTCTTGGTTGTACTGCTGTTCGTCTGTTCTCTGGCATTTCTCCATCAAGAAGTAGATGCGAGAGGTAGGGGAAAGTCGGGACCAGTGAGCCACTTTTTCGAAAATGTTTCATAAGATTTCTATGGTTGGTGCACTTGCGTTAAAAACAAGTGTTACCAGTGCTACCATATTTGGAGTTTATTTTGATAACGTTTGAAGCTTTTTAAATGTAAACTGTGCTGACAGGGGTCCAAAATGTACCAAGACTCAAAGTGGCTCAATGGTCCCCTACGGTTGGGTCCTTTGAGCCACCCTATAGGGGCCTTTGAGCCACTTTAAAATTAACAGTTATTTTTATTGTTAATCACATAACTCAATCAATTTAGTTACCACAACCCACTTTAAACAAACAAAAGTTTTATTAACACTTACTACTACAGTACTGTTATATTTATTACTGCGAACAGTTAACACTTGGAAAATGTATCATCCCCACAATTGTCTCATATATTGCATCCGTTCAAATGTATATTTAAACTGGTCTGCAGTGAACTGTTTTATTCCGTTTGATCTACTGGTGGTACCAATATACATGGGGGATTATAATATTTGTACAATTTTATCAATTGAAACAGAATGTATATCCTGTAAGACCGGGTCTACAAAACCATCGGACTTTGGATGTTTTAGAAGAAAGAGATAATTCCAGTTCTTGCTGCAGCTTGCATACAAAAAAGGGCTCTTTTCCCAGTGTATTCTACTTCAACAAAATCATCACTTTTTGCATCAGAAGATAACACCATGTTAAAATCTTTTTCAGCATCCGTCTCTTTACTGCTTTCTAAATTACCCGAACATGTGAACAATTTTTGCCTAGATATCACTCTTTCTTTAAGTGATAAGAATATTTAGCTTCTGCATCTCTCTCCAAAGCCACCTTGTATGGTTAATCTGTTAAAATACTTGACTTCATCTTTTTTCGATTGCTGTTCTTTTCTCCAAAGCATGTGGATGAGGCTAAAATTGCTGTTTTCGACTTACTCCTTCTGGATCTGAAACTGGACTGGTACTGTTTTCTTGCGTAAACTTTCTGGTTCTGGCTAATTAGAAACTTCGCTTGGCAAAAACATGTTCTGTTGAACAGATTTCTTTTTTCATGATGACATATTCCAAAGCAATTTTCATTTCAACTTTACTGAAAGACCCATGTGAAAATTTCGTTTTAAGGGGCATTTTTAATTTGGGTGTAACTTCGACTAAAAGAATTTATCCTTAACTAAATTTCTGCAAAGGCATATTAATTAACATATTACCGTATTGCAGTTTGCATACAAGGTGTTTCGTTAAAATAAAATTTTTAGGCTATTCAAATATGAAATTATGGTATAACCTATTGGCTGATAGGCCTGTATTGTACAAGTATACTTGTTTTTAAATGATTAAACCATAAAAAAATTATTAAAATCACGATAAAATATTAACACCAGCCTTTAAAAGCCCGTCATTAGGTACGAAGTAATGGTTCATTGGTCCCTGTAAAAGGTGGCTCAATGGTCCCTACCTACAAAGTCCAACATTTTTTTAAAATTACCATTAGAAATATAGCTTTGATTTTTAAACAGTCTAATAAACAGAAACAGTTACCTATACTCTATCACTGACTAAAATTATTTAATCTTAACAATATGCTGCCTTATTGCTAAAACGAAATTACGATTGGGAGTCATAGTTTAAAAACAGTACACAAAACACAAAAACAACTACCACTTCAACAATATTTCCGCGAACGTCCCGCCATTTTCTACATAGTAATCAGTTTTCATAACGATTCGATTCGTGATTAAAATTGGCGCTAAAGAGTTTTCGTATTGATTTTAAGTGGGGTGGTTCAAAGGTCCCGCATGGTCATGGGTGCCGCCTTTCCCCTACAGTTTACATTGCTAACAGTCGTCGTCGCCGTCGTTGGTCCAAGTGGGATGAAAACAGGTACATTTATCTTCATTGTTGATATCTAATATAACTAAATATGTATAGCGATATTTATTACACTAAAATAAATGGCATTTTAAGTACAGTTTTTCTTGTAAATCTTTAAATAAGTAAAGCTAAACATGTGTTAATTTTGTTACAGCCAAATTCAACTTGCCGGTGAGTGCTGAATTGTTTTCCTTTTTCCAGATTAAAAAAAAGAAATTTATGTTTATCCCCGTGGATAAAAAATCACAATGGGCGTTATAGGCTGTTGTCAGATAAACTTGCTCCACCGTTGTTATTGCAGTTTGTTGTGTATGAATAAGAAGTTTGTTTAATTAAGTAGAACTCGTTAATACACTAGGTTCTAATGTAGGAAGTGCCTTGACAAGGACGCAGCCGACTAGCTAGAGACCAACTTAAACTCGTCTCTTCGACTAAAAGGCGGCACATTAACCTACTAACATTACTAGATGAATTTGCTTTATTTTCGTATTTCGAAAGGTTCTTACATGTAACATCATTTTTACAATTCTTCTTCTAGATACTCCTGATGAGGTGGCAGAAAAGATCAATTCTTAGGGATTTGTAAATGTGTTCTAAAGTGCTTACTCCCATGTACTAACACGAAATGCACCAATCCAAGATCAATTTGCTGTTTTGATTTTAAGCCGAACATACTTGTTGAGCGTTTATGCGCAATTAGATACTATTTATTGCTTCGCGAATCCCTGTAGAAATTCCTTATGATGCTGCATGCATTTGAAGAAGCTAGAACGCGTAAACGCCCGAACTTTGAAACTGCATTTTGGAAAGTAAGAATGTGTCGTTTAAACAGAGTCGCATGGAAGCCGCCTCTTTCATATCCTGCCGAGTTAAATCCAATCAATTTTATCCAGCAACATAACAACATAGAGAACTATAGAGTGTCAATCACGTGTTTAACCACCACTATTTGTAAAACACATGATGTATACCATATATTCATTCTACAAGGTCCCTAACCACAATTTGTATTTTATACACAGAGTATGTAGTTTGTTTTTGCAAGCATTTATACCGGCCGGGGCGGGCTTGTGACCCGCGGCCAATTTTCACAGTAATTCTTTTCATCATACCCTGATTATGGGTCCCATTTGGAAAAATATAATTTCCACATATTGTTTTTGTCCTTTTTTTGGTTTGACTGGCATGGCATGTCGCCCCGACATTAACCAGAAGGAACAATGGAATCGTAATGAAACTTAGCCATTCGTTATAGAACATGGTCTAGATATGTAGAAACAAAAATTTTGGGTGATAAATCAAGGGGAATTCCCCTGGGAGGTTAAAAACCAAAACGGTATTTTTTTATGAAACATTTAGCTTTTTGTGGCATAGTGCGTTAACGTCTGCTCCAATTTGCATCAGATTGCATAAAATGTAAGTGCATTAGTCACTGATTTATCACTTAGAAGAAATAAAAAAATGCTTAGGAAAATACCCTTAAAAATAAGATTTTGTTCTCAAATCATGACTGTGACAGGCATGCGATGTCGCCCCGACATCTACCAGAAGAAGTAATGGAATTACATTGAAAATTTGACTTTTTTAGGCAACATGGTTTAGATATGCAGAACCCAATGTTTTGGGTGATAAATCGAGGGGAATTTCCGCAGGACGTTAAAAACCAAAACGATATTTTTTCTAAAAAATAGCCTTTTTTGGTCATAGTGCTTGAACCGCTGCTACAATTTGAATTAGATTTGGTGGAATGTAAGCACCTTAGTCACTGATTTAACAATTAAAAGAAATAAAAAAAAACCTGGGGAAATACCCAAAAAATCGGATTTTGTTCTCAAATCATGATTGTGACAGGCATGCGATGTCGCGCCCCGACGTCTACCAAAAGGAGTAATGGAATCAAAGCAAGCAAAATTTAACATTTGTAAGACAACATGGTCTAGATATGCAGAAACCAAATTTTTGTGTGAATGATTTAAGGGGATTCCCCTGAGACGTTAAAAACAATAAGGTATTTTTTCTAATAAATTAGCTTTTTGGGGCATAGCGCTTGAACGGCTGCTCTAATTTTGATCAGATTTGGTGAAATGTTAGACCATTAAACACTTTGTGCCAATTAAAAGAAAGAAAACATTTACATAGGGTAATTCCCTTAAAAACGAAGATATGTTCCTGAATTACGATCGTGACAGGCATGCCATATCGCACTGACATATCTAACAAGGAGTCGACAAATCAGATAAAACTTTAAGAATTTTTACATAACATGACCCACATATATAAAAACAAAAAATTATTTACTAAACCTAGGGGAATTCCCTAAAACCATGAAAAACTAAATCGGGCTGTTTTGGCAATAAGACTTCATTTCACTATAGCGCTTGAAAAGAAGGTTTAATTTAAAACATTTGTGGTGAAATGTTCGTAGATTTAAGACGTTTAATTTTTTAAACTACACATGGAAAAGAAGTTTGGTTTGATAACTATGGGACCCATTCGTTTATGCTTGCAGAACCAAACTACATACTTAGTGTATAAAATACAAATTGTGGTTAGGGACCCTGTAGCATAAATATATGGCATACAACATGTGTTTTACCAAATGTGGTGGTTAAACACGTGGTTGACACTCTCTAGTTCTTGTTCGAATTTGTAAATAAAATTCCCGACGACGAGCTTTGAGTCTTTTCATTTTGTGGGACACGATTTTAGTACAGGGTATAAGGTAGGAATGGGATTTTAAAAAATGGGAGAAAATGGCGACGCACTAACCCACTAAGCTACTTGAAGTATTTGTAAACAAAATTCCCGATCATAAGTTTTGTCCTTTTAAGTCCTTGCATGCCATTTAAGGTTTGTACCATATCCGTATGCAAATATTTTGTTTTGGCTGACAGGCTTATTGCATTGTCATTTTGTCAGATTCGTCATTGCCTTAAAACTGTTTTCAAAAGGAGAAGATGGCAAATATTATTTAGTTAGGATAAAAAACACATTTTAACTCAACCAATTTTGGCACGGGTTGTGGACCTAAAAGTACAGACGGTCATATTTTGTGTTAAATATTAATCGCACTTTTGTTTACTTTCTATTTAGTACATCAAGTTAATCAAATGTTTTACGCTTCTAAACCGAATCATGTCTACCAGAAATTTCTTTTATTTAGTTCGTTTATACAGAACTTGCACGTGATCAAAAATGACAAACTTGCCCGTAATCACAAATGACAAAATTATTGAGTTTTTCTCTAATTTTCGACACGTTTTTAAGTCGGTAAAAGTTCTGCATGCAAATATCGTGGTTTCACTGCTTTTAGTATTGTTGTGCAGTTAATAATTAAAACCGGTTCTTACTTTTTTCTACTTATTTCTTTTTAGCCTGCCAAAAGTTTACTCCTACCCCCTGTGTAGACAAAGACAGATCGGATAAAATATATTAGGTTGCAATATCGCATTTATGCTTTGTTCTTCTTGATATGGATTTTACAAAGTTTAAAATAAATACGATAATTGCAAGCCTCCAGTGAGATTTGAACTCACGACCCCTGGTTTACAAGACCAGTGCTCTAACCCCTGAGCTATAGAGGCGACGTGATTATCACAATGGGTACGAACCTTTTGTCGACAGCAGTTCCACAGTCGGCCATATTGTGTAAAATATCTCTCGCTACCTCACTGCTGTCCTTTTTCATTTTATTATTTAATCATATGTTCTACGCTTTTATTCCAAACCACGTAATTTTTATTGCTTTAGTTTAAAATATCCATTCACCTGTTGGACAATATTCGCTATCAGTCTCATGACACATCGGGCTATCAGCCAGCACAAAAAATCCTTTGATTGACGCTCGACGGCGGAGTCTGTAATCGAACAATAACAAACTGTTTCATGCTTACAAACAGTACGGTCGTTTGGCCTAATGGATAACAAGACCGATACATAAACCAACTATATAAAAAAAAACGGTGTAAGGGACGAGCACATCATGGGTTCAAACCTCCTGAAGGAAAAAAATATGTTTAAAATGAATTTCAAGCATAGGTGTCTATTGTAAAACAAAAGAAATCCGTCTTGTCGAATTTAAGAAATTAACAAAGTCATTAACGAATAGATTATGAGTCTCAAAAAATACATTTAATATTGTGCCAATATAGATAGCGTACTGCGCGGGCGGATATAGCGACTGCTATAGTCTTTGAGCCGGTGTTTTCGTTTAGCCATGTATGTTGGTACTATTGAGACAGAGCTTCGTTAAATAAAGTTGGTGATTGTGCATTTACTAGTTGTCTTATTGATACAAAAAAAAAACAATTTCCGAAGGGTTACCAGTTTAAACTGTTGAATCAAAATTTTGGAGCGCTTTAAGTTTAGGTTGCAGATCACAGCTTTTGCACGATTTCAGGTGACAGACCTTTATGTGCGGTTCGTTTGCATTGGAGAGATAGGAAAACAATTGGTTAAACGCCTCCTAAAGCATTCCTCTCACATATGTGCCTGCGTGGCTAACGAGTAACATGTTTGCTTCTCGTGAAACGACTTCGAGTTCCAAGAGTTAACTTCCGATGGATGCAATAAGAAGATGTTGTTTCCTGTTAAAATGTGCTATAACTGTGGCATCAGCGATCCGATTTTATTTAGTTGATTCTTTAGCAACAATGGATCGCAAAGTCTTGGTTGTACTGCTGTTCGTTTGTTCTCTGGCATTTCTCCATCAAGAAGTAGATGCGAGAACTACAGTTTACATTGCTAACAATCGTCGTCGCCGTCGTTGGTCCAAGTGGGATGAAAACAGGTAGATTTATCTTCATTGTTGATATCTAATATAACCAAATATAATGTATAGCGAGATATTGTGCACTGCAATAAATGGCAATGCAAGTACAGTTGTTGTAAACCGTGTTAAGATATACGATATTGCCAATACTATACAATAAGCGTTTAAATAGCGTGCGGAAAATACCCTATACATATTCTATTTTTTAACCAATGTTTTAATAAGTAAAGCTAAACATGTGTTAATTTTGTTACAGCCAAATTCAACTTTCCGGTGAGTGCTGAATTGTTCTTCTTTTTCTAGATCAGTCAAAAAAAAGATATTCATGTTTATGTTGTCAGATAAACTTGCCCCACGGTTTGCGATTGCAGTTTATTGTGTATGAATAAAAAGTTTGTTTAAATAAATAGAACTTGTTAATACACTAAGTTCTAATGTGAAGGAAGTGTGTTGACAAAGACGCAAATGACTAGCTAGAGACCAGTTTTGAACTCAAAACTCTTCGCCTAAAAGGCGACACATTAACTCATTAACATTACTGGATGAATTTGCTTGATTTGCGTATTTCGAAAAGTTCTTACATGTAACAATATTTTTACGATTCTTCTTCTAGATACGCCTGATGAGATGGCAGAAAAGATCAATTCTTAGGGATTTGTAAATGTGTTCTAAAGTGCTTACTCCCATGTACTAACACGAAATACACCAATCCAAGATCAATTTGCTGTTTTGATTTTATGAGACGAAAACGGTAATAAAAAAAGATCAACTGCAAGTAGTGATGGTAACGCGCCAAAATTTGCTAAAATGTAACAAACGTACCAATACATTTTTGGTGTTGTAAGTAAAAAGCACGAACAAGTTATAAATTGAATTTGGTGCTTTTCTGTAAACAATTCAATGCATTTATTCCGTTAAAGTTTAAATAGGGAACTGTACTTGTTATAGGATGAGGATATATTAGAGTATCGACGTTTATTCGCGTAAATGGGAAAGAAACGGGGCGTTGACACACGGAACCATGTGTTGTTTAAAATATGACAAAGTAACAAAATACTTCCGGAAAAAGGCTACATATGAAGATCTTTGTTTTTGTTTAAAAGAGTATCTAACGAGTATTTTTACAAAGAGCTTTTCAAAACAGGTTGAAAGTTTTAGAACTTATCTAAGATGGGCTAGATGTGCTTCTTATCTTAGTTGTAAGTATACTTTATTCTGTTCCAGAAATTTCTTGGATAGCACGTTTCATCAAACATATCACAAGCCTGGGAAATTAGCGATTCGTTCTAATCGGGTTTCTCGTTTTTATCTGTTTGAAAACATTTAATTTTTTGTACAACATAATCGAACTCGCTTGCACATCGCTACGCTGTGCTTCGATAGTCGTAGCTGTTCGTTTGTTGCGCGCGTCGTCGGTAAAACCTTTCGTTGAATCGTGGCTAAATGACGAAACTGCCGCAGTAGAATCAACTTTTTCGCTTATATCCCAAATCATGTGGACGATATATTTCTTCTTTATTTATTTTTCCGAACCCTTCGTTTATAACGGCCGGGGCGGGCTTGTGACCCGCGGCCAATTTTCACAATAATTCTTTCCATCGTACCCTGATTATTGTTCGAATTTGTAAATAAAATTCCCGACGACGAGCTGTGAGTCTTTTTAATTTGTGCGACACGATTTTAGTACAGGATATAGGGTAGGAATACGATTTAAAAAATGGGAAATGGTTATGACACGGTTATTGGTCTGATTACCCCGCAAATTTGCAAGGAAGTGTTATCACACGAATAACCGTTTAATTATCTGGCGCACACCGTCGGATTACCGGTGGTACTGCAATGTGTTGTGTATGATTGAGACGTTTCTTCTATTTAGTAGAACCCGTTAACCCACTGGGTTCGGGCAATGTACGCTCACTGTATTTCCCAAGAATACAACCGACTAGCCAGAGACCAGTGCGACCGACTAGCTAACAACCAATTTAAATTTTGCAACCCTTTGGCTAAACGGCGAAGCACTAACCCACTAGGCTACTTAAAGTATTTGTAAACAGAACTCCCGACCATAAGTTTTGTCCTTTTTTAAAGTCCTTGCATGCGATTTTAGGTTTGTACCATATCTGTAGATAAATATTTTTTGGTTACCAGGCTTATTGTATAGTCAATTTGTCAGATTCGTCATTGAAACTGTTGTCAAAAAAAGAAAATGGCAAATTTTATTTAGTTAGGATAAAAAAGACATATTTTAGCTCAACTTATTTTGGCACTGCTGTGGACTTAAACGTACAGTCGGTCTTATTTTGTGTTAAATATTAATCACACATTTTTTTTCTTTCTATTTAATACACCAAGTTAATCAAATGTGTTACGCTTTTATTCCTAATCGGGTCTACCAGAAATTTATTTAATTTATTTCGTTTTTACAGACTTTGCCCGTGATCAAAAGACGACAAAATCATTGCTTTTTCTGTAATTTTGGACACATTTTCAGGTATGTAAAAGTTTTGCATGCAAATATCGTGTTTTCGCTGATCTCAGTATTGTTGTGCAGTTAATAATTAAAACCGGTTATACTTTTCTCTACTTTTTTCTTTTTAGCCTGCCAAAAGTTTACTCCTATCCCCTGTGTAAACAAAGACAGATCGGATAAAATATATTAGGTTGCAATATCGCATTTATGCTTTGTTCTTCTTGATATGGATTTTACAAAGTTTAAAATAAATACGATAATTGCAAGCCTCCAGTGAGATTTGAACTCACGAGCCCTGGTTTACAAGACCAGTGCTCTAACCCCTGAGCTATAGAGGCGACGTGATTATCACAATGGGTACGAACCTTTTGTCGACAGCAGTTCCACAGTCGGCCATATTGTGTAAAATATCTCTCGCTACCTCACTGCTGTCCTTTTTCATTTTATTATTTAATCATATGTTCTACGCTTTTATTCCAAACCACGTAATTTTTATTGCTTTAGTTTAAAATATCCATTCACCTGTTGGACAATATTCGCTATCAGTCTCATGACACATTGGGCTACCAGCCATGACACATCGGGCTACTAGCCAGCAGTTGGCTTAAAAAAATCCTTTGATTGACGCTCGACGGCGGAGTCTGTAATCGAACAATAACAAACTGTTTCATGCTTACAAACAGTACGGTCGTTTGGCCTAATGGATAACAAGACCGATACATAAACCAACTATATATAAAAAAACGGTGTAAGGGACGAGCACATCATGGGTTCAAACCTCCTGAAGGAAAAAAAATATGTTTAAAATGAATTTCAAGCATACGTGTCAATTGTAAAACAAAAGAAATCCGTCTTGTCGAATTTAAGAAATTAACAAAGTCATTAACGAATAGATTATGAGTCTCAAAAATACATTTAATATTGTGCCAATATAGATAGCGTACTGCGCGGGCGGATATAGCGACTGCTATAGTCTTTGAGCAGGTGTTTTCGTTTAGCCATGTATGTTGGTACTATTGAGACAGAGCTTCGTTAAATAAAGGTGGTGATTGTGCATTTACTAGTTGTCTTATTGATACAAAAAAAAAACAATTTCCGAAGGGTTACCAGTTTAAACTGTTGAATCAAAATTTTGGAGCGCTTTAAGTTTAGGTTGCAGATCACAGCTTTTGCACGATTTTGGGTGACAGACCTTTATGTGCGGTTCGTTTGCATTGGAGAGATAGGAAGACAATTGGTTGAACGCCTCATAAAACATACCTCTCACATATGTGCCTGCGTGGCTAACGAGTAACATGTTCGCTTCTCGTGAAACGACTTCGAGTTCCAAGAGTTAACTTCCGATGGATGCAATAAGAAGATGTTGTTTCCTGTTAAAATGTGCTATAACTGTGGCATCAGCGATCCGATTTTATTTAGTTGATTCTTTAGCAACAATGGATCGCAAAGTCTTGGTTGTACTGCTGTTCGTTTGTTCTCTGGCATTTCTCCATCAAGAAGTAGATGCGAGAACTACAGTTTACATTGCTAACAATCGTCGTCGCCGTCGTTGGTCCAAGTGGGATGAAAACAGGTAGATTTATCTTCATTGTTGATATCTAATATAACCAAATATAATGTATAGCGAGATATTGTGCACTGCAATAAATGGCAATGCAAGTACAGTTGTTGTAAACCGTGTTAAGATATACGATATTGCCAATACTATACAATAAGCGTTTAAATAGCGTGCGGAAAATACCCTATACATATTCTATTTTTTAACCAATGTTTTAATAAGTAAAGCTAAACATGTGTTAATTTTGTTACAGCCAAATTCAACTTTCCGGTGAGTGCTGAATTGTTCTTCTTTTTCTAGATCAGTCAAAAAAAAGATATTCATGTTTATGTTGTCAGATAAACTTGCCCCACGGTTTGCGATTGCAGTTTATTGTGTATGAATAAAAAGTTTGTTTAAATAAATAGAACTTGTTAATACACTAAGTTCTAATGTGAAGGAAGTGTGTTGACAAAGACGCAAATGACTAGCTAGAGACCAGTTTTGAACTCAAAACTCTTCGCCTAAAAGGCGACACATTAACTCATTAACATTACTGGATGAATTTGCTTGATTTGCGTATTTCGAAAGGTTCTTACATGTAACAATATTTTTACGATTCTTCTTCTAGATACGCCTGATGAGATGGCAGAAAAGATCAATTCTTAGGGATTTGTAAATGTGTTCTAAAGTGCTTACTCCCATGTACTAACACGAAATACACCAATCCAAGATCAATTTGCTGTTTTGTTTATGTACGGTGGCCCATAAGGGCAATCCTGAAATTTTATTTCAGTCTACAAAACTATTTCATAACCGACAAAAATATTTTCAAATCGACAAATATATTTTCAAATCGACAAAAATATTTTCAAATCGGCAAAAATATTTTTAAAACGGCAAAACTCTTTTGCCGATCGGCAAAACTATTTTGACAATCGGCAAAACTTTTTTGTAGCCAATCGGCAAAACTATTTTGACAATCGGCAAAAGTATTTTGTCGATCGGCAAAACTTTTTTGTAGCCAATCGTCAAAACTTTTTTGCCGATCGGCAAAACTATTTTGACAATCGGCAAAACTTTTTTCTAGCCAATCGTCAAAACTTTTTTGCCGATCGGCAAATCTTTTTTTGTAGCCAATCGGCGAAACTCTTTTACCGATCGGCAAATCTTTTTTTGTAGCCAATCGGCGAAACTCTTTTGCAAATCGGCTAAACTTTTTTACCGATCCGCAAATCTTTTTTGTAGCCAATCGGCAAAACTATTTTGCCGATCGGCAAAACTATTTTGTCAATCGGCAAAACTTGTTTGCACCCAATCGACAAAACTCTTTTGCAAATCGACAAAAATATTTGCAAATCGGGAAAACTATTTCGCCGATCCGCAAATCTTTTTTGTAGCCAATCGACAAAACTATTTTGTCAATCGGCAAAACTTTTTTAGGAACCGCAAATCTTTAATTCACTGTCGACAAAAGTATTTTTGAGTCGAAAATGTATTTTCGAGTCGACAAATGTATTTTTGAGCCGTAAAAAGTAATTTTGACTTAGGTTCAAAAAACTGCCGTTAAAATCTTTACAAGGTTTGTCCAAGGAAACAACCGACTTGTTGCTTACAGCGGCAAGTTTCTATCGGCCACCTTTCGGCTAAGGGTCCTGCGCGCCGCATCACTAAGCCAATCGTCCAGGCGACTAGGCTTAGAATTTATTTAACAATATTGTTTGTTTTTTGTAAAGTTATTATCATACTAATAATGTACATGTATCATAAAGCTGAGCTACTCAACCGTCCAACTTCTACGAGGTCAAATATCAAATGGGGAGAGAATTAAGCGATAATAGCAAAAAAGAAAGGATATAGTCGTTCTGCATGAAACAATGAGATAGCCTACAGCCAATCAGAATCGCCACAGTTTTTATTATACTAAACTTGCTTTATATATTTTTGACAATGACAAGAGGTTACATGTGTTTGCTTTGCCATTGTTTGACGCCGAAAACACTAAAATAAAATCAAACTGGTTTATTTTTGACACACTGGCAAACTGTACTGCAGTCTATCACACTAGTATGCCACTGCAATAGCTTATAGTAATTACCCTTTTTTTATGTAGGCCTAGGTTACTGCAACAACGTGACATTTTGTGGCGGTTCTGATTGGCTCTCATTGGTTAATGCAGAACGACTATATCCTTATCTTTTTTGCTATTATCGCTTAATTCTCTCCCCATTTGATATTCGACCTCGTAGAAGTTGGACGGTTGGGTAGCTTAGCTTTATGATACATGTACATTATTAGTATGATAATAACTTTACAAAAAAAAACAATGTTGTTAAATAAATTCTAAACCTAGTCGCTTTGACGATTGGCTTAGTGATGCGGTGCGCAGGACCCTTAGCCGAAAGGTGGCCGATAGAAACTTGCCGCTGTAAGCAACAAGTCGGTTGTGTCCTTGGACAAACCTTGTAAAGACTTTAACGGCAGTTGCTTGAACCTAGTCAATATTACCTTTTCCGGCTCAAAAATACATTTGTCGACTTGAAAATACTTAGGTCGACAGTGAATTAAAGATTTTCCGGTCCTAAAAATGTTTTGCCGATTGACAAAATAGTTTTGCCGATCGGCAAAAGAGTTTTGTCGATTGGCTACAAAAAAGATTTGCGGATCGGCGAAATAGTTTTCCCGATTTGAAAATATTTTTGTCGATTTGCAAAAGAGTTTTGTCGATTGGCTGCAAAAAAAGATTTGCGGATCGGTAAAAGAGTTTTGCCGATTGTCAAAATAGTTTTGCCGATTGGCTACAAAAAAGATTTGCCGATCGGTAAAACAGTTTTGCCGATCGTCAAAATAGTTTTGCCGATTGGCTACAAAAAAGATTTGCCGATCGGTAAAAGAGTTTTGCCGATTGGCTACAAAAAAGATTTGCGGATCGGCGAAATAGTTTTCCCGATTTGAAAACATTTTTGTCGATTTGCAAAAGAGTTTCGCCGATTGGCTACAAAAAAGATTTGCCGATCGGTAAAAGAGTTTTGCCGATTGGCTACAAAAAAGATTCGCCGATCGGCAAAAGAGTTTTGCCGATTTGAAAATATTTTTGCCGATTTGAAAATATTTTTGTCGATTTAAAAATATATTTGTCGATTTGAAAATATTTTTGTCGATTATGAAATAGTTTTGTAGAATGAAATAAAATTTCAGGATTGCCCTTATGGGCCACCGTATTTATGAGACGAAAACGGTAATAAAAAAAGATCAACTGCAAGTAGTGATGGTAACGCGCCAAAATTTGCTAAAATGTAACAAACGTACCAATACATTTTTGGTGTTGTAAGTAAAATAGCACGAACCAAGTTATAAATTGAATTTGGTGCTTTTCTGTAAACAATTCAATGCATTTATTCCGTTAAAGTTTAAATAGGGAACTGTACTTGTTATAGGATAGGGATATATTAGAGTATCGACGTTTATTCGCGTAAATGGGAAAGAACGATGCGTTGACACACGGAACCATGTGTTGTTTAAAATATGACAAAGTAACAAAATACTTCCGGAAAACGCTAAATATGAAGATTTTTGTTTTTGTTTAAATGAGTATCTAACGAGTATTTTTACAAAGAGCTTTTCAAAACAGGTTGAAAGTTTTAGAACTTATCTAAGATGGGCTAGATGTGCTTCTTATCTTAGTTGTAAGTATACTTTATTCTGTTCCAGAAATTTCTTGGATAGCACGTTTCATCAAACATATCACAAGCCTGGGAAATTAGCGATTCGTTCTAATCGGGTTTCTCGTTTTTATCTGTTTGAAAACATTTAATTTTTTGTACAACATAATCGAACTCGCTTGCACATCGCTACGCTGTGCTTCGATAGTCGTAGCTGTTCGTTTGTTGCGCGCGTCGTCGGTAAAACCTTTCGTTGAATCGTGGCTAAATGACGAAACTGCCGCAGTAGAATCAACTTTTTCGCTTATATCCCAAATCATGTGGACGATATATTTCTTCTTTATTTATTTTTCCGAACCCTTCGTTTATAACGGCCGGGGCGGGCTTGTGACCTGCGGCCAATTTTCACAATAATTCTTTCCATCGTACCCTAATTATTGTTCGAATTTGTAAATAAAATTCCCGACGACGAGCTGTGAGTCTTTTTAATTTGTGCGACACGATTTTAGTACAGGATATAGGGTAGGAATAGGATTTAAAAAATGGGAAATGGTTATGACACGGTTATTGGTCTGATTACCCCGCAAATTTGCAAGGAAGTGTTATCACACGGGTAACCGTTTAATTATCTGGCGCACACCGTCGGATTACCGGTGGTACTGCAATGTGTTGTGTATGATAGAGACGTTTCTTCTATTTAGTAGAACCCGTTAACCCACTGGGTTCGGGCAATGTACGCTCACTGTATTTCCCAAGAATACAACCGACTAGCCAGAGACCAGTGCGACCGACTAGCTAACAACCAATTTAAATTTTGCAACCCTTCGGCTAAACGGCGACGCACTAACCCACTAAGCTACCTGAAGTATTTGTAAACAAAATTCCCGACCATAAGTTTCGTCCTTTTTTAAAGTCCTTTTTTGGCTACCAGGCTTATTGTATAGTCAATTTGTCAGATTCGTCATTGAAACTGTTGTCAAAAAAAGAAAATGGCAAATTTTATTTAGTTAGGATAAAAAAGACACATTTTAGCTCAACTAATTTTGGCACTGCTGTGGACTTAAAAGTACAGTCGGTCTTATTTTGTGTTAAATATTAATCGCACATTTTTTTCTTTCTATTTAATACACCAAGTTAATCAAATGTGTTGCGCTTTTATTCCTGATCGGGTCTACCAGAAATTTATTTTATTTAGATCGTTTATAGCCTACAAAACTTGCCCGACAAAATTATTGCGTTTTTATCCAATTTTGGAATCGTGTTTAGGTCTGTACAAGTATTGCATGCAAATATCGTGTTTTCGCTGCTATCAGTATTGTTGTGCAGTTAATGATTAAAACCGGTTCTTATTTTGCTGTACTTATTTCTTTAGCCTACGAAGAGTTGACTTCTATCCCCTTGTGTGAGACAAACAGAGATCGGATAAAATAGATTAGGTTACAATATAGCATTGCATGCTTTGTCCTTCTTGATATGGACTTACAAAGTTTAAAATAAATACGTTAACCGCAAGCCTCCAGTGAGATTTGAACTCACGACCCCTGGTTTACAAGACCAGTGCTCTAACCCCTGAGCTATAGAGGCGACGTGATTAATACGATGGCTACGAACCTTTTGTCGACAGCGGTTCCACAGTCGGCCATATTGTGTAAAACATCTCTCGCTACTTCACTGCTGTCCTTTTATTTTTATTATTTGATCATATGTTTTACCGTTTAGTCCAAACTACGTAATTTCCATTGTTTTAGTTCAACATATCCATTTACTGTGGTTGGAAAATACTCGCTATCAGTCTCAGAACACATCGGGCTACCAGCCATGACACATCGGGCTACCAGCCAGCAGTTGGTTTCAAAATCCTTTGATTGACGCTAGATGGCGAAGTCTGTAATCGAACAATAACAAACTATTTCATGTTTAAAAATATAACGCTAGAAATTATTAAAAAATTAAAATTTCAAAAAAAGATATTTGGAATCGCCGAAATGCAGGGAGGCATTGTTGATATCACCTGCACCTCCAGAGAAGCAGTTCTTAAGCTTCATGAAATTTTAGAAAAACAAGAGGAAGTCCAGTCGGTGCGACTTTACCAAACCGATAAAATTGGCATCGCACTGGGCTGGGTACCGATTCCCATGGAAAACGGGGTAATACAAGAAGCAATGAAAGAATTCGGATGTGTACATAAAATTATAAGAAAAACAGATAAAGATGGAATGGTGACTGGCATGCGAATTGTAATAATGAACAAACAAGACATTAAAGACAACCCAATACCTAGCTACTTAATAATTCAAGGTTATGAAGTATACGTAACGTACACTGGCCAAGAAAAAACATGCCGTTTTTGCTCCGAAACGGGGCACGTGAGACTGGATTGTCCTCATTGGCGCGACGAATTCCCAGTGATGGGCGAGGCACGCAAAAAATCAGCCCAATCAGGCCCGACTTCCCGCGAAGTCACGCCGCGTGACGTCACCACGCCCACGCATCTAGCCTCATCCAGCAGCCTCGCTGCGGAGTCGTTGCTACCAAAATATGATGAAGATATCCTTGAAGCAAATGGCAATAAAAAAACAACAGCAACATCTGGAAATAAAAGACCACTGTCAAGCCCGGAAGAAGTCAGTCACTCAAAAATAAAATCTATAAGCCTAAGTGACAACAAGATAAGCGTGTGGTGCAAAACTTGCAACAAGGAGGGTCTGGTTGCAGAAGAAAGCACCAAATACCTATGCTGGGGATGCAAAAACGAATTTAACGTGATAAAGACATGCTGCACCCAAGACGAATTCTTCTTAGTCTCCAGCACCGACAAGTCTGCAGTCTGTCCCGCGTGCCGAGAAGGAATGAGACTGATGCCATGTTGCACGACGTACCAACCTACAATGCAGATCGCCGATGGAACACTACAATGCCCGAACTGTGAAAGGTATTGTGCGGATTGCAATTGTGGCCGCTTCAATTATTTTTTAAACAAAGAGCTTAGCAAACCCTGTGAAAATTTAAAATGTAAGCACAGATACATTCATTGCAACTGTGATAAAAAATACGTTACAGAAATATCCCCAGAACAACCGTTTAAATGTACATGTGGCTTCGAATATGACTACAATGTGAAGAATGGTGTCAAGACTACTTAATCTTTTTATAATGGCTTTAAGTGTCGCAACTTATAACGTAGCTGGAATTAGACACAACGATAAACGAAATGCCGTCCTTAACTTTATCCGACAAAAACGCTTTAATATAATATTATTGCAAGAAACGCATTGTTCAACCGAAATCCAAAAACGTTGGGAATTAGAGTGGGGCTCAAAAATAATATGGGCGCATGGCACGAATCGAAGTAAAGGTGTGGCAATATTATTTGACAACAAAACCCCTTATAAAGTAGGGAAGACCCTAATCGATCCGAATGGTCGTTTTGTCATAGCGGAGGTCGGATTCAGCGCGACGACGTTTGTACTTGTTAATGTGTACGCGCCTAATAATGACGACCCACAGTTTTTTCGAGATTTGTTTCAAAATATCGTCTTACTCGCCGGTATAAATGAAGTTATAATTGGTGGAGATCTCAATATAATTATGGACGCTACCTTAGACCGCCATCGACCTGGAGCAACCAATAAGCCAACAGCTACTAATGTGGTCCGTGCGCATCTGCAAACACTCGGGTTGGTAGACGTATTTCGATCTCGAAACCCGCAGTTGAAGCGGTTCACCCGTTTCCAAGCGAACCCGTATTCAGCGAGCAGGATAGATTACCTTCTAACTTCTAAAAATATTATAACAAAAATAAAAAATTGCAATATTGTCCCTAGCATAAAGTCAGATCACAATATCGTATACATGAAACTGGCCCTCGACACCAGTGATCGCGGAAGAGGAATTTGGAAGCTAAACACCTCCTTGCTGGATAAGAACGCTTTTATTACAACCGTTAAACAGGCGATCACTGATTATGGCATCAATAATCCACCTGGCCACGTGAATGCTCATGTGAGATGGGATGCTCTAAAATGCACGCTCAGGGGCACATGTATAAACTTCAGCGCCCGACTAAAGCGATCGGCGCAGAAGGAACAACGACGTATCGAAAATGAAATAAAAATGGCCGAGACCGTTCTCGCCGACTCGTCAATAGTTGCACAATCAAATGTAGAAACGTTAAATAAGTTAAAATGTGAACTTAACGATCTTGTAGAACGCCGGTCCAAGGGTGCAATAATTCGAAGTCGCGTAAAATGGGTGGAGCAGGGTGAAAAGTGTACTAAATACTTTTTAAATCTCGAAAAACGAAATGCAGAAAAAAAAGCCATCTATCGACTTGAGAGCAATGGCTCTATTTTAACAGATCAAGCAAAAATCGTAAACGAACTGGCTACATTTTATGAAAGTCTATATAAAAAATGCGCGACGCTAACACCTGTCGAGGATATATCTTCACATTTGTCCTCACTGGACATACCGTGTTTAGATGAAAGTACCGCGAAGAGCATAGAATATGCCATAACTGAAGTAGAATGTCGTAAAGCCCTGGATACGATGCCAAACAATAAATCGCCTGGTAGCGACGGGTTTCCCGCCGAATTTTACAAACTGTTTTGGGTTGACATAAAGTCTTATTTTATGGACGCGCTCCATTTAACAGAAAGAAACGGATATCTGTCGGAAACGCAAAAGCACGGGGTAATAACATTAATTCCTAAACCTAACAAGAATTTATTGCTAGCGACCAACTACCGCCCAATCACTCTTTTGAACGTCGATTATAAAATAATATCAAAAGTTATAAATACCAGAATCAAGAGCCTTCTTCCCTCTTTGATACATCCCGATCAAAATGGGTTCATGAAAGGCAGGTATATAGGCAATAACATTCGACTTTTATTTAACTTAATCGATTATTGTGATGCTGAAAGCATACCTGGGGCAATATTTAACGTGGACTTCTATAAAGCATTCGATACGCTAAGCTGGACGTTTGTCAACCAAATGTTAAAACGATGGGGATTCGGTCAACATATTCAAAATTGGATTAGAACCTTTTATACCGACCCAAGCTGTTCTATTATTAACAATAATCACGTTTCCAAACAATTTAAATCTCAACGTGGCGTTCGTCAAGGTGATCCTTTGTCACCTACATTATTCGTTTTGGCAATCGAAATATTAGCGGTGGAAATTCGCTCGGCACAAATTCCCGGCATAATAGTCAAGGAGAAGGAGATAAAAATTTCCATGTTGGCGGACGATACCATGATAACGCTGGACGGGGAGGCTAAAAGCTTTAACTTAGCATATAAAATCCTGGAAAACTACGGAAAAATGTCAGGCTGCGTAATAAACCTACAGAAATCTAACGCGTTTTACATTGGCAGTAAACGGTCGTGCGATTTAAAACCCCTTCTAAATAAAGGATTGCCGTGGCCTAATGACACGATAAAATATCTTGGCATTGTATTTCCCATTGGTCGAAATAACAATGGTCGAGATCTTTTTACTATTAATATGACGGAACCTTTAAACAAAATTAAAACGCTATTAAATATTTGGGCCTCTCGAACCTTGACGCTACTCGGAAAAGTAACAGTGATTAAATCCTTAGTCATACCGACACTGACGTACAAACTAAGTGTAATACCTACGCCGCCACCTAGGGACTTCTTAAAAAAACTTAAACAAAGCATTTTTTACTTTATATGGGGGTCCAATTGGGAACGCATCAAGAGAACAACGCTATGTAGAGACATTGGTGAGGGAGGGGCAAAAATGCTTGATATTGACGCCTATATCTTGGCATTGCAAGCCAAATGGATAATAAACTTACTAGACTCGGACTACCATGCAGCCTGGAAAGACGTGGAAAATGTATATTTTAGTAAAGCGGCATTAGCAGCAACGCTGCAGTCCAAGTTACGGGAAACGTCCAACGACATCGTCCGGCTATTCCCCTTGCGCGCGCTTCGGACCACGGCAGTAGCTGTTAGACGTGTATACTCCAGCGGAACTCGCCTTGATCACATTAACGACCCTCGCTACCTCTGGTTGAACCCAAAGATCAAATCGCGCAATAGAAAATTCTTTATTGTGGACTTGGCGAAGGCCGGGATTACCAACTACTCACAAATTATTAACATCGAGGGTAACTATATGAGCTTCAACGAATTACGGGAAGCTTATTCGATAACCGATACCTTAGACAATTTTACAGAGTTCAACAAATTAATCTGCGCCGTGCCGAAAGCTTGGGATAAAGGCGATCCACAAAGCCCAAGTAAGACCGATTATTCCACCAAATTGGTTGACTTGATCGAAAACTTAAAAGATTACCAAACAACGAAATCAATATATAACGATGTTATCGCAGCTAGCGCAACAACCTCCATTAAACCGCAGGAAAGCTGGACGCGCTCCCTCGATATCACTATCGAAAACTGGGGACAAATTTACCATGATAATTATTTCTGTACCTTAGAAACTCGGTACCGCTCCTTTCAAATGAAACTAAATAACAGAGCTATAGTAACCAATGATAAATTACATCGTATGGGATTTAAGGACACTAATCGATGTGGATTTTGCAAGATCGAACCGGAAACATTAACCCACCTATTCTATTTTTGCCCCAAAATCAAAGCTTATTGGAATAATGTCGAAAACTGGTTAAGCGCGGTGTTTCGTAGATCATTTAACCTAACCCCACAAAATTGTTTCTTTGGCATTGGTAACAAATGTGTTATTAACTGTATTTTATTATGTGCAAGATTTTGTATATACAGAGGAAAAACAACGGATACGGTGCCCACGATTCACTTACTCATTAGTGAAGTGGAAGCCCTAAGAAAAAGGGAAATGATAATAGCAAAAAAAGGAAACAAACTAGAATCTCATCACCGTAAATGGACTACCATTCCAGAGTGAAGTGTATTAAATATATTGCTGTATGTTTGTATCGTTGCCCGTTCACCTTCTATTAATAAAAAAAATGTGTTTCCTAACAAACAAAAAAAAAAAAAAAAAAAAAAAAAACATGTTTAAAAATAGAACGGTCGTGTGGTCTAATGGTTAACAAGACCGATACTTAAACCAACTATATAAAAAAACGGTGTAAGGGCGAGCACATCATGGGCTCAAAATTTAACCCGAAGTAAAAAAATCATGCTTAAAAATAATTTAAAGCATACAGCCAAATTCAACTTGCCGGTGAGTGCTAAATTGTTGTTCTTTTTCTAGATCAGTTAAAAAAAAGATATTCATGTTTATCCCCGTGGATGAAAAATCACAATGGGCGTTAGGCGGTTGTCAGATAAACTTGCCCCACCGCTGTTCTTTCCATCGTACCCTGATTATTGTTCGAATTTGTAAATAAAATTCCCGACGACGAGCTTTGAGTCTTTTCAGTTTGTGGGACACGATTTTAGTACAGGACATAGGGTAGGGATATCATTTAAAAAAACATGCGAGATAGTTATGACATGGGTATTGGTCTAATTACCCCGCAAATTTGCAAGGGAGTGTTATAACACGGATACCCGTTTAATTACCTGGCGCACACCGTCGAATTACCAGTGGGTTTACAATGTGTTGTGTATGATTGAGACGTTTCTTCAATTTAGTAGAACCCGTTAACCCACTGGGTTTGGGCAATGTACGCTCACTGTATTGCCCAAGAATACAACCGACTAGCCAGATACCAGTTTCGACCGACAAATATATCGTGGTTTCACTGCTATCAATATTTTTTGTGCTGTTAATAATTAAAACCGGTTCTTACTTTTCTCTACTTATTTCTTTTTAACCAGCCAAAAGTTGACTCCTACCCCCTGTGCATAGACAAAGACAGATCGGATAAAATAGATTAGGTTGCAATAACGCATTTCATGATTTGTCCTTCTTGATATGGACTTTACAAAGTTTAAAATGAATACGAGAACTGCAAGCCTCCAGTGAGATTTGAACTCACGACCCCTGGTTTACAAGACCAGTGCTCTAACCCCTGAGCTATAGAGGCGACGTGATTATTACAATGGGTACGAACCTTTTGTCGACAGCGGTTCCACAGTCGGCCATATTGTGTAAAATATATCTCGCTACTTCACTGCTGTCCTTTTTCATTTCATTATTTAATCCTTCATTTTCATTATTTAATGTTGTACCCTTTTATTCCAAAGCACGTAATTTCCATTGTTTTAGTTCAACATATCCATTTACTGTGGTTGGAAAATACTCGCTATCAGTCTCATGACACATCGGGCTACCAGCCAGCAGTTGGGTTCAAAAAAATTCTTTGATTGACGCTCGACGGCGGAGTCTGTAATCGAACAATAACAAACTATTTCATGTTTAAAAAAAGAACGGTCGTGTGGCCTAATGGTTAACAAGACCGATACATAAACCAACTATAAAAAAACGGTGCAAGGGACGAGCACATCATATGTTCGAAACTTAACCCAAAGGGAAAAAATTATGTTTAAAATTTAAATCATAGGTGTCAATTGTAAAAAAAGAAAAAGTCACAAACGAATAGATTATGAGTCTGAAAAAAAATATTTAATATTGTGCCAATAGAGATAGCGTACAGCGCGGGCGGATATGGCGAGTGGTACCACCTTGCTTAGTCATGGTGTTTAAGTGACTGTTTTGCTAGGTAAGAAAGTATATGATTCCCCAATGTTTGTTTAGTTAAAAGCAACATCTGCTAGTCTTTAAGCCGGTGTTTTCGTTTAGCCATGTATGTTGGTACTATTGAGACAGAGCTTTGTTAAATAAAGGTGGTGATTGTGCATTTGCTAGCTGTCTTGGTGATAAAAAAAAACAATTTACAAAGGATTACCAGATTAAAGCTTTAAGTTTAGGTTGCAGATATAGGCTTTTGCAGGATTTTGGGTGACAGACCTTTATGTAAGGTCCGTTTGCATTGGAGAGATAGGGAAACAATTCGTTGAACGCCTCGTAAAACACGGTACCCCTCACATATGTGCCTGCGTGGCTAACGAGTAATAGTTCGCTTTTCGAAAAACGACTTCGAGTTCCTAGAGTTAACTTCCGATGGATGTAATAAGAAAATGCGTTTCCTGTTAAAATGTGCTATAACTGTGGCATCAGCGATCCGATTTTATTTAGTTGATTCTTCAGCAACAATGGATCGTAAAGTCTTATTGGTTGTACTTCTGTTCGTCTGTTCTTTGGCATTTCTCCATCAAGAAGTAGATGCGAGAACTATAGTTCCCGTTAATAACGGTCGTCGTCGCCGTCGTTGGGCCAAGTGGAATGAAAACAGGTAGATTTATCTTCATTGTTGCTATCTAATATTACGAAATATGCATAGCGAGATTTATTACAGTAAAATAAATGGCGTTGCAAGTACAGTTTCTGTTGTAAATCTTTAAAAAAGTAAAGCTAAACATGTGTTAATTTTGTTACAGCCAAATTCAACTTGCCGGTGAGTGCTGAATTGTTCTTCTTTTTCTAGATCAGTTAAAAAAAGATATTCATGTTTATCCCCGTGGATGAAAAATCACAATAGGCGTTAGGCGGTTGTCAGATAAACTTGCCCCACAGTTGCGATTGCAGTTTATTGTGTATGAATAAGAAGTTTGTTTAATTAAATAGAACTTGTTAATACACTAGGTTCTAACGTCGAGGAAGTGCGTTGACAAAGACGCAGTCGACTAGCTAGAGACCAGTTTTGAACTCAAAACTCTTCGCCTAAAAAGCGAAACATTAACCTACTAACATTACTGGATGAATTTGCTTGATTTGCGTATTTCGAAAGGTTTTTACATGTAACAAACAACCTTTTAACGATTCTTCTTCTAGAAACGCCCGATGAGATGGCAGAAAAGATCAATTCATAGGGATTTGTAAATGTGTTTTAAAGTGCTTACTGCCATGTAGCCTACTAACACGAAATACACCAATCCAAGATCAATTTGCTTTTTTGATTTTAATCCGAACATAACTTGTTGAGCTTTTATGCGCATTTAAATACTATTTATTGCTTCGCGAATCCCTGTAGAAATTCCTTATAATGCTGCATGCATTTGAAGAAGCTAGAACGCGTAAACGCCCGATCTTTGAAAATGCATTTTTGAAAGTAAGAATGTGTCGTTTGAACAGAGTCGCATGGAAGCCGCCTCTTTCATATACTGCCGAGTAAAATCCAATCAATTTGATCCAGCAACATAACAACATAGAGAATTAGATCGTTGCGCTGGGGGTCGACGTTTTAAAACTCTATGTGAGACTCATATTAATAAGTCCCAAGCGTACTAACATCAGAAAAAATTTATTCAAAATTGGGTAATCTGGTTAGAACCCATGATATCAAGGCACACGCGTCAAAGCGATTGACGAAATCAAAAAGAAAAAAATCGGGAAAAAAACATATGTGTCTCTTTTTTCAAAGGGGCCCATAATCTCCAGAACTACAAGCCTCCAGGTAGATTTAAACTCAATACACCTAGTTAGCGTCATTAGTACTGTAATCCCGAAGATATAAAGGCGACTTTTCAACCTTGGTGTGTAGGCTATGAATCTTTTGTGGATGGTTTGTCTTGTGGAGAATCTTTTATGGATGATTGATGTGCGTATACCTTGCACTAAATTGCCCGAGTTCTGTAGCTATTAAGGCTCCGAAATGACTCCGTCTCGGAAGGATTCTTTATTGCATTTTATAAACTAATACAGTGAAACGCATACAGTTTAACTGATTGACAGGACATGCCCGGAGGCGCGCTTCAAGCAGGGGATTTATTTTGCTCCGTATTCCAGAACACGTTTCTGATAATTAAAATAAAATGTAAAATTTTCACACAAAACAACTTGCCACTTATTGCGTAATGTGGGGGAATTATATAGGAAGTATTGGTTCTGAGATTGTAGCCGGTTTACACGCAAAGAAAATGATTGACAGGAGGAACAGTCGTGCGCGCATTAAACGCCCACTTCAACAATTTTAACATAGTCACTACTCACTACAGTCTTATGTTAACTATCAAACGCACACATTTTTATTTAACACATCGTTATGTTAATTAAATGTTTTACGCTTCTATCTAAAATCATGAAGGACACAGTCTATATATATTTTTTTGTGTAGAAAAAGTAAGCCTCCAGTGAGATTTGAACTCACGACCCCTGGTTTACAAGACCAGTGCTCTAACCCCTGAGCTATAGAGGCGATGGTTCAAACAACGTACTTACGAAGCTTTTGTAGATAGCCGTTTCACAGTCGGTCATATTGTGTGAAATATTACCAACACACTTTACTATGGAGCCCATCAAGGTAATCAAATCATTTATAACCACATTTAAAATTAATTGATATAATTCAAAAACTTCAAAGGTTGTATTTTAATTTTTATAAAATACAAGTTTAAGTTGAACGATATAACTAAGTTGAACACTACGAATTCATTTCGGTTACGTTTGGCTTGGGTGTCTCTATTTGGCCTCTTTACTTAACAACTATAAAAAAACATTGATATTCCGTCGAAATAACATGTGACACAGCAGGGAAATTAAACGAAATCGATCCCGTACAGTAATATCACTATGTTAACTTTGGCGACTTGCATAAAACTTTTCTTTCTGTTCTTCGCGACAGAACGTCTGATTCATACACAGCACTCTGCAATAGCTTCGGTAACCCGGCGGTGGACGAGAGATAATCTGACAAATACCCGTGTGTTAGCGCCTCTTGCGTTTTTCATAGACCTACTTGAGCTCATACGGCTTAAGCGACTTCCTTCCGTCTAAAGGTTGTGGGATGGGATCTAGGCGATGGCTGGTCGCTTGTGTACTTTGGAAAGGCGCTAGCTAACTGGTCATCACATTGAGTCATTTTAATAATTGGTTGATCTGAATCAGTTAAACAGTCACGTACAGTATAAGCCTAGCCATATCTTTTTGGTTACACTTTAGATATAATGCAATATCAAGATACGATACTCTCTTTTTTTTCTAAATTATGTATAACTGAACATTTTGTTTTTCAACAGAATTAAGGAACGTCTTAATCTCAATTATATAGAACACACTGCAATGATCCGGTAACCCGACGTTGGTCGTGAGGTAATCAAATGTTTGTCATTGTTTTGTCGCCCAGTCGCATTTTCACATATACAAGGATAAACATGAATATTCTATCCATAAGAGTGATTAGATTATTAGAGAGAAGCTGTTTTTAACCAAAATCCTCATAATACCGGCGGCATTACACTAATAGTTTATTGAGTTCACCCTAATAACTGACCGGTTTGTAAATATGCCTGACGGAGACCGTAGGCTAGCTGTAACCGTACACGAGTTTGAGTTAAACCCAGTTTTAAAATCTTACCAATTATTTTCCTTTAGGCTAACAACAAATCGGTTTACAAATCGAGTTAACAGTCCACTGTTACTATTTAATCTACCACTAGGTTTAAGTAGGTCGGGACTATCGCATTGTTATTGCCATTCTCGCATGAAAGAGGAACTTAATGTACTTTGCCTGTGCAAGATTTAAATTAATTTTATCTTAGTCCTGCATAACAATATGAAACAGCTCGGAAAACTAGATTTGAGAACGCGGTATTAACAAATTTTTTAACGTCCTGTGCGTTTTTGTGATGCATGTAGTAAACAGCAAGTTGGTACTTTATTGTTTCGCAATGCAAGTTCAATGAAAATTTTCAATTATTGTTTGGATTTAAGTCACTATATAGGCGATCAGATATCTAGGCTAGTATAAAGACACTTTTAAAACAGAAATGTGAATATCTTAAAGTTTTATGTCTTTCATGTATGGAAGAAATTTACCAAAATTTGACGCGTGTTAACACAGCTTCGACACTTTTTTTAATATTTTCCGGGTTTCGATAGATTTTATACCCTCCATATACACCTATAACAGTAATAACTCCAAGTGAAAACATCATTTCTCTCATCATTCTAATCATGATCGGGTGGGTTTCCATAAATTCTCTCATTATAGAAGCTCCAATGTTAGCATGAGGAAATGGTTTGTCTGGTACTTCTTCACCAAGAAATTCACACAGGGGTCCCCAGCCATCTTTGAAATTGTACACCAGCAGCTTGTCCTTTGGAGCGTTCTAATTGATATAAAAAGTATAAAATGTAACACGAAAATGGTTAATATGAGTTGATATCAAGGCATAAATTTAAAACGAATTGTCGGCTCGCTAAATCTTTTACGAGTCTTGACGCTTTACCTTAGGGTTGTCGGGTAGAAACCAACTGCTGCAAGGTCGGCTGTGTTCCTGGGCAACACACTTGGCTTGCGTAGTTGAGAGGATTATTGCCCTAAACTAAAATTGTAGCTACGTATTAATCAGAACAACCTGTAATAGTTCGAGTAACACTGTGTTCGGCGGGCGCGATGATAACGCTGACGTGTTTTCGACGGCGATAAAACATCAATATCCTAGCGTTTTTATTCAATACCATTAAAACACTTGCGTCATACCTGAAGAACACCTGCGTTGTGGTTTCTATACATTCGCTTCCACCGTTGTGTGTTGTAGTGTACTTTACTCCAAGGATACAAAGGTGGAGCACCGATAACAAGATTTGCTAAACGAGTGAATTATGCATTTTTATGTTAAATGCTGGAGAAAATGGTAAAGGCTAAAAATTTGACATCCTTACCAACGTCGGTACGATACTTCCAGTATTTCCAACCAGAATATGATAGAAATTCCATCAGAATTAACCAAGGATCATATCTCATCGAATCTACTTGCTTACTCAAGCTTGAAGCCCAGGTTTCTTCATCTCGAGCCGAGAAAATAATCTGGAAATGTTACACATTCATTAAATATTCTTCATGCGTCATGCGTTCAGTAGATTTCTTCACAGCAGACCTGCCTCGACATAAATATCAATGCATTAACTTATGCATCAATTCCACAGACATCCATACATACGAAATATGAGACGAAAACGGTTATATAAATCGGTTAAGAGGAATTTACTTACCAGACACAATTAATATGACCAGTCTAACGAACAACCACAAATAAACCGATGGTATATTTGTAGTTCAGACATAACTATACTAACTTTTGCATCAGGATAAGCTGCATGAATTTCCTCCCAGTAAAAGTAGCAAGGGGCGTCAACAATTGCATCAACGCCGTCGTACATTCTTTTAAAATCATCCACTGTTCCCCCTTCCTGGATAATTTTCCTCCATTCCTTACCAAGATACCAAGAGTTTTCGAGCCAGTCGTATGTCTTGTATCCAAACTGATGAAACACTGCAGTAATTGTCTTGGTACCGGTTTTACTATAACCGGCGTATATAACCTTCATTTTTTGCGATCAAATATGCACACTGTACCTCCAACGGGCAGTCGATGGCTATTTCCTTCCAAAATTAATTTCTATTGGCAAATATTTGTTACTTGTTGACCTACGTAACGGAAGGTATATTGATTCTACAACTGTGATATGTTCGCCTACTCACGCATCGGCAACTCTTAAGTATCATGCTTTGCAGTAACTTTGACTTTGGGTTTCTTATACTTTTAGGCAAGTAACTATTTAAACCATTACAAGGTTCGCGCTGGTATAACTTATTGCAGCTATAACACGGCGATAGTACAACATAGACGATTCACATTATATCCCTGCGTAACCAGTTTTACTTTGCCCCTTTAAAAGGGGTGTTGCTGCACCGCTGCGGTAGTTTTTATGGTTCATTGGTGGTTGATGGTTCATTGATTTTTGTAAAATTTTGTTTCCATAATTTGTCCTTTTATGTACTTATGATTTGTAAAGTCCTTTATAAGTTTGGCTGCCACCAAGGACGCAGTAGTTTTTTTGGTAACTAATAATTAAGGTGTACGTTTTAAATCGTTTTTGATTTGGTATTTTCGTTTAGGTTCATTTGTTATTTGATTTAATATTATATGAGTAAACATACAAGGATTAATGGACGCGGTATTTTAAAGGTATATTTTCTCGTCTATTTTTTTTATTTTTCCTTTTGTAATGCCCTACATGTATATTGTTTGCTACCACAAACTACCAATAAAGGATTTGGAAAGGGCGCGTTATCTTTTAATGCTTTCCGCCGTAACAAGGTAAGTTTTAAAGATATTTCGATGTACACGATGTAAATCAATTCTCTCATAAGCCTATCTTATAATTTAAAGGTTCGCTAACATATGGAAGCTGACGTCGAGTATAGCTTAGGATAGGATAGGATATTTATGTTTATTCCCGTGAATGGAAAAACCAAGGGGATTAACACACAAAAAAACAAGGGGATTACACGGGCAATCGTCAGATCACCTCGCGCAATCCGTCGGGTTACCGGAGCTATTGCAGAGTGTAGTATATGATAGACACGTTCCTTCAATTTGGTAGAACCCATTAATCCGCTGGTTTTAGGCAATGTCCGTAAAGTGCCTTGCCGAAAGACACAACCGACTAGCTAGCGACCAGTTTCGCACCTGAAACCTTTCGATTGAAAGGCGACGCACTTAACCGCCAGACTAACCAACTTCCAACTTGTCGTTATGCAACATATTTTAAAATAGCTTTAAGTTCTTGTTTGACTCTAAGTTTATTTGAGCAACCATATTAGTATCTCAGATTGTCTAAACACATAGTCGACCGTTTAAATGTTTTTAAAACAAACAAATGTTTGGCTGTACCACTTGAAAAACTGTCACCAAAATTTCAAGCAAGTTACAGCCGCTTCGACACATCTTTTAATATTTCCCGGGTTTCGATAGATTTTATACCCGCCATATACACCTATAAAAGTAATAACTCCAAGTGAAAACATCATCTCTCTCATCATTCTAATCATAATCGGGTGGGTTTCCATATATTCTCTCATTAGAGAAGCTCCAATATTAGCATGAGGAAATGGTTTGTCTGGTACTTCTTCACCAAGAAATTCACACAGGGGTCCCCAGCCATCTTTGAAATTGTACACTAGCAACTTGTCCTTTGGAGCGTTCTGCTAAATGAGAAACAATGATTTCTATGACCGACATAAATAATTTTATTGAACGTCAGGAGCCTGTTATATAGGAGAAAACTAAAAGAATGGAAAGTCGGAAGGAGAGTAACCGCACATTAAAATGAAGATTATGACATTAGATTTAGTTTTAAACATGGGATTGAAGTTTATTAATACAATAGGAAAAATATACAAAAATAGCCCTTCTTTTCTCTCTCTCTTTCTCTCTCTCTCTCTCTCTCTCTCTCTCTCTCGCTCTCCTATCTGTAGATAAGTTGAGAGAGGAGAGAAAGAGAGAGACAATTCTCTCCTCTCTGTAGATATAACAAACGGGCAGTTGTCAGAATAGCTCTTGACCACTGTCGGGTTTCGTATTCCGACATGGTTTGATTACCAACTAAGCTAAAAGTACAACATATAAAATACTACTACATTTTAAAATTACATAAAAATCTTCTTCAAACCTCATACCTGAAGAACACCTGCATTGTGGTTTCTATACATTCGCTTCCATCGTTGTGTATTGTAGTGCTCCCTTGACCAAGGGTACGCGTACGGGGAACCACTAACAAGATTCGCTGAAAGCGGGGCTTTTGTTTTTATCTTAGATGTTAACTACAAGTAAAATGTTGACCTAAAATTTCACTACTATTCTTACAAGAAGCGTTATAAAACTTCCAGTATTGCCAACCAGAATACGACAAAACTTCCATTAAGAACAACCAAGGGTCATAATTCATGGATTTCTTTTGCTTTAATGCACTTGCAACCCACTTGTCTTCGTCTCGAGGACAGAAAATAATCTGGAAATATTGCAAAGGAATTAATCAATTTACGTTCCTACAGTAGAAACTTTTTTTAAATCGTTATTCTTACAGTATATGCATAATAAACAATACTAACTTTTGCATCAGGAAAAGCTGCATGAATTTCCTCCCAGTAAAAGTAGCAAGGTGCCCCAACAATCGCATCAACGCCTTCGTACATTCTTCTAAAATCATCCACTGTTCCCCCTTCTTTAATTATTTTCCTCCATTCCTTATACCAAGATACCAGGAGTTTTCTAGCCAGTCGTATGTCTTGTATCCAAACTGATGAAACACTGCAGCCATTGTCTTGGTACCGGTTTTACTATAACCGGCGTATATAACCTTCATTTTGCTGATAAAAAATGCACACTGTACTAACAACCAGTGGAAGATGCCTATTTTATTTTAAAAATAAACATCAGTTGGTCAGTAATCGTTTGTTCAGCTGAAAGTAATGATTAACTAGTCGACATACAAAAACGAAGGTATAGTAACTTTACAACTGTAGGCCTAAATTTTTTCCAAATATTGCCGCGTTATAGAACAATCTCAAGTATCTTGCTAAAATGGTACTTCAAAATAACGTATAGAGCGTGTCAACCACGTTCTATAATCAGTACTGTTTTAAAAACCTATTTTGACTGTACGCTTAAGTCGAGAAAAAAAAACTGCCGATTTATGTTGTTTATAAGTGTTTAGCGGTTTAATGTACATGGTAATAAGGTATATTTGCTATATATATATTTCGTTACTGTATTTCATTTATTTGTATGTTATAAATCGAATCAAAGTTTTGTGCTATATGTCGACCTGAAAAAAAAGAACACGTTTAAAAATAGAAGCTTTAATTGGCAATTTAACCACAAAGACTTGCTTAAAAAATTTAGGCTGGTACCCCTCTGTGCATTGTAAACGGAAATGCATGGTCAACACCTTTATTTCACAAAGCTATTCTCGACTATTACAAAAGTACACAGGGAACCTAGAAATAACGCACCAACATGGAGAATCACTTCCACTGTCACTCATCAAAACAATCACTTAAATACCATTAGGACTACACTACACACGCGTTGGATTGTCGCTCAATTTTATTGGCTAAAGGCCATAGCCTATAGTTTAGATAAAAAAAAAACAATTTTAGATTGTTGGTTACCGTTCAGTGATTACTCTTAGTTGTCATTGGCATCCTGCTGATCGGTTTCCATTTCTGAAAATAATCTGTTAGGTATACTCGTATAGGCTATATACCAATGCTAAGCCTAGCGTTAATATGGTAGGTCTAATAAGAGCTTTTTTGTTAATATTACCAGGAATTTCTTGTTGTTGTTCCTTTTCGTTCCATCCTCCCAACGTCCGCGTCTGCGACTAATATTGCGACGACTACCCCAAGCGTCAGATTTTTCAGTCATTAGAAGCACAAGTGCAAGAAGAAGTACGAAGACAGCTTTATTCACCTAAAAATTTATTGTTGTTAACAAAACAGCTTTTGTATTGGTAAATGAAGATACTTAGCTTTTATTTTTATTTCCACGATGAAAACACAAAACAGAACCTTTTTGAAAAATTTGGAAAACGGGAAAAAACAGCAAAACAACAGTCGTAAAAACGTTTAATTTCCTATCAATTATTAAGTTTCGGTATATTTAGACTAGCCGCTAAGGCCACATAAAAAATAAATAAAAATGGAAAAAAATGTTTATAAAAACTACACTCAGCCTAAAACAAAAATGTTCGGTATTTTTGTTTTAATAGTACTGTTTATCGTAGCTTTTACTTAAAATAGCGAATATGCATGTATGATTTTTCAGTAAAATTATCACGCTACTAAAACCATTTATCGCTTCATTTGTAGAATAAAATCTACTTACCATTCTTTACCTCGAGAAATGGGCAACCTCAAGAGACGTTATGACGAGAATAATCTTCTATATGTGCCCATAGTTGGGTTAGTACCCTCGCCTCTACAATGTGTTAACTTAATTGATATTTTGCTAGTTTTTGTTTAACCTATTACGCCGCTGTTAATTGGTGTATTACTATACCAAAGTGCACAGTCAAATTACAAGCGGCTGGTTTCGAGCCAACATTATTTTAAACATTAAAAGGTTCATTATACGTTTCTGCAAAAAATGTAAGTATTCATAATAATCAACTTATCGCGTCAAACATACAACACTATAGCGGTTAAATATATGCGTTAAATATCCAGCACATTCCGCGGTACCTCTAATTATATTACATGATCGCTTGAAGCGCTTACTATACTTCGTTATTACTAAAGTCTCGACAAAAACTAAAAAAAGGAAACTTCTCACTAAAATGAAGATTATGATATTAATGTTAGGGTTGTGATTAAAGTTAGTTCTGGTGTTGATGTTACTGTTTGGGGCAGGGTTAGAATTAGTTTTCATGGCAATCCAAGCGCAACAAGCGGTCCAAGCGATTCTGTAGTAATTATAGGAACCCCACATTCAGTTCGGCAATTCCCCCTCTCATTTGAGTCTCTTACAGTGCTTTTGAGTAGATAAAGAAATTTAATTTAGCGTTCTTTATAAGGTGTGCTTTCTTTCGGGGACTTATGACTTACTGTATAAACATCGCGCCTTTATAACAATTTAAGATGATACGCAAATTAAGGCAGGCTGGTGTATGTTTATACGAATTAGTTGCGAAATGCGGAAATAATCCGCCGTGTTTTTTTCAATCTCCGCATAACGATGTTGTTATGACTCACCACCACTTTCCATAGGTTCGACACGTTCTCCAACATTGCGGAAATTGCACATATAATAAGCAGATGTTGTTGTTAATGCTAAAATCTTAACTCAAAATATCTAACGCAATTTGCCAATGTTATTGTGAAATCATGTTTTATTGGTTACGTTAATATGCCTTGCTTGTACATAAAATAACGAAACTGAATGTGTAATCTTGCATCAAAATTGTCACCTAATTTAAATGTGGAGGATAGGCCTACTCTTCTTTATTATGTGCAGTATAGGATATGCTGTTCTTTACCTGAAGAGAAAACAAAACGTGATATAAGATGTTTAATTTTCGTTTTTTTTTACTGGTATTTCAACGAATAATTAACCCCCTAAAACTGTCCTCGGAACATGGATAAAAGTTTAGACCACTTGGGCACATTAGTTTCTGCCTACAAAACGAACGATAACGAGTTTTTAGTTCTTTGCAGGTTTAGACAAGGATATTCTATGCTGTATGTGATTGTTTTTTCAAGGTGAAAATTTTTATTGCAAGATTAGAGTGCGATAGGCTATTCAAATATTCATTATCTCCTTGTAAATGGGAAAACGCAATGGGGGCTGACACATGGACAATCGTCAGATCACCTTGCGCCCAGCATCGGGTTATGGAAGCTTTTTCTGTGTGTTTCTATGATACATACGTTTCTTCAATTTGATTAAACCCATCATTCTACTGGGTTCAGGCAATGTCTTGTAAGTGCCTTGCCCACCGACACAACCGGCTATAGCTGTCGACCAGTTTCGACTTTATTGGAAAAATAAGTTTGATATTATGCGACATTTTGGCACTAACAAAAACATCCAAGATTTTGGTACCAACATAAACATCCGCTCAATCTGGGATATATGATTTCCGCAATGCTAGAAAACGTGATAAGCAGTAAAACGAAAAAAGTGGTTATTTTGAAAATAGAAAAAATGCTTCGGTTACAAATTCCCAGCCTCAATCGAACGATTTTATCTTTTTTAAAAGACTACTTCAAAGGTAAGTATCTTGATTTACCCACACAGACGTTTTTTGGGGAACAACAATCAATTTTGCAGATGAATAAAGCTCTCTTTGTACTCCTTTTCGCACTTGTGCTTTTAATGACTGAAGAATCTAACGCTTGGGGTAGTCGTCGTCGTCGTCGCAGAATTAGTCGCAGACGCAGACGCTGGGGAGGATGGAACGAAAAGGAACAACAACAAGAAATGCCAGGTAATATTAGCACGAATACTCTAAATAGTTCTACTATCTTAACGTTTGGCTTAGCGTTGGTATATACGAGGATGCCTAACTGAGATTTTTTTAGAAATGGAAACCGATCAGCGGTATTCGTATGACAATGAAGAGTAAGCACTGAACGGCAACTTAAACAGGTAAAATTAGGTTTTATTTGAACTATATGTTGGTTAACCGATCAATTCTATTTTCTTCAGGTCGACATTAAGCACGAAAATTTGTTTCAATTTATGGCGCCCAAATAAAAGAATCCTATATAAATCGTACTGCGTTATACATCAATTGTATAGCAATAAGGATGAAGTACGAGAAAGCAGTGCATTATGCTTTATAGGGCTAAAACTTGAGAGTGTCAATCACGTGATTGGCCACCACTAATTACGAAACACATTTTGTCTATGTTTTATGTTTATGCAAGCAGACTCCTAACCACAATTGGTATATTTTATACATAGACCAGCTTAGTTAGTATACATTTTCACTTTATTAGCTAATATTCTATACACGGTTCAATAACTATGCCGATTACCTATGTTTATTATGTAAGATTACGTGAAATTTTAAGATGACTGTGGGATATTCCGGTGGGTTAAATATTTACCACAATTTAGATAAAGCACGTCTGGAAAATCTTAGCTAACATTACAGTATATTTTAATCTGATTTCCTAAATCACTAAATAATCTTTACATAGCCTACTTCCGAAAAAAATTCCAACAAAATTCGGTCGCTACCATCCGGCTTATCGTGCCGACCATGGTTAAACGTGATCAATCAGGCTTTTATAATAAATCTTGTTGCTTCGTCATAATGTATTTTAAACCATTTTTATGATATTTTTTTATAAAAATGTCCGAAACATATTCCCGTGATCAAAATAAAATTGATTGTTTGCATTGATTCCTGAAAATCCAATAAAAACATAGACATCTTTAATAAAAATAGATTTATGTTTTGATATTTTCCTGTGTGAATTTTGTTTTAGTGAGGTATTGTTTTTCGCTTGTTTGAATGATTAGGTATTATCAGTTAGATTAAGAGATAGAAAAATGCAATAATGGA